>JAACJT020000086.1:16593526-16625655 GCA_009936485.2 Gymnarchus niloticus | reverse complement strand
AAAATTTGGGGTTCAAATGTTGGGCTTTCCACTCCTTTCTTCAGGGTAGAAAAAAGCTTCCCTCTTAGTTTTTCTTTGGTTATTCACACAAAACCACAATCCCCCCCCCCCCCCCCTTTCTGGAATGAAGCACCTGGTCAACCGTTTGATTTATCGCATTCTAAAGTCATTTGGCGCCATATCTCGCCGGCTATGGCGATTGTGTTCGCTCTTTGCCTCCTGTTCTCGAAAGCTTGCGGTGATGTTGCCAGAATGTTACAAGCCGTTGTTCTTTTGTGAGCCTCCCGAGCGATCCATGGGGAGCCCCGCAACAAAAGAGTTAAGGGAAGCAACAGCTGGCCCCTAGACCTGCTTAGCGACACAGAACCCGGTGTCTTGGGATTACGTCAAGTTGCGTGTACGTTAGCCGTTGCTCCACCGTTTCCTGACGCAGAACAGATAGGATATACGTTTTTGGACGTGTATTCGGCGAATATGGTCGTGTTTCTTCAGTGGCGCCTCCTCGATGGACAGGACTTGGGTTTTTAAGAGAAATGGGGACGCTCATCAGCAGGTAGATGAGGTGGAGAGCCGGATTGAGGAGCAGAAGGTGGGATGAGGACTGGAATCACTGGAGTTCAACCTGGCAGATCGCCCAGCCTATAAGGAGAAGGCCAAAGATGGGAAAACTTGTTGTACTAGATCCCCAGGCAGATGCCTAACGGACAAACCCCACGAGCAGTAAACATGCTTGTCATTCATTTGTGGGAAGGAAAAGATAAATGTGCTTCATGAGGACTGCTTCTGGCTGCCTCTAAATCCATCTTCAGATTATCCATATATTGCATCCTGTAATCCAGGTGTCTATTAGTCTAGTATTTGGCCTGTTATAGTAAAACACGACTTCAACAGGAGAATCATTGCTCTGAAAAGGAATGTATTGTGCAGATTGCATGGTTTGTGTTTTCCTGTAGGGATTCACTTAGTAGCAGAAGTATCATGGTGTGTATTTTTGATTTGAGGAAACTGCGACGAGCAACAGCCCAGCGAGAAATGCTGTTTCTAAGGTGTTAAACTGGAGGATAAGGCGAAGGATAAAGATGGAAGTTGCGGGCGCTCTCAGTAGGCTTTCTCTCTTTCACTTTCGATGTAGAGTTGTGTGTAGCTGTTTGGTGTAGTTCTGCTTTGTGAAGATGGTGTGGAGGAAATGTTAGAATGGGAATGTTGCTGTTTTGACCATTAAAGGCTATCAACAATGGCTCTATTGAGCAGAACCACCTGAGGAAATTTTTATAAATTAGAATTAAAAGCTTGGTTGGAATTTCTTCATGATGTCAGACTTAATAGTATTGTTCTAAGGCATTACGATGTGGGAAATGTTTGTATTTTTCAAAGTTTTGTATGCAGTATAGAAGTGGGATGCAAGTTTGTGGTCTTCAGTCAAACAATCAGATGTTTGTGGCTGTGTTGTACTACAGACGTGATATGCAAGGGGTTTAAGTTTTTATTTTATCTGCTGCTTGGTGCAGAAAAGATGCAAAAATGCATTGCCTCAACAGAAAAGGTAGTAGTAAGATGTCAAAACTGTATACTGTGAAACTCTCCAAGTGTTAGCTGTATCACTTCCGTCTCTCTTTGAAAAGGTATGATATGAAGTCTCACAGATCAAGCACAATCTAACGGAGGTGTCAGAGGAACACAGAAATTAAGCCCATTGCCTTCACACTCTTTAAAAAAGACAATTGCTAAGATGTGTTTCTGGGGTGATTTGTAAGTGACTTTATCTAATCCAGAAGAATCTGTCTATTAATACCAGAAGGGAAATTTGGGAGTAAATGAACTCTATGTACAGTAGTAGAATGCAAAAATGACCTTTATATTCTGGGTATTCACAGAGCTGATACTCCCAACAGGTAAAGGATTATCTCCATGTCAATTCATGGAGGCTTACAGAAGTTTCACGCTCTTTACAAATAGAAGAAATATTGACTGATTTCATATTTAATTTTACCCGTATAGTGATACTGAATTTGGCAACTAATTTTTCCAGTGTTCTGGTGTTTGAATTAAGTATCTCAATTATCAGTTTGGCAAGAGGCTTTAATATTGATATGTCTGGATCAAAAAGGTGAGAGGAATTTGTGCATCTGTTGGCTTGTAAAATATGAACTTCTGACTTTCAAATTTTTGTTTGGCGTTGTTCATGTAGGTGTCTTTGCTTGAGACCTCCAGGAAATTCCTGAGCTTCATTGAGTAGTTTCTCTATAATAAAAGTTACCTACACTGTAACCCACCACCGGGGGAAGTGTGAAGTCACTTGTTGGATCAGGCATGATACTGTAAATCAGTTAAGCTTTGTCATATCTCGAATTGAGAATGAATGTCCTTGTCAGACCTGTTGAATGTTAACTGCAACAGGAAATGTAGGGTTTCATAGCATGTATCCTGATGATGCTGGTAGTGTACATTTATCCACTGAAGCGTTTTTAGCTCCCCCCAGGTACATGAAGTGGAATGCAGTGCTGTGCCTAAATTAATGGATTCATTTGCTTTATTTTGTTTATAGGAGCCACAGATGAAGACCAATTGCTGACTGTGTCACGATAAGGATTTGTCAACCCTGGTACAACGAACAGATCGCTGGGAACTTATGGCGGATCTCCTGACTGTACAGGGGCTTCTAGGGGCCGCTAAATAAATGGGGCTTCGGTGATGTTAATCGTGCAGAAGGAGTATTGAAGTTTGTTTTTGAGCCCCATTTCCCTCATCTCGTTTGCCAAGTTCAACGTTGAGTGGTTGTTTATCGAACTGGCTTTTGTCCAGAGCGTTGGAAACGTGTTGCGGACCGTTAGCTCCTCTACATAAGCAATGCCCACTCACCCACTGATATCGTATATGGAGAGTCCCGACGGGCTGGGACAAGACCTTCTGGATGATGCCAACACACCGGGCGCAGGTTCCAGCATGACGCCGCACGGCTCCATGGGCGAGAAACCGGCCGCGCCAGCTGACGGGAGCCTGACGGCAGACTGCATGTTTTGTGACCAGACGTTCCAGCATCAGGACGAGCTGAGCCCGCACGTCCTCACCCAGCACCCCACCACGCTGTTCGGGCCAGCCGTGCTGCGTGTGGAGGCCCAGTTCCTGACTCCCGGCGAACGGGCCAGGGCCCCCGCCGTTGAAAGGGAGGAGGACCGCAGCTGTGTGGTGTGCGGCCAGGCGGTGGAGGACGCTGCCGAACTGGAGGGTCACATGAGGAAGCATCGGGACTCCTTCACCTACAGCTGCGGCCTCTGCGGAAGACGTTTCAGGGAGCCCTGGTTCCTCAAGAACCATATGAGGACGCACTCGGGGAAAGCCGGCGCCAGGAACAAGACCCAGCTGGAGCTCGAGAGCCCTGCCACCATCAACGACGTTGTGGTGGATCAGGCGGCCATGCCCGCCGTCAGCTCGCCGTACCGAATGTGCATGGTCTGTGGCTTCTTCTTCCCCAATAAGGAGGGTCTGGCGGAGCACAGCAAGGTGCACAGCCGGGACTTGGAGGCCAATGAAGATGAGGGTCCCCCTGTAATGGCTCGAGTCTCGCCCAAGGCTCCCACCTCACAGCAGTCCTTCCTGCAGCTCCTCGGGCTTCAGGCACAGCCGTTAGAGACAGGCACTCAGCCGGAGAGATCTGCCCGGTGGATCGCTGAGCTGGACCCCTTTAACACTTACCAAGCGTGGCAGCTGGCCACGAAGGGGAAGATTGCGGTGGGCCCAGGGCTGGCCAAGGAGCTGGGCCCTGACACCGGGTCGGATGTTGAGGATTCCTGCTCGGACAAGGAGGAGCTGGGCGAGATCTGGTCCGGTGGTCGCAGTGGCAAGTCCATCAAGGACGGCTTCAGGCGCGAGCTCCGGTCAAGGCGGCCCGGAGGCGAGACGCCGTCCCCGGAGCCAGAGCCCAAGTCGCTGGCCAAGGAGAAGCCGACCCAGTGCAAGGACTGTGGGAAGACATTCCGCACCTATCACCAGCTTGTGCTGCACTCCCGAGTGCACAAGAAGGAGCGGGTTGGAGCGGACAGTCCCACCACCTCGGTGGACGGAAAGCAGGGCAGCACAGGATCGGGGGAGGGCGGCTTGCTGGACCGGGCCTCGGAGGGCTCGGAGGATGGCTCGGAGGAGGGCGGGCCTGCTGAGACTTGTCAGTCAGGTAAGGGCCTGGGTGTTCATCTTAACTAGAGGTCCTTTTAATGGGGGGCGGGTCTCAATTCCAGCATGTTTGAGTTAAATGGCTTCTTCCATTCCCAATTTGTGGATTGAAAGTGTGGACTGTACCGTTGTGCATTAAATATTTTGCTGTGTGTGAAAATTATTCATTTAACATTGAATCAGATTGAAAATCCTGTTGGAAAAAACATGGAAATCACTCCTTAAAATGTAGCCCCAGGGGATAATGGCCTCAGTATATGCATTCATAGGTTTGAAATCAGTAGTCATGTTTTCTCATGGCAGAGGAAAGCCGCACTCCAATTTTTTTTTCTGACCCCTCCCAGTGCTGTAGTGTCCTTTCATTTCCATGCCTCTGCCCTAAATTCAGTAGCCAGGACTGTGCTGTGCTAAACTGGGGTCTCCTAATTGAGTCCAAACACCAGCCATGTTCTTAAGTGGAACTCCTAATGCTGTGATGCTTCTGCTCTGGCGGATGGACGTTTCCTATTGGCTCAGATTACCCCATGGTTAACCTGAGGAAGAAACCATTTCAGACATCCACATGACGATTCCTCTCCCGTGTTAATGCCAGTAGTAATTCAATTCTCTTATTGTAGCTTGATTTGCTGACAAAATGTAGATGTAGCAAAAATAAAAGCCCGATTCTTTGGAATATAAAATGGGGAACTTGGTAGAATGTTAAAAATGAAACCTATTTAAGGTAGTTTTTCCCTTAAGCGAAAAGGAAGTGTGTAAAAGTTTGGAAAAGAGAAATGCATTTTTCCTCCAGAAGTCTTCTTGAAGGGGCTGTTTTTTCTGTGTTGTCTCCTGCATTCAGCTGCATGTGCTCGTATTGTAAAGAGTAGCAAATAAGCTAACTGTATGCTGCTTTCAGATGTTCTGTGAAAATGTCACATGGCAAACCACGACGTTATAAAAAAGGAAGGAAAAATGAGAAGGGCAGTCCTGCTGTAAATACATAAAATAGCACGGTCCATTATTTGCAACAACTGTTGGATAACTGTTTTATTCTACTTATTTGCAGCTAATATTCTTTTTTAAAACAAAGTAGAAACTTCCATCAAGTAGAAATTGTCTAGATGTCAAGTATTGGTAGTTTTCTGTCTTTGATCGCCCTCTACTGGCTAAGTGGTCTAATAGCTACTTGGAACACTTAACTATCCACAACCCATGGCTCTCTTGTCTCCTACAGATAAAAGTGAAGATGGCTTTGACACTTCAAAGCTCAAAGTCCTCGCACCCTCAAAGGAATGCAGTTATTGTGGAAAGTCTTTCCGTTCGAATTATTACCTCAACATTCACCTCAGAACGCATACAGGTTAATATGACTTAATGTGCTCTGGTTTTGGGGGCAGTGGGTGGCCTTTCAGATGACAGTCGTGGGCTTTGCCTGCATTTCTACATGTTCTTATTTGACTGCCTTAAAGCCGAAATGATTTAAATGTGTATGTTTGGCTGTAAGTGAAATAACTTGGACATGGTATAGCCTTTACTGTTTGCATTTAAACCAAAATCTGGAAATCTATCCTGCTAAAAGCACGTTTTCTTCCCCTCATTCGAGACTTTGGGAAGTGTTTGTGGATGTGTATGTATTCCTTTTGAAGTGACCATTTTTGATCTAAAATATACCAGTTTAGTGTAAAACAGTCTCTGAGATGTCTAATGCACATGCTCTTAAAAAAATTGTCCTTTTGCATGATGTTGGCTTCTGTTATATGAATGAAATTTGGAGTTCTTTAGGTCATTGCTTTTAAGAAAGTGTAAATATTTGAAATGCCCAGATGTGTGACACCTGTTTTTAAAGTGTTGTGTTTCGTCTGCCCGGTTTTCTAACACCTGTGACGCTGTCTGTCTCCTGCAGGTGAAAAGCCATACAAATGTGAACACTGTGATTACGCAGCGGCCCAGAAGACCTCACTCCGCTACCACCTGGACCGGCGCCACAGGGACGTATCGGAAGTGGGGACGTCTGCAAAGCTGGCCTCGCCCTCGCCCCCTCTTGGGGATACCAAGGAAAAGGCCACTCCTGAGTTGGCTGGAAGCACAGAAGGTATGGGGTCGGGAACTGGCGCCTCCTGTCAGAGAGGCAAGAGTGACATGCCCTCTAGTGGCCTGGAGGTGGGTGTCAGCCGTCTTGTTCAAGGTGAGTCCGGCGAATTGACCGCTGGGACTCTACACTGTCCTGCCTCAGCCGACTCTTCCAGAAGTGCACTGCTAGTGCACCTCGACCCCAAGACGGAAGGGGTCAGCATCAAGCAGGAGTCTGCGGAGCTGCCGTTAGATTTGTCCCTCAAGGCATCGTTGTCGGTCGCAGTTGGCTGTGTGCCACGGAGCTCGTTGATCACCAATGCCTGCCCGCTCTGTGCCTTTAAGACCCTTTACCCAGAGGTCCTGCTCATGCACAAGGCTCTTGTTCATAAGGACAAGTCGGACGCCACCCGGAAGAACATCCTCCGGGGCTCTGCCCTCAAGCAGAAACGCCACACAGGCTGTCCCCCGGCACTCGAGGGCAAGGACGTGGCACCGTTGCCCCACACCTACAGCAGGTACCCCCGCCGGACGAAATCCCCGCAACCTCAGCCCGCTAAGGTCTCTGAGAAGGCCCCCCTTGCTCAGGCGGCCAAACGCTTGCCTTCGACAGAACCCCGTCGTGCGGCACTGCCCGAATCACATCCTGGCAGCCCTGGGACCAGGCATGGCATTGCCAGGTTACCGGACCGACAGCCAGAATTGAATGGCGTCTACCGAAGAGACGGAATCATTGTAGGCATCAGGCAGAGCCCCCCGGAAGGGGAGGGTGCTGCCTTCAAGGCACGGCAGGCATGCAACGGATCAGCCTGGTCCTCTTGCCTGTCGGCTCGTTTTGGGAATCTCCCTCAGGTGGAATTTGGTGAGCCTTACTCCAAACGCCCGAAGCTCTCCAGTGCCCCGGGACGGGATCCTGAAGGCAGCGAGGCCCCCGGGGCCAGGCGTGGAGACGGCTATGGCAGACTGGTGCTGCCGGGGCAGAATAGCAGCGTCAAAGGCCTGCCTCAGAGGAGCCCCCCCTCCAGAACCACTCAGTCCTTCGCCCCCCCCAAATTGGCCCCCTCTCCTGTTGGAGAGACAGACTGGAATGTGATCAACATCCTGCGGTCCTACAGTCCCGGTGACCTTGCCTCACTGTATCACCCGGCCGTGGCCGGATCTAGCCATGGTGGGGTCCCCTCTCCTGTACCAGGTGAGTCCATCCCACTCACTGACCGCCCCGTGGGGCTGTTCTTTGGCTGCGTCCTCTTCTCCCTCCCCTCGCCCTGATAGTAGGGCCTCGGAATTTTTCTGCGGGATGCACCAGGAAGTCTCACTGGCAGAACTCCTGTAGTCCATGGTGGGTGGGTGTGTGTATTTATTGGACATTCATTAAAGTCAGCGCAGGGCATTGAATGTCACCTTTTAATTCCAAAAATATTTTTAGATCTGTGGACCCGGATGCTTAAAATAAGCATGTTAGAAATTCTACTGTAATCCCTACCACTAGGATGAAAATAGTGGTCTGACAATGCCAGCATTTGCCTTAACCTTATACTGCATTTAGAAAGAGGTTTTTTTTTTTTTTTAAAGCAAGTCAGTTTAAACTCTGCCAAAATGTGTGCCTTGCTGTCAGATGAGAAGCAATGCAACAAATGTGTCCCTTGGTTCTCAGTTCCACTGTTCAAATTCCTGCCAAAAGAGATGTCACTAGAGCAGTGCTACTTGACTCTCGGACATTAAGGTGCCATTTCCAGTAAATATTCCAAATGGATTTGCAGCAAAACATGGTTTTACCAGGCAGACTTTGTGATGGCTGCGTTTAAATGAGCATCATGCTTCTCTCCAAATCATGGGCAGTCATTACAGAAAGCCCTGCGAAGACTCAAGGTCATGCGAACTTTGCGTTTGGCACAGGGCAGACTATCACCAGGATCCAGACCTTCATGGTGTGTCCCACTTTATAGTGGAGAAAAACATTAACCCAGTATCATGTCATTGTGTAGCAACGATTACGCGGCCAACCATGTAGAGTTGAGGTTTTGTTTTACACTAGGTGTGGTATGTAGGTGTCTATCTTGCTAATGCAGCTGAGCTGATTAGATGGGCAATGTAGCATCTATGTTAAAGCAGTGCCAGGTTATTGCACTAAAGTATACTGGTTACCCTTGAGTGCTGAATTTTTCTTGAACAAAACAAAGTATTCTGCAGTCTTCATAGGATTTACCAATGGCTGCCGCTGTAAGGTCACGTTTCCTGAGTACTTGGCATTTAATGCTGCCCTCCCTGCACCTCCCAACAGATTCTCACATTCGCAAATTTCTAATCGTTTGGTTATTGTGGAGCCGCTTGGTTTTCCAGCTACACACGCGTGGTAGACACATGCTGATTAAAAATGAGCTTTGTGTTAATGTTTCTTTAGATTTGTCATTTTTGTGATATTTTGCTAGTCTAACAATTAGAAGCTGGTGTTCTTGAATGTAAGTTTTCTAAATGTGCATATTGACAAATTCCCCCTTGAAGTTCTATTTTTTTTTTTTTTTTTTTTTCATGCCACTACTGAATGTTTGTCATGAATTCTGTGTGAATGTTACCTTCCAGATGGTACGGCCTCTACCAGACTGAAAAGGCGTTTTGGTAGTTTGGAGTCTTGCTGAGGGGACGCTTTAAGTGTGACCTGATAGTGAAGATGGGGGGGGGGGGCTTGGCACCTCGCTTTACCCCTGTACTCTTCAGCACCGGGGCTGGCCCCCAGAAAAATCAGTTTAGCAACCTTATAGAGTCGTTGCTAAGGGTCCTGTAAGTGGCTTGGCAGCTGGCGCTCAGCCAAGCATGACCTGGTGATTTCCCTCCCTGGTACACTCCAGCCTGCCTTTTTTCCCTGTTTTGTAGACCCAGGTCTCTTAGTCACATTTTCCTCATTTGAGATTCTTTGGTACCTTGTGTCAGTGCAGTTCGGCCGATGGCTAACAAGTGGGTGTTTTTTAAACACGACAGTGTGATTTGACTGGAATTAGACTGATGTTTTGCAGTCTGCTTTTATCTTATTTCACAGCTGTAAGCGGCTAATAAGAGCGTAGAGTGCCGTTATTGTGTCCTAATTTCCTGGGCTTTTTCTTTAACCGTAAGGTGGTAATGCATTTGTGAAGCATTTGCTGAATTCCTTGGCTCCTGGATTTTTGATTTGGGCTATTTGCAGACTGGGAGGAGGCGGCGGGGATGTCGCAAAGTTGCAGCTGGTTATCACTAATGCTGCCTGCATTGGTGTTAATGGGCCAGCGTGTTCGGGGTCAACAACCAGCCCAAGGTGATCCACCCAGGGCCCCTGTGCCGTGTGGCCCCCGGCGATTATCTCGTGCGCTTCCTGTGGTTTGTGCCGGTTGGTGGGAGGGGGGCACATTGTTGAACCAGTCGTAATCAGCCCCGCCCTCCTCCGTCTACTGTTACTGCCTCCTGGAGTTTTACGACCCATTTTACTGGCCGGGGGGAGTGGCTTCATGCTCCAGAACACCAGCCCCTCTATGGCACTCAGCATCTCTGGATCTCCTCACTGCATGTGTGAAGGTTCCGAGGGGAAGCTCTCTTCCTTGGGGCTGCATTCTCTGCCGTCTGTTGCTGCACTATTTTTTTTTTTTTTAAACAGTGAGAACCTTTCATAATGCTCTCGGTGACACTTTAATTAAGCAGTTTCCTCTCTCTTCCTAGGGAATAGGCCATTGCTCTATCAACATTACCCGACTAGCGTGCTACAAAGGAGACACAATCTCAGCCCTATGAGTAATGCACACTGTGGAGCAGCCGATAAGAACGCTTAGAACATCATCTGTCAGATGATGGTAAATTCCTCGATTGACCTCTCTGTACTTACTGTAAATTGCTTTAAATTGCTGTGCCCGGGGGGGAACTAATGTTAAAATGCATCTTTCAATACCCTCACTCCCTCAAGGTCTAAAGACTGCCGAAGACCCTACAAGGCTGACGTCATCTGCACTGCCTGATGTAAGGACGTCACCTGAGAGAAAGATTCAACCTGCTGATAAGCTGTGACCCGCGTGTGTATCCAAACACTACTCCGAACAGTATTGGCAATGCTAACAATGTATTGAATGGTGTATATTTGCATATTGCATTTTGACAACAGTGGCATGATCACGTTGGATGTCAACTGTACAATGTGTTTTGGTTTAGAAAAATTTGGGGAAAACAAAAGTGGCTAGGGGGTAGATTTTGTTTGTGGCATTTATTGGTTGCCGCTTTTTTTTTTTTTGACATTTTGTGGTAAGCTACAAGCCACTGATCATCTCAGCCTTGGAAGGTCACACCGAGTACTGGATCAGCGGTCACCGAATTCTCACTCGAAGTGCTTCATCAGTTAAGAACAGGGCTTGAATTTAGCCTTGGGGAAAATAGAAATACTCCAGTAACATTGAAGGAGTTTGTCAGGACCTTTTGCCATACCATGCTTGATGCCAGGATGTGGCTTAAAAGCTTAAGGGGGTGCAGCGTGTTGTTGGACTTGCCTTCAAAGGCTATCCAGAGGACACCCTCGTTGAACAAGTGGCCTGTAAGGGAAGGTCTGCTGTTGGTAACCTTTGTCAGTTTAACCCTCCATCATTGTGTACCAGTCATGTACAGAACCACTCAAATCTGAGCAACACATCAATTCCATAGTGCATATATATGAGCTTTTTGAAGTAGCAGAGAGAGGAGAGTAAACGTTTAGGGAACTTTGTAACAAGAAATTTTTGATGTGGCGAGCAAGCAGACTCGGGTGTCTTTTGCGGAGGGGGCCTCTGAATTGTTGCAGTGCCCTTTAAATGCTTCCTGGCTTGTCGCCTTGTTTCGGTGACCTCCGTTGTCCTTGTAGTATTTAATTAACTCTGCCGTCTGCCACAGCAATTAGATCCTCTCCATCTGAACAGTCAGATTCAGCTGTAATAAACTTGTCAGGGACGGTGAAGTTGCCGGCGATGCAGAGACCTTTCGTGGCTTCAGCCATGAGAGTATCAGGTCTGCCACGAGCGTAGTAAGTTGTGCTTTTAGGGAACGCATGTTAGACTTTATATGTAAGATAGTAATGCGACTGATATTTGGATGAATGTGTTTTTTTTTTTTTTTTTTTTTTTTGTTTAACTTTCCCCATAATCAGGATTGATTTATTTGGCAGCATTATACACGTTTGGCTTTATTTATTTAGGATTTTTTGTATTTAAATATAAAAATGGTTCTGTACTTGTATATACTTTGGCATTCATCAGTTTGATCAAGAAAACTTTTCTTGCAGGAAAGTGCCATAGTGATCATAGATTACAGGCTCTCTTTGAATAGTTTTTCCCATCTCGTTAAATTTTGAAGAGTATTAACTCCTTAAAGTAAAATTGCTCCCTTTGAAATTTTCGTCTTTGTGGGTTTTACAATAACAATTTAGTTTTGTTTCCCCAGTTTTTGTTTTCCTTTCCTTCTCTGGAACCGAACTTGAAACCTCCTTTATAACCATACATTTTTGGCTGAGAAATGTAAGTTGTGTTTTTTTTTTTTTTGTATAAATCTCTATCCAGATAGGGTGTTCATTTGTAATTTTTCTCTGCTGTAATTATTAGCGTGTATTAAGAATTATTTTGAATGAATTGTTGTGGGTTCCTTCCACCTAACATTTGTGTGTCTATATTTGGTCCAGGTAGTCACAGGGTTACTTGCATAATGCCTGATTTAAAAAATGTAGAAGTTGAAAATAATGTTGGTGTTGCAAGGCTGGATCTTTTTCTGCAATATAAAAAAAAAAATACTTAATTGTTCCTTGTCTGAGCCATATCTATTACATTCCCCACAATGTGTTTTTGTTTTTGAACATTTTGAATGTCGACTATGTTAGTGCTGCTCCTCTCTCCAACTCTCTGGACGTATGAACTCTGAGAAATGTGGTCAGCCGCTCACAGCTGCTGTGTCTTTTTTCAATGCTGCCTCCAATCAGATCTCGGAGAACGAGATTTATTCCAGAGATGTAATAGAAGTATGCGTAACCAAGACGAAACAAGGACCCGTTTTATCCTGTCTAAACCACGCTTTGACACATAGTTGGATATGTTTTATAGTTTCTTACACATGCCTTTTTTTTTTGTGGGAAATAGTCTCATGGAATGAAGTACACCCCTACACTTTTTGGAGCTATATCAGAACATGCCAATATTCTACACTGGTCGATATACATTTTTCATAAACAGTTGGAATATTTGGATATGTGAACATTGCAATATTTATTACAAGTCAAACTGTAAGCCTGGGACAAAATTGTAAGCAATGTACTATGTGTTGTGCTTGAGTTAATGTAATTCAGTTCACTTGTAAATATAGATTTAGAGTTTTGCAAATTGCCTTCGCTTGGTTATTTCTCTGCAGTTTCATTTGTTTTGCGAAGTACACATCTGCATTTGACAGCATTCAAAGATCCATATACTTCATTTCTGGATTTACACTATCATTTTAAATTATTTTAATTTTTGGTATTTGGCCTGTTACAAACAATTGATTTAGTCGCGGATTAATGTGTGCGCGCGCTGAGGTGAATAAAATAGAAAGGCCCGATTCTGTTGCCCAACAGTATTTTAGATTTTTTTTTTTTTTTTGTCGGGATGAATTAAAATGGAAATGCTTGGCATATTGATCATAATATGAATCGATGTTTTGTAGCAGAAATACGGAGTACAGGGTCCATTTAGTAATTGTTCTGTTTTTTAAAAAAAAAAAAAAAAATACTCGGTGAGCAGTGAGTTTGCACTCTGACTGGGAACGCTCGCTAGAGGGCGCTGTCTACAATGGGAAGTCAGAGGGCAGGACAGAAGTGAAAAGAGTGGAAGGATGAGGCGTGTGACAGTGATGTCAGGGTCACCTTTTACTTATCTATTCTCGAGTAACTTTAGGTTTGGTACTGTTGCCATGCATTAATAACGTAAGGAAAGGACCGTGACATGCTGTACGGGTTATTTATAGCCGTTTTTATGATGTGCTTATCCTAGTCTAGCTAGCATCTGGCTTTTATTTTTTTTAATAAAAAAAACGCCCAGTTTTGTGCACACACACACCCAAATCCTAATAACACACACCGGAGTGGTGTGCTCTGAGGAACCTTCTCCAGCCCCTTAAAGACCTTCATTTTTTTAAAATTTATTTATATATATATATATTTTAAGTATTCCGCATCTGTTTTCTGTCACTTCCTGAAGGCTATTGCTGTGTAATCTATTGCATTAGGTCACATTACTGCATATTGCCCAGGGGCTTGAAGACTCACAAATCACTAAATGAGCATTCCCTTGGCATCGTGATCACATTCCCAGGCTCTGCAAACTTACTGGGCGTACACGGAAGAATAAAAACTTCTCTCATAACACATGCAAGAGGATGACCATACTGGCGATATTTCTCTTTTCCTCCCTTTCGTCAAATTGTCTTCGCTGTTTTGTGACCAAATTTCAACTTAAGCTCCTAAAAGTCTCTCTTCTTCCCCTTTCTTAATTGTGAGCCTGCCAAAAACAATCTGAAGAGACCTCACCTTATGAACTAACGAGTTTTGAGCTTTCTCTGGTGGGTGGGTGAGAATAGTGATTATAAGTATTCAGACAGCAATGTGTGGCTTCAAATTAGCAGGTCAGAATATGCTTAAATGTACCAGATATGCTGACAGTAGTAGTCAAACAGAAGGTTTTAGATGACGTAAAACAGAGACCCCCGCATTACAAGAGCATTTAATTTAAACTCCAAATATGGTGAAATTGAATTTTTCTTTACAAGGGCAGAGAAACCTGCGCTTTCTGTTCTGCATCATTGACAAAAGCATGCTTTACCCTTCATAATATCTACTGGTGGCATGTGTACCCCGCGTAATGCGGCCCTACTGCCGCCAGAAGGAGATGCAGACCCAGCTGAGTAAGTCAAGTCTCCAGTACCAGAACAGAGGTCACTTGAGCTTTACACTAAACATTAAACGCACAGTTTCATGCTCTTAAATAAACAGAAGCAACGGAATCTTATCTACCTACTTGTTTCTTTTTTTTTTTCCCCTAAAGTCAAGTATTATGTGGAGCACCCCCATGACCAATGTGACACCATGCAGCCACTGAGATGTACTGGAAACCACAGTAAAATTGATAATGCTCATATTGGAACACGCAGAGCACGGTTAAACTGGTGCCAGTTAAATAAATACGATGATGTTGAACAATTTTCGTACGGTAGTATTTCATACATGAAAAAACCAATTTAAAAGGCTGTAAAACATAATTTGCATATTCACCGCGGATAGGGAGCTGCGCGTCTTTATAACGGTGTAATAGTATAACCCACCATTTAATAGTGCTATGTATGTTATAGAATAGTCCTTTTTTTTTTTAACAAGCGGTGAGTTTCTGCAGTATATTTCAAATGCGGGGATGATGTTGCACATTTTTAAGCATGGACACCATTCGTGATACTTTAAATTGCATAACTTTTATAGCACGGGCTCGTATTCGATGTACCGCGCATGCGTGAACAATATTGAGTGACGTGCATACCGTTGTTTAATTCACCAAGATGTGTAATTACGAATATTACATATACATAAGAACTTAAATGATTGCTAGTCACAAGCGACTTGATAAATCAACTGATTACCAAACAAAATTAAGATTTTTTTATAAATGACAGTAGCAATAAATACTGGTCAAGGTGCAGCGCTAATTGATTTTATATGTAGAAGTTAAGGAGATTCTAACATTCTCATCTGTTACTTCACCAATATATGACTCATATCTCATTGTATCTTTGGGGTAATCTATCAATATCCACTAGGGGACATACGTTTGGGCAACAGCTGGGTTTTTATGCTGAAAGGTGTGGTGTTTACGTCAGGCAGAATGCTATTTTTGTTGTAAGTAATTCATGTGTCCAATCCACCTATTATGTTGGTTTCTAAGCAACCTACCCTGCAGTTACACAGAAGGTCACAGAGTCGAACAGCCAGAATGACTGCAAAAGAAGAAACACTCTTTTGTGGTGGATCTCACAACAAAGTTAGCAGTTATCTAACAAAGCAGTAAAGCAATTGGGACTGTGATTTAGTCGTAATATGTATGGCTTATTGTTAGGCCCAACGTGAAGGTGTACTGCTATAGAGGTCCCTACATATCAAAATGAGGTTTAGGGTATAAAAAAAAGTCACATAAAGTATATCCTTCCACCAGTACCATAGCTTAACAAGTCAAACACCGCCTAGCTAATGTCACGGCCAAATCAATTATATTAGCATTTTGTTAACATTCTATCAATCGTAAAACATCCTCCGAAAACTGAACTATTTTGTCGCTTTGCTTTTTGTTTTAGAGAGGTCACATGCTCTGATGATGCCATAATATTGGTTCACTCAGAATGCCCTCACGTGTCAATTTGACGCAGAGAGATAGCTATAGTCATGTGTGAGAACAGAGCACAGGTTCAAATATGCTCAATGCAGACAACACCAATGACTTGTCTGGTGTCTGCTGGCTATCTATGCAGGGTGTGCTTAATGAATGTGCATGGCAGTTCATTCTCCACCCCAAGCCTGTTTGTGACAGTTTCCTGATAATTTTGTCTTGAGTTAGACTTCCAAACCCCCTCCCAATCTTGGGGGGAGTTTCAACGGGCAAGCGTCGTATGCATATTAATCTAAAATTTTAAAATATTGTTATCCGCAAAAGGAGAGCCTTACAAACAAGTTTAGGAACTGCCACTGGCTGGCTAGATGCATAGATGAATGGCTGGATCATGGATGGATGAATAGATGGTTGGATTATAGAAATATTACACTGTCTAGAGCAAGATTTTCAACCATAGTCCTCATTAGTTACTTTGGTTTTTTTGATCCAGATCTTCTTAAATGACATATTTAGGCTTTGATTAAATTAATCGGTAAGTCAATCTTAAAATGTAAAAAAAAAAAAAAAACTAAATTAAATGTGTTCTGTAAAGACGCGTTCATTTCCCTGTTTTGGTAAAGCAGAATGTTGTTACGAATAACTGTAATGATGAAACTGCAACATGTTGCAAACAAATCAGTAAAGAAATTGTTGAATGAAAAGGATGCACGATTATGTGCAAGGTTTTTTTTTTATCATTACTGAGGTTTCTCGAAGGAGTTTCACCAGTCTTGTCTTGGATGGATGGCACATGGTTGTTAAGGTTCGAGTCCCATCATTGCTCTTTCTCGATAGTGCATGTCCCCCCTTCAATTCCTTTCCTTCTGCATGTGCTCACTGTTTGTATGGGTCACGTGTAACTAGTTAGGTTACATTTCAACAGCTATCTGCCTTGAAAACACTCTCTACGTGACATCATCATTGCAGTTATATAGTAAATTTGCTTTTGTCATGGTGAGTTACTTGCTAGACAAAGCATCGGAGGAAATAAATGCATGTATTCTTTGCTCGTATAGTGCTGAAAATGTGCTAGCTATTTTTATTTTTTATACTGAGACTTTTTGAAGCAGAGGTGTTGAGCACACATATTTTGAATGTTCCTAAATAATTATATAGGTAAGTTCTATAGTTATGTAGCAATTTGTGAATATATAAATATATATCTGTGTGTGCGTGTAAGGTTCAGTGCATTGCAGAAATCTTAGGCAAAGAAAATTATGCTTCAGTTATGTTTATGCAGTTATGAAACTACTTTATCTGTCAAAGTGTCAGTTGACATATTTCAAAACAACTCTTCAAGTCATCCCAGAATTTGCAGTTACCATTCAATACACCTATGGATTTGTCTGGAGAAGTCTGGTCAGAATCGGTCTTTATGGAAGACTTCTGGACAAAAAGCCATACTTTTGACTTCTCTAGATAACAAGGTCAAGCGACTCACCAATGCGCCAAAATGTAAGACCCTGGGGTGTACAAAAATGGCAGCAGGTGCTGTGGATAATGAGTCAAAATTTGGAATATTTGGCTGTAATAGAAGGCAGTTTGTTTGCCGAAGGGCTGGAGAGCGGAACAAGGGTGAATGTCTGCAGGCAACAGTGAAGCCTGGTGGAGGTGCCTTTCAGGTTTGGGCTGCGTTTATGCAAATGGAAATGGGGATCTGGTCAGAATTAAAAGTCTCAATGCTGAGAAGTACAGGCAAATACTTATCCATCATACAGTACCATCAGGGAGGTATCTGATCAGTCCTAGATTCATTCTGCAGCATGACAATGACCCCAAACATACAGCCAAAGTCATTAAGAGCTATCTTCAGTGAAAAGAAGAGGAGGACATGGAGTCCTGGCAGAGATGACGTGGCCTTCACAGAGCCCTGATTTTAACATCATTGAGTCAGTTTGGCATTACATGAAGAGATGGTATGGCCTTCACAGAGCCCTGATTTTAACATCATTGAGTCAGTTTGGCATTACATGAAGAGATGGTATGGCCTTCACAGAGCCCTGATTTTAACATCATTGAGTCAGTGTGGCATCACATGAATAGATGGTGTGGCCTTCACAGAACCCTGATTTTAACATCATTGAGTCAGTGTGGCATTACATGAATAGATGGTATGGCCTTCACAGAGCCCTGATTTTAATATCATTGAGTCAGTGTGGCATTACATGAAGAGATGGTATGGCCTTCACAGAACCCTGATTTTAACATCATTGAGTCAGTGTGGGAATATACAAAGAAGTGCATTTTTTCCGAAGTTCCTCAAACTTTTGCACAGTATTGCGTATACATACACTTTAAATTTGGCACTTCTAAACTAGACTGAATTATTATTGGTGCCTAGTTTATTGTTCAGCTGAAGACAGCTATGAGGTAACTGCATTGTGTCGCTGAGCCGAACTTGGCATGGTTCCTTTGGCCTCTTTGTATCACTTGGTTTAATATAAAGCTGAGCATTATTTTAAACATATCTGCACTGTTATTTCAAATATCAATATGATATTACTCATGTAAATAATGAATATTTACCTAACCACACCTTCTTCAACAAGGAATAAATAAACCCTTGAGGTGTGCATTTGCTTGTGCATTTGATGTAATGTGATTTCACAATCTTAAATTGCATTCAATGAATAGGTCATGAAGGTCAAATTAATTAACACGCATCAAAAAGCTGCATATACATGGGGTCAGGAGCATGGCTGAGTTGCACTGGGATAAAGCATAGGAGTGACAGTTAGAAAGGTCTATGTTTCAATCCTGGTAGGGGTCTTTTGAAATCCACCACCAGTGCCTTTTTTGCCTAAAATCCATCTATCCATACACCCATCCTCTAACTGCTTTTCCTGGTCAGGGTCATGGGGGGGGGGCATGGAGCCTATCCCAGGCAGCACAGGGTACGAGGCTGGGGTACACCCTCCCAAGGATGGCTCAAATATCATTTCAACATCACCTTAGATGCTTGCCTCAGCAGTACTAAGGGAACAAATCACCCATTTTTCTGTACCGTCATCACACTTTAATTTAGTTTTCCGTTCTAACAGCCTGCATATTTTGGTACTTTGCTTTGCAATTATGACTCGGGACTGATGACTAATAGGGCACTCATTCAAGTCTTTCCTTCAAAGAGTGTGAAAGAAATGCGTCAGTATGCATTCACTTGTTTATTGACTCACTCCAGTAATAGATGTCGGTAAATTTCCATATTCTTTACTTTAAACAATGCTGGAAAGTGCTTTTGCGAAGTTGCCTGACCTTTAAAGCCATTTAAAAATATTTTGTATTGAAGACTACCTTAAAACTTTAATTAAAGAAAAATAACATCGAAGTGTGTGCATCCATCCATCCACCCACCCATATTCCAACTGCTTATCCTCATCAGGGTACTTTGGACCTGCAGTACGTATATCCTAGGCAGCTTAAGGGATGGGTTTGTACAGTGGCTCACTGGGGAGCGCTGTTGCCTCACCCTTTGAGGTTAGGGATTGCGGAGTTTGCATGTTCGCACAATGTTGCATGGGTTTACTTAGAACGTCCAGAGACATGCAGTTACGGTAAATGACTTCTCAAAATTGCCCATACCGTGTATGCGCCCTGTGATGAACGAGGATCCCATTCAGAGTGCACTCCTGCCTCTTCGAACAAACAAGGAAACAATACATGTCAATTTAAGTGTAAAAATGTTCTTCTGGACCACCCCATGTACCATTCTTCCATCTATCTTCGGACCGTTGAGTGTTGCGATCGCTTACTTGGGTCCTCACAGCGTATTCATTCCTGCATTAGTAGCTGGAAGATATATATGACTTACCCCAAAAAGATCCTTCTGTCTAAATTAGAACTGACCTAAATGGTCAAGATATTTTCTGACATCCATGTATGTCATAGTAAAAAAGATTCTGAAAATGTGTTTATTAGCATTTTTAGAATTTTCTTTAATAATTGTTGCATTTCCTCCAGGAAGCAGTCTGACAGAGGTCCTGTATCAATGCGATGACGTTGTTAACATTTTTTCATTCTCTCCCTGAGAAAAATGAGCAGCTCTAGGCCTTTTCTCAGTACACATTCCTGTTTCACACTTACCTTACAGCTTGTGGAGCTGTCTCTTTCATGTGCATGGCCTCAATTGCTTTCTTAAAAAAAAGGGGCTTTTCAGAATGAACCACAAACATTTGTGGAATATCCAAAATTCATTTATTCGATGATTGAAGTTAGCTACTTAGGCATTGAAAGTTCAGCTGGGTGCTCGGTGCTGAATCATTCAGGTTGTCACCTAGGCAACCAGCATACATACTAGTAAAAAGGTAACGCAAAGGCAGGAAGAACAATAATTTGTTTATCATCAACGTAATGTGGTTATTTCACACTGTTGTGCAACATGTCTGTGTAATTTTGTACTTAGCTCCAACCTGAAACAACAGTTCCAGTTAAAAAACAACATATTGCAGCTCACTGTGAGGAGGGGTGCTAGACTCGATGAACCCAACTAAAATCATTTCTCAACAGTAACATGCATTAGGCCCATTCAGAGGCCAAAACCTGTGCTCAGCACTACAGTGGGTGTCTGTTGCTGTGTTCAAAATGCACAAAATGGTCAAAATGTGATGAAAGAGCAGAGCTGTGCGGGAGCACAAATGAAATGTTTTTGGGGAAACGTGATCCGGTGTTGTGATTCCTCACAGGTTCTGTTCGTATTGCTGGTATGCTTTGAGTAGGAATAAACGTTCATGCGTGTACAAGCTTGTTTTAATGCTTAGTCTGTCCAAATTTGAAGTTCTCAAGTACTTGTAGCGCTGCAATGCCCTTCATAATAATCGAACCGTAATTATTAATAATTAAATAATTATGAATAATTCAGCTTTGTATGATTATTATTTAATTAATAATGGTATTTAATTATTACCGATTATTAATAATTAAACGTATTGATTATATTTCTACTCATTATGTTTGCACATATATGCATATATATAGGTTATCCTCATCTGACATCTAACAAGCTAAATGTGAATAAGCTCTGCCTTTCGACAAATTAATAAACAAAAATCAATGTTAATTTTTTAAATTCTAACTAATTCATTTTGTTAAATGTTTGGACGATGGAAAGGGTTTCATTTGATAATATGAAGATGTCTAATATGTACCTAGGCACACTGTAGTTAGACATTCATTTTTGTTTGTCCCACACTGCTGTTGATCAAATAAGATTGATATGGAAATGCTTTTGAAATGACTTATATTTAGTAAATAATGATTATATAACATTATATGCTACCAGAACACAAAATGGCTGTCGTCTTTAGAGAATATTTCCAAATTCTAGTAACCATATGCATATCTGGTTGCTTCCGTCTCAATCATTTAAAAAGGAAAATTTCTGAATTTCATCATTAATTCTGACATAATGATTCTCTGTATTCACCTTTCTGCCTCTACCTTCAAGTAAGTAATTTTTTATCTTTGTTTTGCCATAATTAATTTTTGCTCTATAATTTTAATGCACAATTCAGTGCTTAATGTTTTTTTTACGCTGCCTTAACAATCATCCATCTGCACAAATGTCTAGTATGACACTGAGTGCAGTTTTGCAAGCACTTAACATGAACCAATACAAACTTGGAAACACTGAGCAGCATTTAAGCATATATCTGGGAGCCTAGAATGGCGTTTTGTCTTAACTCATATAATTTTATAAATAATCAGTTCATTTGAAACTACCTGTTGCCACACAGTATCATTAAACAAGTGATAGCAAATGCAAAGAGTTGAACTAAAAATCGCTTAGATGAGAATCAGTTTCATCCACTTCATTTGAATACTGTAGAGGACATATGCGACGTCTTCCTAGTTCTTCTGTTACCCTGGGACGGTACAATGACATGTGCAGTCCCTCAGTTATTGTCTGACTCGATTCATTCTTCTTGGCCCTTGCCATGCCGAAATCTGCAGCCAGAATCACAGTGCTAATTTTTCCCGCCTTCTCCAGTTAAAGCTCGAAACGTTCGGACCCCTGATAATGGGTGATCTGCAGGTGTTCCCTTTCCATGTTCTCGGTAATGTTGTCATTCATAATCGTCGCGTACAGATTGTCGACTTGGCGCGAATTAGCGATCGGGCTGACGGAGCGAGGATGGTCAGATTGTTCCCGATGTCTATTGGATTTCGGGGCAGAAACTCCGCCGTTGGTGTGATTGTTCATGATTGTCACTCTGTCCCCCTGAGGAAGGAGAGTAATGTGATGATTTTCACAAAAACAGCCCCTGGCTTCAGGAAAGGGATTTGGGTGTCTGGAGACAAGGGGGCCATATGGAGCAGGGGAAGATGGCAAGACATACGTACAGAATAATGGATGACGTGTCATGTTTCATGCTGCTGAGAAGCCATCAAGAGATTTGGTTCAGGGAAATCAAAAGGCCTACATACAGCAAAGGCGACTCTACTGCATGTAGTGGTTTGCGGTGCATTTCCCCTCCATGTAACCTCCATGTAATTTAAAGGTGCATTCTAACGTTTAGGAGGCATTTATTTGCCTGAAAACTGTATTGGGTTGCGTTATCATGATTATTTTTAGGTATTTTGCTAGCTAAGCTTTCTGACGGCTAATAGAACTTGCCATGCATCTGCATTTCTGGAACGAACTTGGATATCTTCATTTTCATTGCTCTGATTCACAGCTAAAATACAGTCCGTGAATGATAGTGGAAGGTTTTATGGTCAAAGGCTGTCATCGCTGATATTAAATATTCAAACAGCTGATGCCCAGGCTAGCATGTACATGCTAATTCTGTGGAATATTAATAATGAAATTGTTTGCTCAGAATCTCTAATCACGCATTGCTCCAGAAAACACTCCCAGAACAGAAAACTGTAAGGAAAGTGCGTATTACACTTCCGAATAACACTCTTTTATTTTAAAGCCCCAAAGGAATCTCTGTTCTTCTTGTGAATTTTTTCCAATAATCACTTTTCTTATGATACCTAATTAAAAGCAATTTGTAAGTTTCTTTTTAATATGTTCTGAAAAAAAAAAAAAAATGTAGTGCAAAGACGTATGTTTTCTTAATGAGGCCATCCAAATTTTTAATATTTGCAACTTTTGGACATTTGAAACACCCACTAAAACCATGAACCAGGTTCAATAATGCTGCACTCAGCAGAAACATTTCACCATATTTCCTCCCCTAAATTTTATTATTATTATTGTTTCTCTTTCCAAGCCAATGATTTTTGAGGTGCACAGGAAGAACCAATTTGGCTGGAAAAGACTGAAAATGACATGGCAAGCATTTTCTGGAGGGTGAGTTGGGTCTGTTGGCTTTGGGAGATGGTTTTGCCGGTGTTTACGGTACAACTCCACTTGCTTGCCGTTGTCGCCCCTGCGCTTTACCACCTGCATGCGAAATAAGCCCGGCGGCTCGCCTTTGTGTTTTTTCCTCCCCCTTGTCAGGACCACACTTAAGTGCCGTTTCCGATACCCATGAGTAAGCCCCATAAAAGCCGGGCCATCACTGCGGAGTTATTGTTTCTTGCGGATGATTGATTGATGGATGAGGGCTGACACTTCAATGAAGCTATTTCCACCGGCATCTCTATCCGATGATGTGCAGCGTATATTTTCCATCCACGCCTCATTGCTTGCCTGTGTCATCCCTGGAAGTTCATTTACACCATGTTCCCTGAAGGTCCTTTTTTTCAGTCGGCCTTTCTCCATTCCCCCCCCCCTCTCCTCAAGTCCTTTATTTTGTTTTCGCACTCCATAAAGTAAAGCCATTTCATGTCGATGCCATATAGCCCCGGAATGATTTGTCCAAATGAATAAAATCAAAGGTATGGAGAACTTATTTACAGGAAGAGTTAAGTAGGCTGGATCTTTTTTATAGGTCCTCAGATGCTTTTATCTAAAAAAAAAATACAGTTGAGAAAAAAAACAGCCTTCTGAGGTATATTTAGTGATATCGGAGACTTTGGTTTGGATTTAGGAATAAGAGTGCAGGATGCATTTTGGGGACAATGTGATCTTACCATAACCACACTTCATATATGTCTGAACTGCACTCCGAAGTTGAATTTAAAATCCTCAGTGCACCAGTTCCTCTGTTTCTAGCTCATATGCGGAGCAGATGGTGGGCCGCTATCAGTGCGCTAGGCTCTTGGAGATGACAGCCGCGAGATTGCCCCTTAGGTGCTGCTGGAGCCTCCTCACGGCTAGTGAGTGATGTGTTAGAGGCGGCTGCTCCTAAGAACTGGGACTACCCTCTGGTTGCCCTCCAAATGACCACACACGGTCTTTCCACTGCTCCTGATGCGTTAGACTGCCCTGGTTTTAGCAAAGTCTTTCCAAAGCTTTCTTTCAGTTTCAGCAGGAGCCCGTTCTACTACCCTGCCAGTTTCTAGCTGGTACAAAGATCATGGTCGTGTTCTTCCATTCTGTTGCCTAACCGTGCCTCCAATCCCATGCTGTGTTTCCCTCTAACCATAAATGCCATCTATTTATTGCGTATAATTTGTATGCTTTAGTCACAAAAAAAAATCATTTATGTATTGTTAACCAACTGAAATGTTTATATTAGTGAAGTTATAAATTTTTATGTGCATTAAACCTTTTTTATAATTGTCTATAATTGCATATCTTTGGACAGCATTCCATCTCGGGTGTTTAACCCCCTGGAGGCATCGGCTTCTGAGACACTTTGACATGCTTGGACATACTCTCAAATTTCTATATATTTCTCCAACGTGAGGCATAACGAGGTGACAGATATCTTAATTTTCAGCACAAAGGTACAATGCTATGGTAGCAGCATTTCCCCCTGATTTTGTGTTCTTTTGATCTTTTTCATTTTGCAGAAGCATTTTGCAGAAATAGAAGCATGCTGTGACATGGTCAAAATTCACAAATTAGTCATTCGTCAGCAGACTTTTGAGCACAGGCCACTGTAGATATAAGTATCAGCTATGCAAATGTCTCACAGCCATTCATAACTTCCTTTTTCACCTGAGAAACACACACACACACACACACACACACACACACACACACACACACACACACACACAGAAGAACTGATTCCTCCCAGCAGCCAGATGGCGCACCTTTGTTTTGTGCTTCTCAAACCATTCACACACACTCCTAGTGACATGGCCGGGGGGGATATCGAGCTGGAACCAACACGTGCCATCATGAAGGGCGGACCTGTGTCGCCAGTATGAACAAGTAGCCTGGAGCCTTGAACACAGCTGCTTCTGGTCAGCATGAACCTGCCCTTTTTTATCCACTTTCTCATTTATAGCTTTATAGGTGTGGCATCTGGCTGCTAGCAGGAACCAGTTATGCTACCAGGGGGTGATCATAATGTTTTGGCTCATCAGTGTATCTATATATATATATATATATATACATTTACTATACTTATCTTGGTATTAAACATTTTTAGCTCAATTGGATTAAACTGTCACATTTAAATAACGTAATTTTTATATAATTCAGATTTTGTAAAGAGAGACTCTAATTATCGTATAAATTCAACGTGCCTTTGATGGCCCAACAAACGATTTATTGCGGGTAACCAGCTGTTCATAAAGCCCTGCTGCACGTCAGGAAGGAAAGCACAGAGATGAAATCGACACGTCCCACTTATCGAGAGAGGGGCATGCCAGCTGTAGAAGGCGGCCAATTCCCGAGACGGCTGGCGAGTGCCACCAAATGCCACTGATCGCTGCCATGCAAAGATGGTGCGAAACCATGAATGGCAACTCCTCACCAAGTGGAACCACCAGCATCACAGCTACCAAAACACAAAGATGCAAAAATCTCCACGTGGACATTCTGGCCGCAGCTACGACGGAAAGCGTTTTCACGGCGTTTAGCTGGTTTTTTTTCCCCCACATAACCATAACGCAGTCGGCCTCTTGCCAGCGTCCGCCAACACTACAGAACGAGATGGTGTTATCAAAACATTAGTGAGGCTCACCACCAGCTGGAGCCTCCACTCTAATGGATGTCAGGAAGGCAAACCGATGAGGGATTCCAAGTGTGCTGACCTGGGCAGGGGTGTCTGGCTGAAGCGCAGCTCCATTTGTAGTGATTAATGGCAAGGGCTAAATTGATAAAGTCCTGGGATCTCACTTGTTGTCCTTCCTGCAGGCTTATCTTGACATAAGAACTTTTTTGCAGGATAACAGACATCCTCATGCTGCTCTGTTAACAACCACTCCCGCGATTGTTACCGCGATGCCCCTGCCGTCGGTGGCACACCTCCAAGGCTTGGAGCCCATTGGCAATTTCTGGCATAACGTAAGACTACAACTCATTTTTTCCTGGGTGGATTTCCCGTCGGCAATTAACGTACCGATCCAATTGCTATACACTGTGATTTTCACTCTCATCTTGACTGCCTGCTTCAGTGAAGGTGACGATATAAGATTAGCGAACATGTGTGATTTTTACATGATTAATGCACTTACTTTTTAGACTCTGTATGGCATGGCTTCCTCAAAACCAACCATGGTATGTTACATGTGAACACAAATTGTCAAAGAAAGCATTTCGTTTGTACGGTACATGGTTTCATGGCTGGGGTCGATGTAGCAATTTTTTTTTTTGAATTTGGCAAGAGACCCAAACACAGTCTGCTATTAAAAGCTTATTCATATTGTAAGTGCAAGTCACGTGAGCTGATGATCATTCCTTACCTCTTCATAGCCGACTGAGTTCTTTTCTGATCTTGACAGTATGGAAAAAGGTCAAATGGCATGTAGTGACCTTGAAAAGTTACAAACTAGTCAAGAGGTGACTAGAGAATCTGAAGGACTACCTCTTTGGGATTCAGCATATATACTTAAACCTTATTTAATATACATTATTTGTGATGAATAATGTCAAAAAAAAATCTGAGTTCCTTGTAAAAATTCTGGATGTCTTGTGAGAAATTCTAAACAATGTATTTTTAATTCTACATGCCAGTCTATCATGGGGGGGTCTTTTGAAGAGTCCATCACATTCTATCTTTATGGATAACATGAACTCCTATCCTGTAAATTTAGTAATGACCAGTCCCTGTATATAAATCTTTAGCTAGGTGATAATCTGAATTGTTTCATTGAAATACCCAGCTGTCTGTTAGTCAAAAATTGTAAGTTGTTTCAGATGATACGTATCGTCCGATGTGGCATCATACCCGTCTGCGTACATATTTGTAAATTGGTTGTTTATTACTTTTTAACAGTAGCTAGCCATCTTGGGTGGGAGGGTTATGTTCTACTGATCGGATTCACTTGTTCTTCTCTCCTGGAACACTCCCAGGGAACACGAATGGATGTTTTGTTTTGTTCCCAGATATCCGCACCCCAAGTAGCCATGGTCCCATGAGGTAACTGTGCTGCTTGGTTTATTTCATCCCTGGCACTCACTGCAGGATTTTCTTTTCTTTTTCCTGTTGCATTATTTTGTGTTGACCCTGCCTCAACCCCATTATTCCTGGAAAGGAAACCTGCAAAAACATATCTTTACCTGTCTAATCCCCACATCATTTGGTTCTGCACACTGTTGACCGGAATTGCCTCATAGTAACTAATATCAATCTTCGTCTGAAGCAGGAAGTCAAACAAAAATCAGTCGGCCAGCATCTTCTCGTGGATTCATAGCACATGAGTGTTTGTTGCATTTGTCTCATAAAATTCTATGCGTTTAAAACTGTTTTACAGTTGCCTTGTTAAATGTTAAATGAATAGTGACACACAGCTGTGGAACTGTGAGCATCAACTATGGAGTGACAATTAACATGCAAATGTGGTTAGCATCAAATGAATGTGTTTATTTTAGGGAAATCTGTTTTTCTGTGTAAACAGTGTTCTCTTCATTTAAAACTTAAAATTAAAAGTTTCTTAATGCATTTCTTTCCTCTGTTAATTAGCAATAATTAGTGATTTGACTGCCTGTTAACTTGAATAAGTCACTGTTTCACTGCTCAGTATGTCATCGCTGGGTATCCTTCCTGTTTTTCAGACTTGTCAGTCTTGCCACAGAACAGCCTAATTTTAGCGATTGGCTGGACTGACATTTCTGCCCTCTAGTTTATGGAATAAAAACAGTCTTGCCATTCTTTAGTCATACCATTCTGTTTAGCTTTTTGATTTATTTACTGCTGTCTGCAAAATATGGCGTATGTGTCAAATTACTTGAAGGCAATGTTCAGGTCTCATAAAGTCATGCTCCAGTAGTTTTAGTTTCAGTTATTAAACAGTATTAATTATTTAACAATAAAGATTCTTAATAGAATTTGTCCAAGGAAAACATTGCCAGAGTTGACCACGTCATGGTTTGATGTGTCTGCCTTGGTACATTACAGCCCCGAATGTCATTCTTCAATTTAAGGAAAGCACGTTGTTGATATTAAGAGAGGACCAAAACATCCTCTAGCACAAGCTTTATAATTTTGTAAAAAAAAAAAAAAAAAAATCAGCAAATATCGTCCAGGTGATGGACACGGACCACCAAAGTTATGGTTGCAACTCCCAAAGAGAGTTGCATTTATTGACAGGTACAGCAGGACACAGCAGCACGTACAGGGAAGGTGGAGCCGGACGCGACCAGGTGAGGTCACATGGTCCTGGGAGACGGTCATTCCTCATGGCAGGTGGCGGTCCCCTTCAGTACTTCCGCTGCCCATCCTGCCCCAGTGGCTTGTCCTACATTTGGCCCATAAGTCCTGTCACCTCCCACTCCCTGGCTTGCTCCTGCTCCATTATGCCCTGGAGGAGCTAATTGCCAATGGGTACCAGCTGTGGCTTCTCCCACATTCCACCCTAGTTGTGTGGAATGCAGGCCCCAATTAAGGGGAGCCATGGGCTCTGGCACTGAGGATTGGGCAATCAGGGGACGTGGCACCCCCAGATCATCACAATATCAATAATTAAAATCTAAATAAAAATGAAAAAAAAAATGTTTGAATATTTACTCAACTGGGCTCTTAACTTTTGGATGACACAAATCCATCAATTTTTGTTTTTGACTTGGATCTGATATGTTTTAAGAGTACACAATTAAAAACAAGAGGTTTTTTGTGCCATGCATCCTATATTTATGATTTTCTGGAGATATTTTCTGTGTGCATGTGGGTTTGATTCTCCCCTGTTCCTGTATTGGAATTCTTTGCAGAAACGATCCATTTTTTATTATTATTGTGACTTCTCTTTGTTCTGTGACTTTATCGGTGGATGTGTACTCTACTATGAGCTTATGACGAAACCAGTCTCTTAGGTGTGACTACTTGAATCCTTTGACCTATTTGGGTATGCACAAAAGTATGTCAAATCAGAGTGAATGAGGTTAAGAGGGTCTGCATAGTTAAATTATCTTCCATGAGAAATTCCATATGGTAAATTAGTTACATTTAAAATACAGTATATCAATATTTAAATTGATGTTTTGCCAACACAGCCATTCTTTCACAAGTTAAGTATTCTTGTTTTTACTGAAACTATTTGCGCTTTAATTTTAAATGAGAATTTTTGTAACAAATCAGGAAGTCAGTATAATTACTGCGAGATGAAATGCCACTTAATAATTTCAACCAAAGTAACTTTTTTTTGTCTACAGAAGGACTGTGGAACTGCTAGTATCTAGTAACTTGCTAAATTATTTACAAACCTAAGAGGCACACTTATGCAACTACCAGACCCGAGAATTTGATCATTTTTCCATTTTATTCAAATAGATATTTACAGATGTGTTTGCAAGTTATTTTTTTTTAACATATTTAGGATTTCAACAAAATCGTTAATTCCCTGGGACTATGAACCTGTTCTTATCCACTATGCCAATTTAGCAGACACCATGATATCGATTCTGGACCATGACAAAAATATTTAATTTTCATTTCTTAAATAATACTGTTGGGAAATTATGCAAAAATTGTTACATGCACATCTGAATAATCTGTATAACTTGGACTACAGTTATTAATAAACAAGGCTTTTGGTTACATGGGAGGAAAAACTACATTAATTCTGAAACTTGGAAAGACATTATCATAGAGTACATAAAACTGAATAAACTGCCACCTTTTGATAAATCAGCACAGCATGTATATAACAACATATCTGTTTTTAACTAAAGATACTCTGTAACTAAGATCCCTCTTGCCTTTATGAAATATGCCTGCATATCACCATATCGCCTTATGTGTTTTTTATGCAAATGTTTATTTGCATTTTGTGTCTATTCAATGATCGACACAATAGCCGTACACACACCTAGAATAACCTCGGTGTTGATGCATTTATTCACATCCATTTGCATTGGCCTATACTCAGTTCGGTTATTTCTGGAATGTGCTCCTCTCCTTTGAACTTCATGCGGTGTTGTAAGACAGTAGAGCCTCAATGCTCTTGTGCAGAGCAGGACAGACTCGCACGGGGAAGCCCGTACCCATGTTATGCATGTCACTTTTTTGCATCTGCCTTTTCCTCCTTGTGGTAAGAGGTCGCCTGGCTTCGGCTTGACCTTCAATATCGCGGGGTCTTGTGTCACAGGGAAGGGAAAAATTTCGCAGAAATAGCTTTGTCGTTCCCTTGCCGTTATTTGATTAGTAAAGCTAACGGGAAAGCAAAAGATAAACGGAAATGGCAGTATAGGTCCACGGACGTATCTGGATGGTTCAGACACGTTTGCTTTCCTTGCCTGGGAAGAGATGATTCTCTTTCCTTATGAATCAGTTCATTCCCCCCCCCCCCCCCCCTTCTATATTTATACATTAGGCCCAGCTTCCCTGCTGGGCAGGCGGGAGGCAGAAGTGATTGGACCACCATGCGTGTTTCCCCAGTGTCTCCACATCCGCGTGTCATTCGTTATCAATAATCACCTCTGTGGGACTGGCAGTCTCGTTTGTGTAGGATTGACCTCTCGCGTGATGGAGCTGTAAGGACGCGGGGACCATTCATAATGTCAGCCCGACCGAGGCCTCGTATAATGAGCCTAAACGTGTAGGAGAGATCCTACTTGGCAGCCAGGCTCGGGTGCAGATGGGGGGGTGGGGGGCAGTGGCGGCATGGGGCCTGCAGGCTTGGCTCCAGTGCCAGCGGAACGTTCCTTCTCTTGCACAGTTGACCCCTGGCGCAGAGGTCGCTACCCAGCAGGCAGCCGAGGGGACGGACGATCTTCCCGCTGTCAGTGAGTGTGAGATGCTAATTTTTATAACACCAAAGAGGAAGAAAAAAGTCTGCTGGTAGCTAAATATTTAATAAGCTTGTATTTGCCAACCTATAGCTTTAGTAGTAGCCAAAACCAAATTTACATAGACGAATGGAGGAAGAAGCGGTGAGCTTAACGTGAAAACAATGTTTGGCCATTTAAAAAGGTAAGTGAGTTATATGTTTTTTTGTTAATACAAACAGTGCTGCGATGCGTTTCCTGCGGTGAATCACGGGAAAGAGCACACATGACGTCCTAAGTATTTACCGCCTCTCCAAAGCTGTCTCCTTGTATGCTGCTGAACACTGAATGTGACATACAGAGGAGTTAATAACTTCAAGATTGCGTTACGCTGCTCTGTGTTGCCAGTAATGAGGTTGAAAAGTGCCGTACATGCAGAACTGCGGGAAAGGGGAAAATCAGATTAGCTGTAGAAGGTCTGTGAACGCCAGCAGGAAAATCTGAACTTCAAAATGCACTGCAGTGATACACAAACCAAGACAAGTGACTTTCCATCTAAAGGAATGTCTTCAATTAAGTGAATAAAAACTATAAAGGAATGTCTTCAATTAAGTGAATAAAAACTATTCAAAATTTAAATCTACACCTTGTACTTTATAATGCAAAGAAAGCATTGTGTTAGATATGTACTTGACCAGGGAGGCAGCTAAATAAAGCCTCTTTGGACCTTATCCCTTATAGTTAATGGCAAGGTCAGCTATGAAAGTTTGGGGGGGGGAGGTCGGTAATGCAGGTAAGGACATTGCCGGAGAACTTGTAGCAGTTAGGTCTTCTAAGATAATCCTTCCCATTTTTACCTTTTTTTAATCTATTTTTGGTTTAACTCTTCAACCTAGTTTTCATCAGATAAGTTCGCTCTCCTGTGAAATTCTGCCACTCCTAATAGGGAGGGTGAAAAAAAAGCCACACTGTAAATAAAAAAGCAAAGCGTAAAGGAATGACATCCTGTTGTTCATAACAATATCCTTTCGGAAGAGGGGGCAGGTGTGTGGATCAGAGTGGATAAGATGGTCTCACAGATGCTGGCCTCCTACTTACTCCTGCTCTAGGTAATTAAGCCCAAAGAGATATAGACTACAGAGTCAAAGACCACAGAGAGATGGACCACAGTGAGAAAGACCACAGTGAGAAAGACCACAAAGACAAATGCCACTGAAATATAAACCACAAAGACCGCAAGACATAGACCAGAGAGATATAGACCACAGAAACAAAGACCACAAAGACCGCTGAGACATAGACCAGAGAGATATAGACCACAGAGGCAAAGACCACAAAGACCGCTGAGACATAGA
>JAACJT020000086.1:16544470-16580637 GCA_009936485.2 Gymnarchus niloticus | reverse complement strand
AGAGCGGGATGCGGAGGACAGGAAGAGATGGCGAAGGTTGATCCACTGTGGCGACCCCTGATGGGAGCAGCCGAAAGTGAATGATGATGATTTCTTAAGCATATAAAACGTACTTTTGGTCACAAGTTCAAGCTGCAGGTTTCCATACCATTCGCAGAAAGAGGCACCACAAAAAAGTACCTCAATACTGTAATGCCTAGAATTATCCTCGAAATGCTGAAAAATTATAAAATTAATTCATCCGAACAGTGCACTTCATATGGAATGTTAAACAGTTCAGAAGATTTTGAATTTATGTCTGTAATATTAAACATCATCATTTATGGTTAGCAGACGGCTGTAAAGAGATTGGCTGACACTGAATACAGTTACACACCATCCATTACATGGATGGATATTAATAAAATAAACTCAGATTAAGCACCATTCCCAAATACTACATTCGAGACTTGAATTTATACCTTCTGTCCAAAACCACAGTGTATTAACCATTAAAGCAACTGCTAATCAAGGTAAAAGACTGTGATAAATGTGCCTAATTACAAGAGGAGGACAAGTTTGACGTCATGATAATATTATGATAATAATTATAATAATAATAAAAAGTACATTTTCGGCATCCATGGGTAAATTTCAAAACCCAGCACAGACCGCAAAAAAAAAAAAAAAACCATCAGGTAACATAAATAATTACTTTTGTGCAAGAAAAAAGAGCCCTAATTGAATTCATGCTGTTTTGTGTATAGAGGGTGACAAGAGCTAATGGGACAATTTAAAGTACAAACCAGTCTTCACTTTCTGTTCATTAATTACAGCTAATTATATGATCACAAACCCTCTTGTTCAGGCACTTATTAAACTATATCACATGCGAGCTGTTAGCACAGTAGCTAAATAGAGAGGTTCTTTGTTTTGGCGGGTGCTGACTTAGAGGTGTTGCAACATGTGGTTATATATAAACAGCACTGACACCTCGCCAAGGTAGCTTCTGCATCAAACTGCGCAGGAAGTGGGTTTCGGGTGGATCTGCGAGGTGGGGGTGATGATGGTGATGATGATGATGATGAGGAGGAGGAGGGTGGTGGTGCTGGAGGAGGAGAAGGAGGGGGGTGCATTCACAAATTAAGCTGAGCCAGTGTGCTTGCAGAGAACGGAGGAGAACACTTTGACCAGCGAGTTAATGAGGAAGTCGTAACACACCAAGATATCAGCCTTGTCAGTCATCATTGTAAACATCAAGCTATTTTCACAGCAGAAGACTGCTTGACTGTGCTTTGGGGGAAATTCTGACACTGCTCTAACTCACACAGCACCTCCCCGTCCTACTCTGTGGATGTGCCGATACCAGGCGCATAATGGATTGTCAGGCTTGCGGGGGATTCGCACTGAAAGCCCCAGACACAAGATGTCGGTATAATTGCAAACGTATGCCAGCATCTCCAGTAAGGCTGTTTAAATGGTAGTTTTACGACCGGAACGTTGACAGACCACTGGAGAATGCGTGAGCGCTGCAAGTGGGAAATGTTGTGGTCCCTCCTTTCTCCGAGAACTTTTTAGTTAAGGGACAGAGGAACATGCAGATTCTGGCGTAATGGCGCAGCAGTACACATGGCAGAATTCTGACACGACTGCTTCCGCGCCTGTGATGTACACAAGCATCGCACATCCTATTAGTTGTCTGTTTTTCTTTTTTTTTCCCCCTCCATTTTGTCATTGTTTTTCCTCAGGACTTCTTCCATCCGACCTAAAGTTTTGTCTCGTGCAATGATTGACGAAAAGAAAATGAATCATCGAGTTTCTTACCCGCTGAGCAAGATTTTCCCCACCGTGTTTTTGTCACACAATCTTATTTTTCAAACTGTCTTAAGAACATACTGAAGTACCTACTTCTCGACTGTTTTCATAAACTGTAGTAACTTGACCGAAAAAATACTGGTTTCTACAAAAATGAGTTTGAAACTGTCAACTTCTGGGCTTGTTAGTTCAGAGATGAGTTACTAGCATCTTTCATATCTAGCCAGAGATACATTATTTACTCCAAAGTCTCCGTTATTTCTACAAATATTAACCAGTCACAATGACCAGTGAAGACAATGATTCACTGCATGTTTTTTATGCCATTCCAAAACCATATGTCCATAAGCCCATGCCAGCACTAGTATCTTCTTTTTTTTTCTCAAAAGCCTTTGTGAGTGAGACTTCTGTATATTTCTTGGTGTAACTTTGGGAAATGCTCAACTTTTAATAAAGCTGAAAACTCAACCTACAGGATGCTGCCAATCTACTTCTTTTTCAATCCCCATGTTATCTGAAGCTAATTTGGGGCAGGGGGTTTGGATCTGGGTGGAAGAGTGTGCCATGGATGGGACCCCCTAAGGCAGTCGTGCTTTCTGCAGCGAGATCGTCGCTGTCTGCTGCACATGTGAGGTCTCGGCTCAGCTTGAGGACCAAACCTTAACTCTAACACCATGCTGCCATTTGGGCCTAAGACGGCGAAGAAATATCACCCGGCAAGATGGGACCCTGCTGTGACGTGACGCCGAGATTCCCCATCCGCTGCTAAAAGTCATCCGGTGGGGCTTTGTGGGTTATGGGGGGGAGGGGGTGCAGGCGGGGCAATTAGGCACATTGCGTCACTGTGCCTCTGCATGCTTATTCCCAGCTTGGCTACCCCAGGGGTCGGGGCTCGGTCTTGAAGAAAAGGTTAGTTTGTCTCTGACACTAGCAGGCCGCTGGTTAGCATTTTCAACATGGTTAATAATGTAGACGCTCGGCCCACAGTCATTTGCACTCATCGCGTACTGATATTAAGGGAAATGTGACCTAGTCTCCGAAAAACAATTACCATGGAAAGGAAATGGCTTATTTTCCAATGGCTGTGGTATATATATATTTTTTTCTTGCAGAGTGTCCTCTGCAATCAAGGGTTAATTTCACACCTCAGTGAATCGCCTAGTTTAATCTCTATTCAGGGTAATTAAATCTGCCTAATAAAGTGAACGCTTTTGTCTTTGCTCTCCTTCCTCTTCTCTTTTTTCATTGTTTTACACCCTTCACAACTCATCTTCTGAACTACACACCATCCCGCCTTGCTTGACAGGCAGAATCTATCCCTAAAATTAAAACATTCCTGACCTATCTGAGATGACAAGACGGCACGAAGGAGGAGAGGGGAGAGAGAGAATGCGCCGAGCTCGGCGGGTGCGCGAAAGGAGACTGACACGTTATTTTTTTTCCCCTCCTTTTTTTTTATATCAGGAGAATGGAATGTGAAGATTTGACCCTGTCAATCAGGCCTTGTGACAAGTTTAATCATGGCACGGCCTCCACAAAATCATGGCTAAATAGGAATGCAAATAATAGACCGCCAGGGCCTCTTATAAATGCTAATCAAGAGCACTAATCAACTGACGGGTCCACTGATCTCACTTGCTCTGGAAGTCATTCAAACTTACTTTCTTTCTTTCAAGCCCCTCACCCTCCTTTTGCGCCTCACTCACTTTTCCTTGTGACCACAAGGCGGGGGGGTGGTGGTGGTTGGCCTGGGGGGGGCAAGCAGAGGAAATTGGAAAACCAGTACTGTCGGCTCCTACCCCGCACCTCAGCACACTTCACTGAAATCTGTCTCAAGCTTGATCTGTTTACATGGACATAACATGTCAATTATGATCGTCTTTGATGTTGAAGTCTATTTATTTTTCTACTTTTTCCTCTGAGCGGCAGAAGAAAGGTTATATTCAGCCAAGTAAAGGATATCTGATAGATAGTGTTCTATCTCTCCTTTTCAAGATAGAGCTACTGCCTATATCTAAACAATGTAAATGAAGCCTCGCCTTCCCTCTTCTGTGATCCAGCGGTGATCCAGCGCAGGGTAGAAAGCACTGTAAAGACTTTGAAATGTTGATTTAGCCCGGTTTGAGGATGGCAAGTTACCGGCACCTCTCAAAAAAAAAAAGAGGAAAAAATACAATTGATCTAAGTTTTATGTGTGCTTCAAAGTTGTGAAGGTTACCGTTTTTTCTCCAATTGTCTTAGATGTCATAACTAAATGTGAAGCTCCTTCTTGTCATTGAGCCCTGACTGATTCAGAAGTCCACAGTATCACTAAGGCTGAGGAAAGGCAAGACAGCTCCGGATAAGACCAGTAGGTTTGATTTTGGGTCTAACAAGCACTTATAAGAGATAGCTTGTAATTTCATATGTGGAGCTGTTATAAAACAAAGATGGAGCAATTAGACACATTTTAAACTCAAATGTGTTCATCAAAGTTATTTATGGAGCCGGGGATAGGAATGTTGACAATGGAACTCTGCTATACTTTTGTCCATGGCAAACATAATTCTGTTTCATCAGGATGTATATAAATAATGAGTATTGCTAACGTTTTTTTCAAGTGATGCAACTTTGTTTCTATAAGCTTCTGTATAGAGTGGCTTCTTTACTGCACACAGCAAACTTTGTCTGGAACTGAAGCATCTTGACAAAATAACCAAGAGCTCGGTAGAATCACTAAATCCAAAGATTAAATCAAAGATCAGTAACGACCAATTTTTTTACAACGTCAATGGCTATCAACTACACAGGTGGCTGCCAAGGAACATGAAATATGCCAATAATGCATGATATGTAAACAACCCTAATAAAAACATCTACAATCCTGAGTAATTATGGGGATTATGTAATTATAATTCATACCTCAGCTATATTAAAATATTGCTGGAAATTTTATTTTGTCATTATTGTTATGCTAATTTGTACTTGGTAACAATGAGTTTCTGAAGTCACAAAAGCACAGAGATGATTGTCAGATTTAGAAAATATTACTGTGGCATTTCCAACAAAACCTTCTCTATTTCCCTTTAATATTTAACTCCTGAAACAAAATCTGAATTTATTGTGCAGGATTTTCCAGTTTTTCTGTAATATGCAACATCTGGCAAGAAAATTTTCATGAAAGGAATCGTACATCCAATTAAAGTCTAAAATAACCGTTTGTGTTTCATATCCATGAAGTATATGAAACATGTTTCTCTCAGCCATGTTCTGCTTGAATTCAGCTTTGTCACTCCAAAGTGCTGCTCATAAAACCATACCCATATATCGGTTCTCGGCTGGGGCTGTGACTGCATGTCACGGGAGGTGACCGAATCACTTGAATGTAAAAATTTTTTAATGTTCAAATTGTTTCCAAATTTTCCAGTGACCAAAGATCCTGCTCTGCTGTTTTAACAAGTAAAGTATTTGTTAGTTTTGTGAATATTGCATGTTCCAGTACAAAGGGTAGTGCCCAGATAAACTACAGCAAATGACACCACGCGAAAGGCTTTTTTTGTCAACCCTGCCTGACCAAAAAAAAAATGGTGTACGGGAATCATATTTCAAATGGGGAATGGCTGAGCCAAGCCGGGGGAAGGGTAGGTGAGGGCACTGAGATTGGCAGGGCCACAGGCACTTTCGGGTGGCGTGCCATCTGTGAGCGGGAAGGGACATTTGCGGGTGGCGCCTGCCATGTGGCTGATTTGATGAGTGCGGTGACAGTTTGGTGTCAGACCCAAGGCCGTCGGTCAGAGCGATGGCGGATTGGCCTGCCAGAGGGGCGTGGGATGTCCTTTAGGTCAACTTATCTTCTTGGCATCCTGCTTGGCTGTTGGGAAAAGACCTCTGCGATTCACGGGTTACCTGATGGATTAGAGAGTCGAGGCGATAAACTTGGTGACTTTTAAATAAAACGCTAACATCTTGGGACTGTTCTTCCACAAAAATTGAAAAAAGAAGCTTTTTATCATGTCTTAAGCTGTGTCAGAGATACAGCCATCTTTGGCATGAACAGAGAGTGTGTTCAGTCATTAACACTTGTGGTGGGATGGCTCAACACAGCATATCACAGGAAGGAATGTTTCCCTAACTGGATAACGAGATATCATATCACCCAATCGGATATCGAGATATTATGTCACCCAATTGAATACTGTGATACATATCACTCAGTTGGATATTGGTATATAATATCACCCAATTGGATATCAAGATACTGTATCATCCATTCATATATCGGGATAACATTTCACCCAGTTAGATACTGTGATATCATATTACCGCAATTGTATATTGGGATATCATAACATCCAACTGTATATCAGAATAGCATTTCACCCAATCAAATATCGTGATATATCACTCAATTGGATATCGGGATATCATAACCCCCAATTGTATATAAAGATAGCATTTCACCCCGTCAGATACCGGACTATCATATTTCCCAATCGTATGTCAGGATATCATATCACCCAGCTGTAAACTGGAATATCATATCATCCAATCAGATATCAGGATATTACCTAGGTGGCACAGGGACTCCTTGGGTTCTGTTTTGATGATCTAACATAAAGCATAAAGAGCAAGGCACAAGTAACATTTATGGGCGTGTCCAAATCCATTTTGCTATTTTGACGGCGCAAGGCGCAAAAAGGTTGTCCTAACTCTCCTAATTATTCAAAGGTGTATTTTGATCGTAGCATGCAATAAACCAATCAGAATGGCACTTCACCTCACCTTTAAAAGGCAGTCGGCGCATGATCTATGGCGTATTGCTAGTATAATGGCTTGTTTACCTGGCAAACCAGATCGGTTTTCGGCTGAGGAAATAGACGTACTCGTGCACAAAGTGAAAATACGCGAGCACATCATTTATGGGAGCACCACTGTTCTACCTAAGCCTTTCGAGGTGAAGCAGGCATGGGAATAGGGAGAGAAATTCATTTTGAAACAAATTTCTCTCCCTAAGTTGTACTCTATAATAAAACATATATGAATGAAATAAAATAACAAGAAACGATTAATGCAATTCGAGCGTGTACCTGTGTCCATAACGAGCTTCCTGCACCCGCAGGTTTCTAAAACGCGCTGCTTAAATATCATTTAACAATACGCCACTGACTTTAGACATGCTTTATGTTGGTCAAAAGCGCAATGTCATTTTGCTGCCTTAAAATAGCAACGCGCCGACAATGCACCCAGCCACACCTCACTTCAAAAACACCACTCCTACAAGCGGGAAACGCGCGCAAAATCATTTGTTATTTTGAAAACGCGCGCACTTGGCGTGAAAATGAGGAATGCGCTGGTATGAAACTAGCATAACCACTTTGCGTCATACTTTCCGCCGGTGCAAAATAGGGCCGCCTTGACTCTATTGCTTGTGACGTTTGCACATTTTCTCACTTTGTGCTGGTTTCTTCTAGGTGCTCTGGTTTGATTTAACAGTCCAAAAATGTCTTTAGGTGAGTTGGTATCTGTAAATTGCACATTGAATGTTTCTGTGTGTTCCATCCAGGATGTCTTCATGCCCACTGCTTAATGAGATAGGCTTCAGGTTCACCTCAACCTTGTGCTAGAAAAATGGTGTGGTTGGATGGATGGATATCACTGCGTCTGCAGAGCAAGTTCAGCATTCATCTTTTTCTCAGAATTTTTCCAGAAGACACCACAACAAAAATATTGCAGAACTGACTATCTACAGATTATTGTGCTCATCGATAATGTTAAAATTATTGATGAGCTTAAATCAAAGTAAATAAAATATGCCCTTTAATGTAACATTGAACTAACAACAGTGAAAGTAACATGCTAGACATAGCAGAACTTACATATATCACCCTAAGGTCTTCTCCTCCTCACCAGTTCCAATCTTAAGCCGAAACTTCTCTAGTGATTACCTAGAACCGGACCTGGTGAAGTCACATATTGGTAATATCTAACTCATGCTACAAAAAGACAGCTTCTGGCTTGGAATTCTCCACACACCTCAGCAGCCTCTACCTTGGTTTCTCTGCACCTGCCAAAATACTCTCAAAATATATAATTCAATTATCATGGTTGAAAAACCTCCTTCAAAGGCAAAGTGTTATTTTGCCATAATTGCATACAGTTTCCTCTGATTTAGCCTGTCAGTTAGCATAAGAATTTCACTGGAAGTTAGACAGACACGAACTCTTGAAGGACTTGGTGATTTAGCGAGCAAAAAGTGGAAGGCCAGGCCTCTCCAGTGATCACAAGGAACCCACATTAGTTGGTCAAACCAGCAGAACCAAGAGCTTAATAAAATGAGTTTTAGGTGTGCATGTACTGCTAACCGTTGTCAGAATGCACCATTTTCTCCAATAGGAAAAGCAACACCTGACAAGATCCAATTCATCCATTTTCCAGAATTATGTATCCAACACAGGTGCACAGTGAGTCTGGAGTCTATCCCAGGAAGCATGGGGTACAAATCTGGGGATACCCTACCATTGAGTATACCCACAGGATGGCAGTCCACTGAAGGGTGTACTCTCATACATACCATCAAGCCATTTTAAACACACGAGTTCTCATGATAACATTTTTCAGGAGGAAACTGGTGTTCTTGAAGTTCACTATTCACGTAAATAAAGGGTAAAACACAGAACCAAACACAATAATTGACCCCTGGACCCTTGGTTTCTATAGTTACAATGCTACCCACTTAGCCACCTCCTTGCCAGGTGTAGTTCATTAAGATCTCATTTCAGGACATACACTGCCTGGCCACTTCATTAGGTTCACTTGTTCAACTGTTTGTTAATGCAAACATCTAATCAGCCAATCATGTGGCAGAAATTCAATGCATTTAGGCATGCTACATAGTTGATACAATCTGCTTAAGTTCATACCAAGCATCAGAATGGGGAAGAAAGGTGATTTAAGTGGCTTCGAAAGTGGCATGGCTGTTGGTGCCAGATGAGCTGGTTTGAGTATTTCAGAAACTGCTGATCTACTGGAATTTTCATGCACAACCATCTCTAGGGTTTACAGAGAACTGTCGGAAAAAGAAAAAAAACATCCAGTGATTGGCAGTTCTCTGGATGAAAAGGCCTTGATGATGGCAGAGGTCATAGAAGAATGGCCAGACTGTTTCAAGCTGATAGAAGGGCAACAGTAACTTAAATAACCAATCAATACAATCAAGGTATGCAGAAGAGCGTCTCTGAATGCACAACACTTTAAACCTTGAAGCAGATGGTCTACAGCAGCAGAAGATCACACCGGGTGCCACTACTGTCAACTAAGTACGGGAAACTGAGGCTACGACCAGAATTGGACAATGGAAGATTGGGAAAACATTGCCTGGTCTGATGAGTCTTGATTTCTGCTGCTACAGTCAGATGGATGGTCAAAATATGCTTAAACAACATAAAAGCATGGATCCATCCTGCCTTGTATCAACAATTCAGGCTAGTTGTGGTGGTGTAGTGGTGTGGGGGATATTTTCTTAGCACACCGTGGGCCTCTTAGTACCAGCTGAGCATCATTTAAATGGCACAGCCTACCTGAATATTGTTGTTAACCATGTCCTTCCCGTTATGACCCACTAGTGTATCCATCTTCTAATGGCTACTTCCAGCAGGACAACAGGTCATGTCACAAAGGGCGTGTCTTCTCATGCTGTTTTCTTGAACATGACAATGAGTTCACTGTACTCAAATGGCCTCCACAGTCACCGGATCTCAGCCCAAAAGAGCACCTTTGGGATGTGGAGGAACATGAGATTCACATCATGAAGGCGCACCTGACACATCTGCAGCAACAGCGTGATGCTATCAAATCAGCGTGGACCAGAATCTCTGAGGGATGTTTCAAGCATCTTGTTGAATCTACACCTCAAAGAATTAAGGCAGTTCTGAATGCCAAAGGGGGTCCAACCCGGTACTAGCAAGGTGTACCCAATGAAGTGGCTGGGGAGTGTATATCCATCCATCCCACTTCTATAACTCCTTATCCAGTACAGGGTCATGTTGAGCCTGGAGCCAATCCCAGGAAGCATGGTGTGTAAGGCAGGGGCCATGCTGGACAGGATGTTGCCATTCAGGACACCACATAAAACTAAATGCACTTGTAGGTCATCCCTTTTTCATCAGAATAATGTTCTGAACTCACTAAGGCAAACTGCCAAATCATTGTGTATAAAACTGCCATTAAATGGCCTGTGGCAGTAAGTCAGAGCAGATTGTGACAAATGAATATCTTGAAAATATATCAATAATACTGATATATCTTTCTTGAATTGCAGGTATCATCATGCGGAATAGAATGAATTTTAAAAGCAAACTCTGAGGTATTGTCCATTAAGAGCCAAAGAACCAGGTTGTGCCAGATCTCCCTCAGATGGAGAGACCCCACTTTGCAGGGCCTGCGGTATAATTCCTGGAACCATGTCCTCCCCTTTCTTTGACATCCTCCCACTCAGCTACTCGGCCTTATCCCATGTCAGTCAGGCAGGTGGTTGATGGGAGAGGGGGTGTTGTGTGGGTCTGCAGGTTAGGTGTTTGCGCCTGTGACCGGAAGGTTGTTGGTTCGAATTACATGGCTGACAGGGTCATGGTGAGGCCATGCAGTATGCCTGGGCGCAGGGATAAACTGATCCAGGAGGCTAAAGGAGTGTACAGGGTTAATGTTTACTAGGGTCAGTATAAGGAGCAAGACAAGGTGGACAGGCGTGAAGGGCAAGGCCTGGTGAGACGTGAGAAGAATAAGGGGACTTGGGCATGACAAGGAGAAGAATATTGGCTGAGTTAGGGTTAGGTCTGGACCAGCGAATCATGTAAGGTCTGGATACAATTACAATACTCAGGTGTGGCAGGTGAAGCTGGTTGGGCAGGGGTCTGGGTGCGCCCTGGCAGTCACAGCAAAAGGCAGTGTGACATAAAGTGTCCATGCCACCGTTCGGCCCTTGAGAAAGGGCCTCCGCCCAAAAAGTGGCTCCTCAGTGTGCCACATAAACTGGAGACCCTGACCTCTGACACCAGGCTTTGTTCTTACCTGTACATGTGTGTCTCATAGAGAGCAAGATGTGTGAATCACATGCCAAAGTGGAAAATAACGTTTCATTTCAAAATCAAAGGGACGTTGACAGCCCACTGGAGTAAAAGAAACCCATCCTTACAATCATGTCACATTTTCCTATGGCCTTCAAGCAGTGTTGACCTCCTTTAACACCTTCTAGTGATGTATTAAATACTATTGATGGATCAGAGGCAGGCCCAGTAACAGGGTCAACAGGCTAAATGTGTTGAGATTTTTGCTGTTTGCATTAGGAGGCACTGTTTATTGACTTGTTCATTTAATGGATTTAAACACTGCAAATTCTGCTGTATTGGACATAAGAGGATTAAAGTTCTTTTGTATGTAGTGTAAGGTGTGGGCTGCTCATTCAAAAGCTCTTCAGATGTAGAACATTTGAGGAAACTGCTCTCATTGCATAAAGCTCATTACATTCTCATAACCCAAATGTATTTCAGAGTGGGATTCTTTGTCTAAATAAGCTACTAGTTAATTGTTTGTACGATGCCAGTGGAAAATATCAGCTTTACTGCAAAGTTGGGCTTTATTTTTCCTCTCCATATTTGGTATTAATAAACCACTGAGGACTTTGAGGGGTTAAAATTGATGGAAGGAAGTCTTATTTTCCTGGCTCGAAAATATACTTTCATCATCTCCCGAGTAGATTTGCACTTAGCAAATGTATTATGGACCCATTTTTGTTTTAGGATTCATGCATAAAACTACATTTTTGAGTTTCCGCGCAAATCGCTCACATTATTTTAGGATGAATTCACCAAGGCTTTTATGTGTTTTTTTTTTTTTCAACACTAGATTATGAACAGAGGTAAAAAAAAAAAGGAAGCCTAAGTCAAAACGAAGATGGAAAAACACGAAAATGGCGGCAGACCACATAATGTAAAGGTCATGGGTTTTCAGAAAGAGCACAAATAAGGTTTTGCTTACGATTGGCTACTTGGATGTATAGATATATATTCCTGTCTACAGTAAATAAAGAATGTATTAATATGTTCAGCAACCAAAGTAAAAAAAAAGCCATTCTTCAAATTCTCTGTTTATTCCCAAGCACAAATCCTACAATTATTGCCAGATTCTGGGTGAGACAGTAGTTACAGCCTTTCACGTCGATCTTGGGACTTTGCATGGAGATTACATTTCATTGTAACTCTTTTTATATATTTTCGAAAGTCTGTTTTAGTGGGGATTTCAGGGGGCTCCCTGGAGTACGGCCAGGCATGAACGATTCCTGTCGTCACGGCCCTAACGTCGAGAGATTCTCACCAGAGAGCAGGCCACCCGAGTCTCTGTGTGCATCATTTGCTTAAATTCCCCCTACATCTTAATGTCTCTCGCTATCAATTTTCAATGAAGTACCTGCTTGTAACCGTTTGAGATTCTTTCCATGCAGTTCTGGATGTTGTTATTCTCCCTTTCGTTTTGCACACCATCCATACCCTCTGCTTCTCTCTAGCTTAAAATGAAAGCTTAAAAATATTTCAATGCAGACTGCTTTCCATCCCAGATTATCTATGTGAAGCATGTTGCTTAAATGATTTTGTTCTTCATTTGTTTTTTTTTTTGCATTAAAAAGAAAAAAACTGATTCACATTTTGCAGGAGAATCAATACATCAACTGATTCAGTTTATGAAAGTTTCCTTTTGTGGACGTTATGTAACACATGTAAATGTATTAATTTACAGATACTGATGCTGTGAACTGTCGCACCCAAATCTTTGTTTAAAGGTAAATATCTGACATTTGTACGGAATGTCCTTCTGTAGCTGGCATACTGGAAATATCATTCAATATACGTCAGTCATATAGCTGCCATTATCAATAACACCCCCATGAAATATGAGTTAGCATACTGAATATTGAAATAAATTCAATAGTGGGCTGCCTGTGTACACCCATAACCTCATCTCTGCATAATTCATCAGATATGTTGCTAACTGTATTTCTAATTACACACAAAAATATACCTGTGTCAGCTGGCTGTGCCCACAAAGCCAAGAGTAAAAAAAAAAAAACAATGGTAAACATTTCAGAAGAAATCATTTTCTGCAAAAGGGAAGGCAACAGCTGACAAAATATAATCCATCCATCCATACACCCTGGACAGGATGTCAGTCCAGAGTGTCTGGACTCCCATGATTTTATCCGTAGAACAGCAGGACAATGTGTGTTTGTACATTTTATCTGGGCATCATTTCTATGGTTGAAGCGGGCAAAAGAAAAACACCTAAGCATTTGTCCCAAGGGGAAAGGAGATGGACTTACTGAGTCTTACCTCGACATACTCCGTACTCCAAGCCAGCAGACCCTCGGCACAGCATCCTGTCACCCAGGGCAACAGCCCCGGCAAGGGAGACAAGCGGCAGGGCCCCGCGTGTGAGGCAGACGGCTTTACCGCTAATGATGCCCCCAGTTGTCAGCTCGCAGGTCTGTTTGATCAGGTATCAGACAAGCATCCCACTATTGCACCATCTCCCCTGTTTTTAGAAGTTGCCCATTGCTGCACCAGAAAGAGGCCCGACATCCGTAAATCTGTCTACTGAGCTGTCAGTCATCCTTCGCGACTCGCTGTCAGCTTGTCCACATCACATCTTTGGAAGGTGGCCTGGAAGGAGATGAGAAAAGGTACACACTGGGGGTCTTCTGCACTACGGAGCGCCACGTGTGCTACACGGATGGGAGGGTGGCTTATTTCAGATGTGTTCCATCACCACATCTGGATGCGCGTTTCGCCCCAAAGGCGTTTGCATCATATCTTGACCAAATCTAAAGACTAATACCTTTGCCCCCACTTCCCAGTTACATTTCTAGCGCTTAATCGGCTTTGCCAGTTACGGTGTCACTTTACTCTAAGGACATTCGGTAAGCAGTCACAGAGTTTCAAATGTCGGTGACCACATGGTACTTGCACGGTACTTACGTCAGTCACCAACAGAGCGTACATGCCGATTCGTTGGGGGGGGGATCTGCCGTCCTCTGCATCTAAAATTCAGCACTTCCCACCTGCAAGCCTTTTCCGTAACTTAGCCCCCACAGACACCTGCCTACCGCATGGCCGTTTGGACCACTGAGATGTCATCGCACAAAGAGCATGGCGGAAATATGCCGGGAGTGACATACGATATTTATAGTCTTCAGATAAACTTGGCCGTCTGGTGCTGTGCCTTTGACGTGGCATGGATGCTGCTGAGAGGACCCCCTCTGGACCCTGACATGAGGGGTAATGGCCCAGCACAGGGACCATTGTTCAGGAGCTCCGCATCATGGCATTTAGAACTGGATGTCTCTCACCTGTCCCAGACCAATGATCTGTACAGGGGCTGAGGAAACTATAAGGATCTCCGCCAGCATTACCCTACCCTAGAGGATTCTGGCATGGTCCGTTCTTTGTGATTTATTAATAATTAGCCTAACTCCATGATGAAGGAACTGCTTGCCCAAAGGACCTGATCTAACTTTTTTTGTTTCCAAACCCTATAGCAAGCAGATTTGGTGTCTGGCGGTAGCAGTGAGGGCTGATATGATGGCGACTCTGTATGTTTTTAAAGGATTTTAACTCCTGTGCATGGGGCTCGGATGAGTTGAGGATCCGTGTGGCTCATTGTGCCCGGACCCCCGGCTTTCAGAAGACCCCCGGGCACTCCGGCCTCAGTTACTTCTCCAGGAACTAACTGCTATGATGCATCGGGGTGCCCTTTCTTGTTTTCATTTGCCTCCGGGCAGCTGCCAGCACCGGCAGTCTCCTGACTGTGTGATGGCTCCATCTCAGGAGAGGACTCCGTTTATTTATTTTTTTTAAAGAAAAAAAAAAAGAAAGAGCGCATCAAAATAAATATAGAACCGTCCACTTAGAGACATAGCTGCAATCAGCAGTTGTTTTGGGAACGCGCCGTTTCGCAGGCGCTCTCGAAGACGTGTTACATTTGTCCTCTGGTTCATCACGTTCTGACCATTTACCTTATAGAAGTGTCTATAGGAACATCTTGCCTCCGGTCCTGGGAATAGTAACAGAGGGTGCACAGTTGAGCTCAGCCCACTGTGTCACAGTTTTAATTCGCACACTTCTTGTACAGGAAGGGCGCGCATCAGTGAACAGTGGTTTTGTAACCAAGGAACAGGCTCTCGTTCCCACTTCTCCAAGAGGAAAAAAAATGAAAGAACAATTCCCCACCACCCACCCTGCCCCCACCCACCCCCTCCCCCAAATCCTTCAGGCAACAGGACGTTCTTGTACATTAAATAAGAGCTGTCACCCTGGGCAACCTGTAGCAGCGAAGCATTTATCCTGCCTCACATTTCCTGGCACTTAGAATTATTTCCTTCATGCCTGATAACCAAATTACAATATGGCAGGTCTCCCCTGAGCCACTGGATTGTTAGTGCCAGCTCACAACATACTTTCAACTGATGTGGCATTTCATGTACAGCTGCCAATCAAGCTGCAGAGGGGGGGGGGCGGGATGTAAATGAGGGCGGGTCTGACGGTGTTCAATTACTGCCATGCTTTGCATAACCCTCCCCATCCGTCGCCCTGACGGACAGCTGAAGCCTTCCTCTACTTCTTTCCTTTTGTTTTTTCACCACCTCTATTTTGACTCGAAGTAGGACAAAGAAAAAGAGATGAGGGGGGAAAAAAAAGACTGAGATTTGCCATTTGGGGCATTGGTTTCTGTGTAAGGCTGGCCTATATTGTATTCCTACAGAATTTCATTCTGTGATTTTGAGAAATAACCCTGTGCTGGAAAAAGTAGGGCCAGGGATAGACTCTAATGTGATGGCTATGGTAGGATGGTACCCCTCTGACACCAACACTGCCCATGCGGTCGGGCACGTTGTCCTCGTAACTACTTACATTCAATTTAATATGATTAATATGATCCTGATCCTGGGGAGTTTCACACCCTCCAAAGGATCTCTTGTTCTCATCTGAACAGAAGCCGGCCTTTTCGAGACATCTTCACATTTAAGAAGAGGCTGGCTATTTGCAAACCCCTTCTGAGAAGTTATTTGATTAAAGCCGGTCGTGTTACTTTTTGTCCAGAAAAACTTGATGTTGTTCATTCACTGACATTTGTTTCTGAAGCTGCTGTGTTTCTGAAGCTGAACCGATAATGTAAGAGCGCAAAGTACTACACACTGCCTTTTCTCTATACATCGCATGCTGACACCATACCTATTCAGCTCGTAGAAGACATAAGGCAAGAAGCCGGACTCGAATAAGACATCTGTGGGCTCCTGATTGGTGGAAGAAACATCAACCGCATTCGATATGCCACAGGAACGGTGGTAAGCTTTACTGCTAATAGTGAAGACATAGAGAGTAATACAGCTTTTGCCTGCTTAAAACAATCATCACCAGCAAAGGACTGAACAGTCAAGAAGCATGTCGTAGACTGGCCCTTGGCAGAACTGTGATGAAGGACCTAAAAAAAAATGTTCAAAAGTACTGACATATTTCGAAGAACAAAGACCAGAAATGATCAGAATATGGCATTTTCTGGATGTGAACGCTGGGCAATGAAGAAGAAGGACAGGAAATGATGATGCCTTTGAAGTGCAGTGCTGGTGAGGACGTACGGATGCCTTAGACTGCAAGGAAAACAAACAAGGGCATTCTGGGTTAAATATGGCCTGAACTTTCACTTAAAGTGCAAACGACCAGACTGAAGCTGTCTTATTTTGGGCATATTATGACAAGGCACAGTTCATGGGAGAAGAGGATGGAAAAGTGAACAATGCAGCGGCAAGACGTACGAACTCAGTCATCACAATAATGCACACGCCATCGCAAAGTCTAACGAAAAAGGCCATCTATATGGTCAGCAGATGCTAACACGAAACGACAGCGACTAATAATAATATTGCAATTAACCTTGAGGGGACTTTGTGTTGGGCCTGGTTTTCTAAGTCAGGTACAACTAATTTAATCAGCTTCTCTGTCTTCTGTTAAGCTAACATGTAGGTTGAGAAAGGAGCCACATTAAACATCCCCTCAGCTTAGTCTCAAGCAACACCAGCCCACGACACACACCTCGCGTACAACCTGCAGTCCAAAGTGGGTTAAACTGGCAATGTCATTCCTGTCTTTCACGAGGGTACAAAATTTGTCCCAGGGCATCACAGATGCCAAGGAATTTGATTTTCTTTGCCAACTTTGCCTGCGTGTTGCTGAAATATGCTCTGCCATTTGCGTGCATCAAATTTTGATCATAATTCTATAGGAGGAGGGGCTTGTTTCCCATCTTTGCTCGGCGAGTGAGTTCAACCCCTTTCCAAATTCGGAACAGGATGTTTTTTGTCATCTCATGCATAGAGAGCCCCGATCTGAGTGGGCTGTTCATCGGACCGCCTGTGCGTTTGCTGTGCCAAGCTGCAGCGAATGCTCAGATTAAAAATGATTTATGAATAGAGCACGGCTCCCCTTATCTCAAAAGAAAAGAAGCTTTTAGATTTAGCTGATCTTTGTAGTGTACCTACTGATCTCCACGTTCAAGGTAAGCCAACTGAAAGGGTTTAGTCAAAATCGTTGAGTGAAAGCAGATGACAGTTTTGAGGACACGTTTTGTCTGGGCACAGGCATTCAAAGAGATGAAAATGTGCAAGGGGAGGCTTGGTATGTGACCAAGCAGACTCATGGCTGGGTTGGTGTTGTTTTCAGGTCATTTAATTCTCTTCCATTTTAGTCATTTCACTTCATTTTCCTTGGTCGCTCTATTGAATTCTTTTTTTTTTCTCTCCGTCTTTTCTTTTTTTTCCCTCCCTGTCTGAAAATGGCGCTTTTGTTGCATTCCAAGAGGTTGATAAATCAATCCATCAAAAAATTCTTCGCGGTGAAACTCAATCAGGAAAGGTCATGTCGGCGGGAAAAGAACAGATTAAATTAGCATTGAATTAGACATGGAAAGTGAGCTCTGTCAAAACCATCACCGTGCTCAGCACAATTAGAATATGTTAATTATGCATTTCATTAAGGGCTCGGCGCTCTTTGAATGTGAGATGAAATGTCACTGGTGTAGGCAGCCGAAAAATGGAAGATTGCCAGGCCCAAGTTTCTTTGTACAATGTGTGACACCTTCATTAACATCAGGGATTGCTGGTCTGATTAGACTTTTTGTATTAGTTTAAGCCTTTAGGCTTTCAAATGCTCTGGAAATGCTTCTCTCGTTTTATTTTTGATGTGCAGTTAAGGGCTCCCACCTATTCAGCGCAGGGTGGACGTCACCTAAGGTATGTACCTTCTGGTTTGATGACAGGAGATGTTTCACAGAGCCAGTGTTCCACTGATGTGTCACAGCCAGGAAGGCAACTGGGAAAAGGCTGCATGCAAACACAGAATTTCACATTGCCATAATCAACACTCACCAATCACCATCTTCATCATCTACCACAATTCAACTACATCATGCTTATGATAAGATTTCTGTGCCACATGTTGAACCATAATATCTGTTGTAATGTTACATAATAATAATAATAATAATAATAGTTATTATTGTTATTACTATTATTATGATACTTGTCTTGAGTCAATAAAACTAAACGTTATCATATATGTAAGGCAGCATGTGAGAGCCACCCATTGATGTGTTTGTTTTATTTTTTAAATGTAAAACAATTAAAAAATGATTAAGGTTACGGTCATGCATATCACCTCAAGACGTTTCAAACGCCGGAGTGAACTTCATCGATGGGACAGATGTGTCGGTAGCCGTGAAAGGAGGGAAATGAAGCATCTGGGCATGAAAGATCCAGTGAGAAACTGTAGATGGAGATTCACTATGCAGAAAATGTAAAAAGGGGAGAATACACTCCTAACAGTTCAGATGTGGAATGGAAATCGGCCCCTGCTCTGGATGTCTCGTGCTGGAGATCTGTCAAACTTTAAAACTTCATTAAAACAAAATGAAAGCGCTTGCCTACACATTTAAAGTTAACAGAGGACACTCGGGAAGCGACTGATGAAAGTCTGGAATGCTGAAGTGATTGACAGTCACACTTTTCAGATGTTTCAAGTGTTTGCATGTTTCTGTGGATCTAAATGAAAAGAGAGCTGATTGTCCTGCGGGATTAATTATTGAAATAATGAATGTAGATTCGGTGCAGGACTGCTGATCTGGAATGCAGTAGTAATGAAGTCTAGCAGTAGTTTTTGCCGAAGAGCAACATTAAGTTTTCATAAAGGTTATGGTGGTAGGAAATAGGCATGCATTTTGTAATACTAAACAAAGCCAGCCCTACTTAAACCCATCCCTTAATGCTTAATGGAAGTAAAAAATATTTGACTCTGTTGTTGTAGTCTTAAATTTGAACTTATCCTTTTGTATCCCTGGAGTGATAAAGGATTTAATATATACACTGTGGATACAGGTTACATCTTCTACAACAAAATTAAATTTGGAGTTTTGTTTCATCTTGCAAGTTTCATGCACTGTGCAATGTATGAGATTTATAATCGCCGGCCTGGTACCCTTGTCGGCACGGGCAAGAAAATTGTTTATCATTTGGAAAATGACAATCCAGGTTTTGCCATGATATGCCCGGAAAACAGTGTCATAAAACAGAAAGCATTAATACAAGCATATCAGTCAAAGAAAGACAGTTTGATATTATGTCAAGAGAAGTCGGCTCGCTGCGGACCAAAAGTAATACTCTTTAGCTATACTGCCCACGTGGCTTCCATCTTTATCTGGACCAATAACAGTATGGCCTATGATCTGGCCTGATAATATCACAGATCAAAGCAACATGACGTGATTTCCAACATAATCATTAAAGACACTTATTATTTCTTTTATTGCCACAGATTTCCAAGGACTAATCAGGTTTTGGTGATGTCCGTGTTTCCTCGTGTCCCTGTTAAGTTTAATCGCCTTTGCCCTGATTGTCCTCATGGGTCTCACCTGTTCTTTTGTTACTTTAAATGTGGGTTCCCATGATATCTGGGCCAGGTGTTTGTTCAGTTCGTTTGGTTTTGTTTTGTTTGGATTGTCAGTAGTGGCTTTTTTTGTAGGGTCTGTACCAATTTTAATCGTGTTTCTGGTCTGGTCTGGTCTGGTCTGGTCTGGTACTTCCCTAGCCCTGCATGTCCTTGTGTTCCTTCAATGCGATGCAGACCTAGCCTGGTCTCGTCTTGTGTATCTTTGAGATTTCCTCCTTGTGTTTAGGTCGAAGCACAGTGTTTTGGTCCATCTTTGTCATTAAGCCCCATCTACACCTGTAGCCATATCTTCACCATCCTTACCTTGCGGTCCTGCAATCCCGAGAGCCTGGGCATTTAGCACCGGTGAAGGCAGTGCCTGTGACGTACTTCATATAACTTTGTTTTTGCGTATATTTGGCAACTCACATAACTGAAATACAAGCACCTTTCTGAACATTCATGTATTACCAATATTCAAAAAGGAAGAGGTCACTAAATACAAATTCCAGTTCCTCACCAAACCTTGTATAGTAATTCCTGTTTTAGATCAAACTGGCAGTACCTTGTCAAAATGCAAAGGCATACATTCAATATTTCCTTTACGTATCTGTAGTTTTCTGTAGTTTTGTACTTAAAGAGAGCCTGTATTCCTTTTTCTTTACTAAACAGCTTAAGTTTTGCTGCTGCTGATGGGAATGTGAGCTCAGAGAGTAGCCGTTTCACCTCAGGTCACGTAAAGGCTGAGCCATGCGGTACAGTGGAAGTAAATAAGTCATAACAGAGTCATGGCTTCTTCTACCATTAGTATGCTTTGGTTTTGAATGTAGAATTAAAACACATGAACTAAGTACTAGAGAGCTGTACACCTTCTTTCAAAAAACTTCCTTTGACTTCAGATGTAGCAATAAAACACGTTCACAGAATACTAACAGGCAAAACTTTAATAACACAATTACCTTCTACCATAAACTGCTCTTTGCTAGGTGACATCATTTAATCCTAACATGACTATGCATCCTGGGTAAAAATGCTGGTGAAATTCCTGAACACCTTTATTAATGTGGTCTAAACATAGTATTTGATCGTTTGCTGCAGGTGTTAAAATTTTAATATACAATAATCCACTCAAATTAAGTTCCCCCAAAACACAGACAATCTAGAAATACCGACGGTCTTCATGACAACCATCCTTATAAAAACTGAAGTAGAAAACCAACCATAATTAGAGGACCCCTATAGCAATGTCATATTGATTTCAAAACGAGCAGAGGTGCTTTGAGAAGGTGAATTTTTTTTCTCGTAAACATCCAATTTAAAGGATTTGGTGTAAAATCAAGGCTGAGTGATAGTCGCACAATGATTTGAATGCTGTTATTTATCTATACTCTTTCACAGACCATTTTGGTTCATTTATAACGCGAATAGTTTCAGATAGAACATACGGACGTATAAATAAATCTCCTCAGAAATATTTATTAGCTACCAATTGTACAAAGCCCCACATCAGCTTAGAAAGCAATTCTGAGAACGATATTTAATTTCATCCACATTAGCTAGGACCCCCTTGTGCTTGGTTCACCTAGCTGATGTAGATTACTCTGGGTAGAATGGAGTGCGCCGCAGTCTCTTTGTTATCATGTATCTGCTTATCATGCACCTTTTCCCATCTGAAGAAGCTTGTATCAGCTTGTATGGCTTACGAGTTTCTACCTTTACGCATTTACACCGCAGAGTAAAGTAAACACAGACCGACCGACAAAGAATAGCCCTTTCTGCTAATGAAGTCTTCTCTATTTACATTTTGTTTTAGAGTTTATTATATTTACTTCCATGTGGTTTGCGACGATGATATTTCCAGCTTCCAAGCAGTTTAGCACCTCAATATTATGTCTTGTGTATTTCAAACCAGAATAATAAGAGAAGACCAGTAAACATTTTTTGAGGGACAGACGACGTGTAATTAGAGATTAAGATCATATTTTTGGTTGCATGTGTTAATATGCAAGTTACAGTAGGCTGGTTTTCTTTAGCGGTTTGTGTATCAAACTAGCTAAGGCTGAAAATAACCCTCTTAGCAAAATGCTTCATTATCCTCAGCACATCTGCACTTAAAAACCCAACTTCTGTTCAGAATAATCAGCAAGATGATGTCCCAGAAACAATTAGGCAGAGAAAAAGACTTCCGTCCCTAAAACAACCCAACTACTTTTTTTCATATTCGAGTACTCAAATAATTCCGGCACAGATTTACAGCTTGACTGTGATAAACAGCAAAAGGCTACACTTTACACGATAATCTACCGACACGTCCCATTTTACAGGAAGCAGTCAATCAGATGCGAGCTGCATGAAGTCACGTCCAAGTCCTAAATGTATTCGTTGGCCTGAGTATGAACTCGCAGGCTGCATGATGTGTGATTTACAAGCAAAAGGCCGCTGACTCTCTACAATGATAGATCTGCACTTCAGTCTGCCCCAGGTTACTCTATGACATATAATCTTTCGTTTTTAAGCAATAAGATAGAGATATATAATAAGATACCCCATTGATTCAGCAGTCTGTTGTTTGATTTTTTATTGTGAGTGCATCTGAGTTTTGGGTGTGTGTGGAGAAGACCGGTGGAATGAAGACTTTTTTCTTTTTTTTAAACCTGTTGGCGAATAATGCTGTTGTTTCCGTCCTTTTAACATTAAATAGGAAATATGTGGACGATCGAAAACATTTTTTTTCTCCTGCTTGTGGATAAGTCGTTATTTATTTAAACTCAACAGACCTGTTTCTTTTATACCTATAACTGAATAACGGAGACATGGAATTTTTTTTTTTTGAATTTTTACAACATAAACAACACGTTAAAGTGATGCTGAGGATCGAAAAAGCATTGGAGTTTGAAATAAGCTTGTGTCTAATTTGTTGAAACGGTGGAATATTTGACCTTGTCACAGCATCTACTCTTCACGAGTTCATTTGTGGCTTTCTGCCGTTCCGTCATATTCTCTCCACACTCCATTATGTGCCTCTAACACTAAATCTCGTTGACGTCCGTGAACCAGCATTTTCCTATGTGTGGGTTGTAATCCACTGGGTCATGCATACTTTGAGAGGTATAACACACGATTTTTTTTTTTTTCTTTTGCAAATTGACATTACAGATGCCGTAGCCATTTGCTCAGACAACTTTGAAAAGGGTCTAATTCAGAGAAAACTTCACATTCAATTCACTTCTATGCCCAAATTCCACTCGCACCCAAACATGGGCGCAGCCCGAATACTTTTGATAACCTCATGCGTGCCAGTAGTGGATATTAATTTAGCATTTTTGTCCACAGTGACATACAAGTAAGGATAGCTTGTGGTCATTTAGTATCTAGAGATGCTGGAGTAATTACGGTGAAAGGCCATATCAAGTGCCTAACAGTTACACCATCATTTTGTTAGGCATTGGATTTGAACCCACAACCTTTAGGTACAGGATCAGATCCCTACACACCATGAGCATCATGCTGATTTATGTGGGGTGCCATGTTGGCCAGATTCTCTACAGTCCCTGACCCACTTCCAGGATGCAGATAGATATTTATGGGGGCAACTGACTATGCAGACAGGGTCAAGTGCTTTAGCCAAGCCTCCACATTGCTGGACAGGCTAAGAAGCTACAGTATCCATATCCTGTGAGGCATGCCAGATTTCTCCTTTTAGAGCAGCTGAAGTGTGAATGTTTCTAGACTGAAACAATGGGGGGGGAGTGTTTTCAGCCCATCAAAGCCGTGAGAGGAAAACGAGTAGAAGCGATCGCCTGGCAGCCTGTGAGAAAGCAGTGGGCTGGCGGGAAAGTGAAGGCCGTCGCCTCACTCGCGGTTTCGTTTTTAGTTCCTAATCACGGCGTGGGCTCCAGGCTGACGCTTCAAACACAGATACTATCTGGTATTGAGAGGTGTCACATGCGATGACAAGCCTTCTGTTGCCGCTCGCAGTTTACCGTTTGTCTCTTGAATGAAGTATGATGCGGTTCCGATAGCGTGTGAGTTATTAGCCTCGCGGATAAACATTGCTGAGTCTGTGCATTTGACTACACGTCGTCTAATTCCTGTCACGGGAAAAGAAAGAAATGAATCAGCCCTTACTAAACTCAGTGTCCATGGGTAAAATCACAGCCTGATGGGCAGCAGATCTGAGGCGTGTGGGTTATGGGATTGACTCTCGAACATGGCAGGGTTTCTGGCTTGCTATACTCCCCAGGATGTAGAACTGAAAGCATTTTTGATTGCCCTTGTTAAGCGTGTCAGCTAAAGCAAATAAATAATGTAATGTGATGTTGCCAGTCAACCTGTCTTCCAGATGGCAGAGAGCATTTGATGGGTTCTGGAACAGCCAAAAGGTGCTTTAAAAATTCAAGGCGTAACTTTTTCTTCTTATTTATTTGTTTTATGATGTCTCCTTTCTCATTTGGGCCGACTCACAAAGAAAATGACAAGATCTCCAGAAAGGACATGTCAGGGAAAAATTATACGTATGCTGACGGATATGTATTTTTACAACGTCTTTTCAAAGCTAATCAATAATTATAATATATATATATATATATTTTGTTGGCTTTATGTTATACTCGAAAGAGATGCAGTATTGATGAAGTAATCTTACGGGAGCCATGTTAATGCTGTTAAACTTTTTAGGAACAGAAGCTCAGCCAGGTGTTGCTCATATATGAGGAGGGCTTAAGCTGGCAGCTCAGTAGGCTCATGGTTCTGTGGCTCACGCTGCTGTTTTGCTTCTCCTGGCTTAGGGGTTTGAATCCCATCTCTGCTCTGTGTGCAGACTGACATGTTCTCCTTGGGCTCGTGGGTTTTCTTTCTGACACACAATGCCATGCCTTGGAGACCAGTGGGTGTGTCTGAGTTCTCTGTAGTGTGACTGTGTCCTGCCATTCGTTGACACTCCAGCCAAGATGTCCCTAGGCTGAACAGGTTTGGAGAATGGGTGGCTATTTATTAGTCCTCAGATATGCCTTTGAAGATTCTTGTTCTGAAACCTAGAAGATAAGGTGCTAATGTTAATGTTAAAAAAAAGTTTCCAGACATTAAAAAAAAACCTAGAGAAACATTCCTCGAAAAATGTTCCTGTTAAAGTAATAAGCATGTTTCAACAGAAAACAATATCCTGTTGATTTGTGTCCAAGCTAACTGAGGAGGCTAATTTAACCACAATTAAAACCATATGCACCACTGGGGGAGAAGTCAGGATGACATTGCATGCATGCGAGTGCACAGATGATGCTAGCTGAGCGGTTTGCTAACAGCGGTAGCATGCTGATACATGATAAGAGCTGAGTATTGTCCATAGTCATTTGAACAGGGCTGCTCACATCGACATCACCAACTGGTAGAGCTGACATTAGTACGGAGGAACCAAATGGTAAACAATGCACGTTCTAGCAAGGTGCTGTGTCACTCAGTTGTTTAGGGGTCGCGGCACTTGCTCAGAAGGTTGCCAGTTAAAATCCCCAACCTAGTAAAAAGTGTCCATGTCACTGCTGGTCTCCCGAATAAAGTCCTTAGCTGAAAAACTGCTCTGGGGGACCCAAATAAATGGCTGACCCTGTGCTCTGACCCCAAGCTTGTTCTCATGTAGAGCAAGATGTCAATGTGGGAAACCACATTCCAGTGTGCTGTGTCAAATGGAGCCAGTAAAGATTTCAAAACAGAGTGTAAGTATGCTATCTACTGATAATAGTTTATTATAGGTCGGTTTGTATGAAGTTCCAGAGATGAATGCTGGAATTTCCAGAAAACTCCATTTTAACTGATAGAACCATTTAGATCACATTGAGGGAAAAGGTAAATGCATTGTTTACTTGTTCTACAGACTAAATGGCCATCTGAAAGTAAGAGAAGATGTGAGACTGAGGTGGGTGGGAAAGAACCAGCAAAGCAAAGCGGGATTGTAAAGTGACCACTGAAGACTTTGGAGTCTCCTACTTTCTGGAAGGTTCTTTCTGGGCTACCCTAGAGGATGGTGGATTCAATCAATCAATGCTGGTGCTAAATGAGGCTTCAAAACCCATGGTGGGTGGGAGTGTCCTGAACTAACCAATCAATGCTGGTGCTAAATGAGGCTTCAAAACCCGTGGTGGGTGGGAGTGTCCTGAACTAACCAATCAATGCTGGTGCTAAATGAGGCTTCAAAACCCGTGGTGGGTGGGAGTGTCCTGAACTAACCAACCAATCGTGGTGCTAAATGAGGCTTCATAGCCCGTGGTGGGTGGGAGTGTCCTGAACTAACCTGAACTGTTGGACTTGAAGCCTCATTTGTCTAATCGTTCTGATAAATACATACAGTATAAATAAAAATACACTAGACTGACAAAGGGAACACAGGAGTCAGACATAGTACAATATAAAAATAAATACATATATGCAACATATCTATATACTGCATATGTAAACATGGGGGGTAGAGGTACAGGACCATCATGAGAGGTGGAATATGAAAATAAATAGAAATATGTAGCAGCAGGTCTACAGACACTGTACATGACAACAGGAGGTGCAGGAAAGTGGCTAGTTTAAATTGGGGGGGCTCACATTTTACTTGTTAAGTTAGGGCCTGAAGTGGGGGTGGGGGGGTGTAGGGTGCTAAGGAGTCGAATATCCTGGGGGAGGAAGCTGTAGCAGAGGATGAATCCTTCTGGTGCATTCTAAGTAATATTTTAACAAGCGTTTAAGGGCAAAAACAGTGTACAAAAAGAAAAAAAAAAAGCTAAAAAATGGAGTAATGGGAAAGAGCGCTGTAATACTCAAAAAGAGGTACGAAATACGGTATTTTTAGCAGGGATGCACTTTTAGCATGGGTGGCAGGTAGTGTAATGATTAAGAACATGGAGGCATTAACCAAAGGGCTATTGGTTCAAGTCCCAGGAGGGGTGCCGTTCTACTGCACTTAGGCAAGGTACTTAACCTGAATTGCTCCAGTAAAATCCAGCTGCATAAGTGATAAAAACCATAAGTGGCTTTTGGTAAGACCATACGCTAAGCAACATGTAGCATCACATTGAACCAGCCTAACTTAGTCATACTAGCAGAATGCTTAAAAGTAGTTTGTGTGAGGTGCACTGCTGAGTGACAGGATACATCTGACTTTGGTGTGCCTTTGTGAAGGGGTTGGGGGTCTCAAGGCTCCCTGGGAGTGTAAGTGTAGCTGGGGCAGGATTTCTGTGTAAGGTTAAAATCTTTTCAGAGCGAGAAATAAACACCTTTGGATATAAACGCATCATGTGTTTTTGTCACCTCTGAGATGGGCTTTTGGGGGCGGAGTTGCATTTTACTGGCAAGTGATGGTTTTTAGGGGTGAAGTGAGCGACTTTAGGTCACTGAGCTCAGCCTCTGTTTGCAGAACAGGTGACATACCTGGAATCAGCTGGAGTGGCTGCAGGTTAGCCTGGCAATGAGTGACAGGTCAGAGGTAGCCGCCGGCAAGTGTGTGTGTGTGGCTGTGTGTGTGGGTGTGCTTGTGAGTCTGGGCATTTTTATATCACATTGTGAAATGTGGATGAAAACCTGTTATATGTCCCCACAAGACAGAACTCAATTTTATAAAAATCTGGGAATGCAATCAAAAAACTGAAAGAGCCAGAAAGTATTTTGTTGGGTTCCTTAGGGTTAAGGTTAGGGCTGGGTAAGAGTTAGGGTTGTCATAATTAGGATTAGGACTAGAAGGTCACCGTGTGTGTGTGTGTGTGTGTGTGTGTGTGTGTGTGTGTGTGTGTGTGTGTGTGTGTGTGTGTGTGTGTGTGTGTGATCAGTGTTATATGTGGCATGATAGTAGATCATTGTTCTATTCGGTAGTCTCTGAGGAAGACCACTGTTACTTAAAAAGACCCTATCACATCAAAAAAGGAGAACAGCAGTCTAGCAACATACATTTGTATTTTAAAATAATTTTTTTTTTTCAAACTCAACTAGTAACAGGTCATCTTCAATTCCAAATATCCAAAAGGTAAAATTGCACACCCTCACATATCAGTAGAGGAGAAATCAGAGAAGCAGTCTTCATCATTCTTACCTTCTATCAGCTTATCCCAGTTTAACTTCCTGAATTAGCTACTGTTCTGGATCAGAGAGTTCTTGTAGGTCTGCTGTGCCTATCTTAGCCCAGTTCGCCTGCATCCATTATTGCGATTCGCAGCTTTACCAAGAAGCTCGACTGTCTCAGAGACGAACGGGGAGCACACAGGCATCACAAGTCGATTTCAGAAAATTCGACAAGGACATCTTGACACTGCAGAAACTTTACATCTTGTGCTAAGGTGCATGGAGGAGGTGTGGATAAGGTCATTGACTCATTCTGCTTGTTCCTCTTTCCTTGTATACCAAAGTATTAATGATGAAAGTGGGGATGTGACACTGTGGGTTAGATGTCTGTGACTGTGACTGAAAGGTTGCAGGTTCAAGTCCTGCAGGTGGTAAGAATGTTCATATCACAGATGGGCCTTTGACCTGAATTGCTCCTGGGGTGCTAGACATTTGCTGACTCTCAACTTGGAGAACAAGATGTAAAAACTATGCTTTTCCCCACAGGGAAGAATAAAGTACTGATTATTATTGTTGTTGTTATTATTATTAATGTTTCACTTTTTTATACCAGGAGTTCAAATCTCATCCCCACTTCTGTACGTTTGTGGAGTTTGTATATCCTCTGCATTTGGGTGGGCTTCATCTAGGTAGGCTGCTTTTCCCCTTTTGTCCAGAAAATCGGCATCACTCACTTGCAGTCTAGGGTCTTTCCCTGTGTTGTGTCCTGTTCTCCCATGGATAGCTCCCACCCCCAATGATCGTGTACTGGATGAACAGATGAAAGATGGACAGGGGACTCGCCCAGTTGGAACCTTCTTTTAAAATCAAACTCCAATATCCACAATAAGGGCCTGCAATCATTTTCCATTTCTTTATTAAGCACAAATTTTGCTGCCCAAAGTCGTTCCTGCTTTAACTTTCCTGTAGTGGGAAGTGCTGTTCACTGGGTACCTGTAGCCACACCTGCACACGAATATCGAAATGTAAAACTGTACCTGAACCACCAAATGCCTCAGTTGCTGCCATTAATGAAGTCGGCGCTGCCCTTTTCACTGTGCATGGCCAGGGTGTTGGTCCTATGCATTTAAGCCACAGGGGTTCAGGTGCCAAGTCTTGAGCAGAGGTTTTCGACCTTTCTTAAGCCTGGAGCCCCCAAATGAAAAATAGCCCAGAGCTAGGGTCCTCTTACCACTAGAATATGACCACTAATGTGACCACATAAGTAGCTAAGAACTAAGAGTGGGGGGAGGGTCTGATATTTTCAGACATCTCTGCGGACTCTACGACTGCTCTACAGACGTCTGGTTGAAAACCCTTCGTCTACAGGAATGAGGGCTCTGGCCCAGTTAAAATAAAATGTGTGATTTGTTGTGTTCATATTTGGAAGCTGTCAGCTCGAATCTCAGCCGGCACGTTGCCCGCGGCTGCCAGTGTGTCACGTCTAAGGGACGCACTGATGAACTGCTCGCAATCAACCGCTGGCTCCCTAATCACATCATCCAGTCCGCAGTCACTCAGTCCTCCAGAGCCATCGCTAGGAGCAAGACGCCTCAGCCACGTCCTTGTCACCCTCTGAATGGCTCGAAAGGGACAGAGTCACATTAACGACACTGACACGTTGCTGCCCTGTACGTAGACACCCTGATTAGCCCAGAGAGCTTGCTAATATCTTGGATATTTCCTGCCTTTTTTTACCGTTAAGGCTGAAGAGGGGCACGAGTATATTTTAACCAGATTGGGTGCATTGCCCTTGTCTTGTCCAGGGTGTTTCCAGCCTCACACTTTGTGCTTTTCAGCATGAGTTCCTGGTTCACCGTAACCCTGGATAAATGGTTCTGGAAGTGGGACGGGGGGACGGGCACCTCGCATGTGACGGCACGCAGCATGCATAGCCCAGAGAGAGTGTACGGAATATTGTGCTGTTGTCCGTCCACAGCCCTCTGGATTGACAGTGATTATCCTCGAGAGCGAGAAAAAGTCGACTTTTTACATGAACCGCATTTGCAGGTCTGGTGACTTTGTCCTGAGGGGGCCTCATGAATACAACGAAGGTGAAGAGTGTGCATTCCACTGTAAAACCAAAGACAAGTTGAAAATAAATCCGTGTTCATAGCCTCTGTACAACAGGATGGTGCCTCGTACGAGTCCCTGCTCTCCATGCTGACTGCGCAGCTCACTAGGAAAATGCCTGCTCTCCAAGGGTGCCTTAAGATGACTGACAGCTTGCTAAAGCCTTTCAAATGAGCCTTTTTCCTGGCAAAAGTGGCAGAGAGAAGCTGCGCAGTCATCAAGTGTCTTTTGCACGCCGACCCAGCATCACGGGCCGAAATGAAAGAAATGAATTTTTCAAGACAATCATTACAAATCGAGAAAAGGGGTGTGAGTAGACAACTGCCAGTAAATATGCAGTATGTAATAAGGTTCTGTTGGTACTGACAATAGTTGAGTGGCTCAATAAAGAGGTTATTTGGGTTACATAAAACTTAACAGAAAGACGCTAATTTGGCAGCTGAAGTCCCTGGGTATAAAGTCTATGAGTTATAAGTATCAAAATTGCTTTACTTTTGTCAGTTTTTGCTATTAGCAAACCACAGAGTGGGTGGGATTATCGTGCATATGTCAATCACAGATTCGGTTAATCCGATTGGGTCGAGTTAGACGGTGGCAGCAGACAGTAACTCATCCACCAAGAATGTGGAAGGCTGATTTTTTCCACATAGCATCATACTTATTAATATCACCCAGAAGAGCGTGTTCTGCTACACAAACACGTACACATTTTAAAATGACGATCATCAGGCAAACAGGAAGTATTTTTAAAAAGGTGCAAGTCTGTACGAATTTTTAAGTTGCACGACAAATTATCAAGCAGGTGAATATAAGCATAGTATGGAATGTAAAATGTGGCATAGGGGTGTCATTAAATAATGCTTGTTATCCATCCATCCATCCATCCATCCATCCATCCATCCATCCATCCATCCAGCTGCTTCTCCCATACAGGGTTGGGGGGTAAAATGATTTATTGTAATTGTTAGACGTTAGATCGAGTCACTAAATGATGCTTTAATCCAAAGGGGCTTACAGGTACTCTTTTATTTGGCCAAATATCCCAGTCAAGGTTTAGCCATGCCTTATACCCTATGGGGCTTGGGATGGGCCCCAGTGCCCCCATGACCCTGCTCAGGAGAAACACTTGAAATACAGATGGATGGACGGACGGACGGATAGCATGTTGCACAGAAGTAGGTAGAGTAGTCAGGGTCCTCTTTAGATTTCACTTTCTATCTAGTATGCCATCTACTGCAAATTAGAGTACTTGTTTGTTAGGTGAAATTTAAATTAAAATGTATATAGTGTTTCTTTCTTCAGCATGGTTAAAATAAAACTAGTTTGGCCTACAGTATTTTGATCTGCACTGTATTCCTGACTTTATTCCTGTATTTCTCGTAAAATAATAATATTATTATGTCTATAAAGATCCTTCCCAAACAGATAGTTTGTCCCTGGAATTGGGCTTCGAATGCTTAAAGATATGAAAGTTTAGTGTGAAATTGCAACCCTAATATTAAAGTTTAAATATTAGATAAATATTAAATATTCGAGTTTGGGCTGTCAGTGAAAAATGAACGGCAATAATAGCGAATGCAAGAATTTGTATATTTAAAACCCCATAAGTATGAGGAAAAGCGTATTTAATGTTCTAATAGTTACCATTAAACTATTTATAATTGCATATATACTTCAAATAACACGTACATCAAATTTGATGGTACTGAAAGAGAATTTAATGTTCACTTAAATCAAATCCAGCATAAATCCATTTAGTGTTTTGTGATTAATTAACTTTGATAGCATACCGTCTTAGAAAGCAGTGCCAAGATTTGTGTCTGTATTTATCGGTATACTCAGTTTAAAAAGAAATGTCGCTCTACGAAATCTAAAATAAAATTTGTAGAGCCCGATAAAAACAACAGATTAATAAAATCTCAAATAATATATTTTTTGAATAATTAGATAATAAATATATAAGTAATATAAAGCTGTAATACCCAAAAAAGTTGTAGGTGTCCAGTAAAAAACTTGACTACATACTCGGTTAATCAATTACTAACCATTTAGATGGTGGTCATGTTGATGTTATGGACACGGGTGGTCTAGAGACTCATGGATGACTTGCTACTCAACAGATCGTACGAAATATGGGTGATGTTTTAGAGCTGGTAGCTACAATATTTGGTCAGTTGATGGTAAATGGAAGGGTTCTCAGGAGTTCAGGGCGGGGTCTTCTATCTGGAAAACGAGAGTGCCATTTATTGGTTTGCATCTGGGGTAGTCGGCCAGATTTCACGTTGAAAATAAACAGGCCAGAAGCAGGCTAAGATTTAACGAGGAGACACGTGTTACACTCAAGACATCACGGGCAACTTGCAGGCTAATTCTGTTCCTGCAGGGAAAAAAACGTCTTCCGAACTTAACTATAGCATTGAAAAGACATGCATATCAGAGCTGTCGACCATGTCTGGAGGGCTGTAAGATTAGCCGTTAAGAATAAACTGTAAAACAGACAATAAAGTAGTCAGGCAATAAAATAATTATTGCACGGCATGTCTATGCAGTACTCCAAGTGGGGGAAGGTGGTAAGTGTTCTACAGATATGAGAAAGCCTTTAATATGAGGCAGGGTGGCAACAAAGAGACCGAGAGAATGTTTTCGGTTCATTCACTAGTCAGAAGGAATGGCGATAAAGATGTGGAGAAGACGGAAAATAAAGTGGTATCCAGCCTTAGCTACGGTTAAGAATTCTGCTCAGAGATCGAAAAACTGTGGGTGTACAAATAAGGAGCGACACGGGAAGGTGGGGGAAAAGTCAAGTTTGCGGAAACATGGCGGAACAGCAATGTGAATGACAGACGTGTGGTTTGGTCTCTACAGTAAATGGTAATTTGTAGTTCTGAAGTGGCCTTGCTGTCCCATACACTGCATTATCTCAGTGCCTTTACTGCACTTATGTCAAATTCAGTGAGAAGCACTTTAGTGATATCTGGGCTTGTACTGCTTCAGTGCCTTAGGAGCAGACAGACCTTGGCACACACCCGTGGGCCTGTTTCTGTGTCCCGCCTCTGTCTATGTTGAGTTTACATGCCCTTTCCATGCGTTTTCACTGCTAACAATAAAAATAAAGTATAATTATAGCCAGTTTATAACTAAGCAAATTTACATTTGATTTCTTGTGGTGGGTTTTAGTAATTTTAGTAACTGTGTTTGCATGCAGTATGCTAGTTCGAAATGTTATAGCAGTGAGGATTCCTGTGGCAGAAGGAAATATATATGTAATAATGACAGCATCGTAATTCAAAAAAACATTTTGCAGAGGTATCGTACATGATTAAAAGTGGCATGTGGGAAAGTGGTCTTCAAATATACTGTAACAAACAATGACAGTTTTGATTTGGCAGAATATCAACTGTTCTGAGATCAGAAGAGTCATAAATATACCACTTTTATTGAAAATTACAATCAAATTGAATTGCCTACAGTTCAGCATGTTTAGCATATTTTTGGCAGCTTGATTCTTTATGTTTTAATTGTCGTTATTAAAAATAGATATGACTAATTTCTCGAGGGTGGTAGGTTTAAATGGAAAACTATCAAAATAGCAGCACTGAAAATGTCACCGTGATGATTAGACAAATGAGAAATTAAAAGAATAAATAACAGATATAGTACGCTGCCTTATTTGTCTTGTTAGTTACATTTATTTTCGTCTTCAAGCAGGATTCTCCTTATGTTTAGCATTTAGTAAATTTTTGTGTTTTTGAACAAAGAAAATTTTACTTTCTGGTGGCAAGATGTTTGGCAGCATAAAGATTTAAAATCAGCCACGTGAAAAAATCAGCTTAGTTTTTGGTAATGCTGTTGTGGGTTCCAGTGATACTGGAAATGTCCTGACCTTCATAATTCCTTTGAAATGGTTAAAATATGAAGCATAATACACTCTGACTTTAAATTCCTCTGCTATGAAAATTTGTGCAAAATTGAGAAGAATTTATTGAATTTATTTTTGAAAATGTACTTTTGGATTGGTTTCAAAACTGCCTTGATGACATTTTAAAAAGTTATAAATGACTGCCAGTCTCTTTAAAGGAATTAAGTCAGCACTTCGAGTGAAGTTATTTGGAAAAATTGCAAACTTTCTGGTTATTGGGTTACACAGCACTCATGTTAATGGATGTGGGGATTATGACAAATAATTAAATGCAACTATCTGGGGTCAGTTCGAAAGTAAGAATGTTGGGGCTACCATATCGTTTGAAGTTTTCATAATTCAAACTTCAGAGAGATATTCAGGAGTTAAAGAGATGAAGAGTTGTCTTGGGAGATGGACTTTAAGGAATGTCAAGCCGAGTTCGAGTAGGATTTGGGTCCGCTAGACTCCTTCACAGGTAATCTCTTCATGGTAATTCTGAAAACAAATGAGATGTGTTTATAAGGTGCGATGAGCTTTTCGTCCTCGATTTGGCTTCGATTTGGATTTTCCTTTTCAGACGTGGCAGCCTTGTTGTCTGCATTTCTAGGCCAGGGCGGGATGGGAATGTTTTTGCGTGTATTCAAGCAGGCAAATTCCAACGTACATTTGCCCCATTATGGGGAATCAACATCAGAGATGAATGTGCGGATGCAAGCGAGAAGCGTACGCATATCATTATTTGATAGCGCGGTTTTAACCGACAGATTGACGGAGGATTTGCGAATGCGAGCCGGCGTCAACGTCGCTAAGTTTGCTTATGTGCGTGATTCGATTTCACCGCCAAGCTATTAGCGCGTTTTAAAAAAGAAACTCCGAGTTAGGCCCGTGTGCACACCATAAGCCGTTCTGATATTCTGAACCCATCAGACTATGAATAATGGGGTTTGTGACATTTATGAAGCTTAAAACGGTTTAAATGCTTCAAAACAATTTTACAGGCAGACATTATGTATATAATGGTATAGACAGACTGTTGCTGTTGATCGCCCGTATGAAAATGCGGGAATAATTCCTTAAACAAATACCGGGTGCTTTGGACAGGAGGGCTTCTCGCCTGACGTTAGTGAAGCCTTATTTATTTCTTTTCCCTTCATCCCGTTTTCTTGGGGTGCGGCAGAACTCCGAGGATGAAAACTAATGAAACCCTGGCCGGTGTTTGTGTGCAGTCTGTCTGCGGCCTCATCTACCCGGCGTTTATCGTTCTGTCTGTCTGTCGGAGGAGAGTAATAACACCAGTGTGAGTGACATGGATGAACTGCCAGGCACGTTTTAATCACGCCCGGTGCACAAAGTGCGTCAGCCTCGGGTTCGCTGGAAGAAAGGCTGTAATTAAGGCGGACATGTTTTATATTAGATTAAGTGTATTAATATGGAAACACCTGAAATGAATAAACATGAAGCTTCAAACGGATGGTCTGTCAGCTTCACCTGCTAGAGCCGCTTCCCTCCGCTCATCAGTGAATAATCGCTTATTATTCTGATTATTATTGCATTATATTTTATTATTGATGTCAGCATTATGGATGTGAGTATGTCCGAAGAGGGTGATGTTTTTCTGAAAACAGAACCTTAGGTGCCCTTGTTGTCCACGTTCGGTATTTTAAAGGCCGATTAATGTGCAGTGAGCACGGTGTGTCACTCTAGAATTAGTGGCAAACAGCGCAATGACAAATAAGTCAAGCTGAAAAGAATGAAAGACTGCCCCGTTGCTTTCTGACAGAATCTTCCATGCATTTGGCCTTCGCTATTAACAGAGGAGAAGTGATGTCTGCCACAGATGTTTCTGTTATTCACTGTTTTAGCCCCATGGACGTGGAACAGCAGAGGCCCTTGGAGTGCACAGTCCATCCGTAACCAATGTGAGAAAGAAAATAATTGATGGAAATGTAACAGAAATGAACTGGTAGCTGTGAAAAGTGTAAATTCCGTATAATACCCAGCAACACCTTGTTTGTTTGCAGGCTGAGATAAAGCAAAAGATGTGTCTATGAGGAGAAAAAGGTTTTTTTTATTGCGATTCTAGTCCTCGGGCAACATTTGCATCGTTCTCCTTTTCCACTCCAAGATGGTGAAACTCTTATAAAGTGGCATCACCAAGTTCAGTGTGCACTGATGCAAAACGATGTTTGTTCAGCTTCGTGGACTTTTGCATTATTGTACACGGCTGCCTGCAGATTCCCCTGTCCAGGCGCCCCCCGCCCCACCCCCCCCCCCCCCCCACGCCCCCGCCCCCCCACCCTCCACCGCCCGTCCACCTCTCCCTCCATTCT
>JAACJT020000086.1:16532298-16544370 GCA_009936485.2 Gymnarchus niloticus | reverse complement strand
TTCCCCGCCCCCCCCCGCACCCCCCCCCCCCCCCCCCCCCCCCCCCCCCCATCAGGAGTCGCAGTCTTTGAATCTCTCCTTTAAAACGCTTCATTCCCTTTTGGAGTACAGTGAGAGCCGGCCTGCAGGATGGGAACTAAATTAGAAGGACGGCAGGTGCTTCTGACATAAAGGGTCAGTTAACGAGCCACATCATGAAACTCCATTTGCAACACGCGTGTGGCCCGCGTGAACACCACGATGACGGTGATGTGGATGCATGTTAACATAGGTGCAGGTGTGATTTGTCAGACTGGCCAGTTTTGTTTGATAAAATGCTTAAAACAGACTTCTGCCGAGAACACATTTCTTCCTTGTGGCAAATTACTAATGAGAAGTAACTAAAGGGATTGCGTATGTGACCAAAATAGCAGCATGACCTGTTTAAAATAAAAACAATATGTTAAGAGCATTTATAACTCAAATTTATGTTAGCTATTCAAATTAGCATGTGAATTCTATATATGTATATGTATATACATATAAATAGAGAATTACTCACACACACACGCACACACACACACGCAGTGGCCCATTTATTAAGTATACCTACTTGTAAATGCAAGCATCTGCCCCTTCAAAAGGTAGCTGGAACTGAATGCATGCATCACACCGAAGACAAGCTCATGAGGTTCTGTTCCTGTTTGCCTAAGCATTAGAATAGCTAACATGCATGAACTAGATGATTTTAAATGTGGTGTGACTGTTGGTACCGGACGTGGTGGTTTTAGAGTCTCAGAAACAGCCACGTGTCTGGGATATTCGCATACTGCCTGCTACAGAGTTTGTGGACAATGGTGCGATTTAAAACATCCACCTAGCTGCAGTTTTGTGATGGAAAAACACCCTATTAATGAGTGAGGTCAGAGGAGAATGGCTAGACTCGTTAAAGCTAGCAGGAAGACCACAAGTGCAAAAATAAGGCTGGTGTGCAGGAAGGCTTCTTCTAATGAACAACTGGTCAACCTCTAAGTGGTCCTGGAAGCAAAAGTGGGTCCGACTGGTACTCACTAGGTGTAGCTTATAAAGTGGCCACTGAGTGTGTGTGTGTGTTCTCCCGTTGCATTTTTCAGTTGATCTTTTTGTACGGGCATTTGACTTACCAAAAAGAATGCTGTCAGCCATATGGAAGAGTGCTCTCAATCTTGTTTACTAAAATTACATTTATTGAATTATCAAATCTAACAGACTCGTTTCTGCTTGTGCCAAAATAATAATATAAATAACTCGAGGGAGAAACATAAAACACAGACGTATTGGCACAGGAAAAACGTGCACTTATTAATATATTTCGCATTGTATTTAATTACAGCATTATGGACAATAGATGTGGAAATGAGGAGTATTGGTTTTCAATCAAGCCATACAATTGAAAAAGGTGCGGCCCCTGGATCTGTATTTGAAGACGTTTTAATTTAACAAGAATGCGGAGAGAAATCTGCATTGCAGTGCACTTTGGTTTGACAAGACAATCTGGAACCCTGGATTTAATTTTAATTGAAAACACAAATGAGTGGAACATCGCATTCATTTTATCATATTGTTCTGCCTGTTCTTAAATCACATGCCAGGGCCCTCTTTAAGATAGCTGATACTCTAAAGCGTAATGGCTCACCAGCCAAATCAAGGTTCCGACACTAAAGCAAGGCCTAAATAATTTATAGCTTTAATCTGCTCACTGAGGTGTGTGGTCTATGACAGTAATTATAAATGCAAGGAGAAATTATAGCTGAATACTTTAACTGCATTAGGTGCCATCTGATGAACAATCGTGATTGCCTTCTCATTCCCAACAATAGAGGGCAAGTCGGTGTCAGAATATTCAAATCAGCACTGAGCTCGTCTGCTTTTTTCCATTTACCGTCAAATGTCAGTCGCCTGTTATAAAACAGAGATATGATGGGTTGTGGTAATTGAAGACTTGATTGCTTAAAAAAAAGATGAAATAGCATTAAATGTTTATGAATTTAGAAGGCAATTATTTTTTAATAGCTTCGAAATAAAAGAGGAAAAAATGTTTAATCGTAATGATGCGGCAGTAGTGTGGCATATCAAGTAGAGCCAATTTAATCGCAGAAATGTGTAATGTGGGTTTCACGAACAACACTTGACGTCGGATATCGTATGGGAAGAAAAGGGAAAACGGACAGGCAGCTTCCTTTGGAAGGTTCCAGAAACCCTGAAGGGTGACTCTGGCACGTAAGTTTTGTCCTTGCATTTATGAATGTTTTTTGAATATGGCTGAGTTATTTGCATCTGTTTCCTAAGATGTTTTTTAAAATCATTGTATTATTGCTAATTGGCCCTCATGCCAGAGTTGTAATAATAATAACGCTTGGATCTCATGAGAATTATATTTACCAAGTTCTGGATTTGTATTTTCTTTCTTTTTCACTTAAAGCACCAGTCATGCTACAGTATTGGGTTTTACAGGAGAAGCTCAAGCGTATAGCTGCCAGTGGCCCAGTAGCAGTGGCTCTTTACCTTGTTCTAGACGGAGGTTCGCACTTCACATTGAGGAGGACCTACTCTCACCTGAATACTAAGTCGTTTGTTCTTGAGTCGCGTACCAAAGGCAGGGTATTCAACAGGGATCCAATAGTCCATGGATTAAATAAGAGATTTCTGTGATTTTGATATCATTGAATTAATGCCATCCATCCATCCATCCATCCATCCATCCATCCTGGGCAGTGTGATACCATAATGCATTAACTTCATTAATATCAAGTAAAATTGCATTTTGGCTATTAGGGTTCAAAAAAATGACTCACCGAAATAGAATGGCAGGGCGAATGGCAGTCAAAACACCGGTGTGTTCAACGTCCAGCATTTTTCAGACACGTACATGCGATACAGCTAGCCTGACCAGTCAAAACGCCACATTACTCATCTTTAATATGCACAAAAGAAATACATTGTCTTAAAGATACAACGACAATAACGTCCCCATTAATTCAGCCATCTTGGGGTTAAAACGGAACACATCATTCTCCTCATGGTGCGATGTAACGTGATGACTGTATTATTACAGCAAGGTTAACCTGCGGTGTTCCCCTTACAATGGCATGCAAATACATCTTGGTTCCAAAGCCTCTCAAGGATGCAGATTTAGATCCATCACTAGCGTACGTAAAGGGCCACATATTTTGCATTGTAGTGAACAGAATAGACTATATCATGAAGCACTTACTGTTTTATAGCTTTGCCTCTAAAATTACAGCCATGGGGAGCATCGAAATCCAGCAATATGTAAGTCAGGTTGGAGTCATTTTAAGTGTCATCTGGCCTTGTAGAAAACATCTGCTAACTATCATCGGGTCAAATTTGTAACACACACAGACTCAAGAATAAGTACCATGCACAATTCACATGTGTATAGGCCATGATGTGGCAAAATGTCAACATGCTCATGTCATGTCATGTGCAACAAAATAAATCTACAAATACCATCCCACAGACCAAGAAAAGACTGCAATATTTACTGCCGTTGTAACTTTCCGTGGGCTGTTTTTAATTGTTCACAATCCAGTTTTGATATTTTTGCTGAATGTGTGTTAGCTGCTTTGAGGAAAAGCATGGAGAAAACAGTGCTGTGCCATATAAAATTAGTCGAATTCAACTCTACTGATGAACTTACCAAAACCTACATTGTAATTTATTTAACGCATTACACTTTCAACAGAGAACGACATCTTTATTGACCAGATGACGAAACACAATTAAAAAAACACACCACCTGAAACTTATTGTTTGTGCAGCTGAAAGCGGTGAACCTTTATAATAGACTCTGAGCTTTTCTACACTTCAGGACTCCGTATCGTAACAAAAAGCAGCTCTCGTTCATGTGCACTTAGGGTCTACAATCACTATGCAATAACACAAGTCCTGTAGGTCATTATGCTAATGTCGTATATGGCCTGAGACACAAAACGCTGTTTTGATTTGATGGAGATATTGCAACGGACTTGATCCAAGGGAGTAATCTTCAGCATATACCGTTGTTTCCCGCGACAACATTGGTTTTCAGTTACATCATTTTTATTTACAGTGCAGTTCCCCGAAACCAATTATTTTAGTAATTCTGAGGAGTCCCTGCACTGAAATAAGCTTCATAATATACATTTTGAACTTCATCCATTCTGGTGGTACTTAAGTTTTGCAGTTGCTGGCAAAACAACAATTGTAATCGCTAGCATATGAAAAATGAATGTTTCTTATGCAGAGACGGTTCCTTAGGCCTAACTCAAGACAAACACACTACTAATGAAAAACACAGGAGCGCCGTAAATATTTTATTGTTGTAACGTTTTGTGGTACACATAATTTCAAACAGAGTTTAAGATGAAGTCCTCCTACTGACACGTGACATGTCAATGGTTGTTCCCAGTTAAGACATTTGCCTCTTCCGACGTAACTGGGATGAACTTGTGATGAACTAGGGGTATTTCAGGCGAGCGATCACTGTGGCCCAGGAGACTGATAGAAAGGCCATAGACTTCAGGGCTCGAACATCACGATTTTTATCTTCCGGGAATGGGAACACACTTTGCCTTAGGTAACAGACAGGTGGGTGAGCACCATCATAAGGCTGTAATGAGTGAGAGAGTCCATTGACTTGGGTTTTAAATTCTATACGAATTATGTTCTTGAGGGAAAAATATCCAAGCTAACGTTGAGTACAAGCAGCAGATTATTTAAACATTTTACCCATTTATGCAGCTATCATTCTGAAGTAACGTAGATTAGATGGCACGTAACTTTCAGAAAACAAGCTAGTATCGGCCTACTTCTTAAGCTGCTCCAATACCTGCAGTCAAACTGCTAATATAGGGCAGTCCATATTTCCAAAGATCATAGTACGTAGCACGGAATTTATGAGAGATATTTTACAGGGCATCGCCGTAATTTTTCTGTTCCCCTTAATACGTCACCTAATACTCGTAAGCCATTGACACAGGATCGCTGGTGTGTTCGCCAGGTTGTAAGCTCTGGCTGCGCGTGTGTGTGTTGATTTTACGTTACTCTAGAGCTCATTTTCGCAGCTACGTCTGTTGGTAATGGGGTTTTAGAACGTCATTTGGTGATTGCACAGAAAATCACCTGTAATCACTTGAGCGTCTACACATGGCACAGAAGACAAGAGCATCCTGTCCAGGCAAATCCATTAGTGTCATCACCCAAAATCAAGAAACTATGGTCATACTCCATGGAATATACTGGCTAATTTCACTTTGGTCACCGTAGTTCTTAATGTCTTTAAGCAATGTGCTTACCGCTTTTGATGTCTGCACTGTCATTACAAATCTTTATCCAACCAGAAATTTGGAAATATCAAAAATTCCCCCCAACACCGGAAATTCAAGGGGCTGCAAGGGCCTCATTATAGCCTCAGAAGCATAGTGCATTTTTCCAAAAAAATACATTTATGGTCTTTTCAGCCTGTGCAAGAAACCAAACGTAATGCAACGCAATACTTAGCTTTTGTACTTGTTTAATTTTATTTGGCAGCTGAATTGTGTGAACTTGTTCTGTATCTGGCCCAACCGATATTACTAATGATCAAAACGTATCATTGATTGACATAACTAAGACGACGTAATTGGAAAGCTTGATTATAAGTGTAATGCAATACTCAAAATAGTAAAAGACAGAGATGAAAGAAAATACATGAATTCAATTAATTTTAATAAAAAGGGATGAACTAATATTAAAATATACAGCTTCTGGTAATGGTGTGATTTGCTTCGTCATGGATCAAAGTTAATATACTTGAACTTTAACCCTGCAAAATATTGAGCCACTGCTCCATCTAGTGAAGACAGAGGCAAAGTGAATTTTCAGCAAGTGCACAGCCACGAGATAAGTGCTTTCTTGGCGCATGGATTTTCACAAGTTTGGGGGGGTTGGGGTGCACACATTTTGGTTCTGAAACACTGACCCTTAAGACAGGCACAGAAGAAACAACAGTCTTTCTAAAGGAGAAGGAAAATGAATGGCACTCTCAAGTAGACAGTTTGTTAGAAAATGTTAACGCTTTATTTGTATAGGTACAAAAGGCGCAGTCCTCAGCTGCTTCCCTATCTCTTTGACATGAAACACGCTATGTTTGTTCAGCTCTATGAGTCAATGAGACACCCTTACTTCAAACCACTTAAAATGGTTGGATCATTTACAGAATCTGAGCCTAAACAGGTGATTAAACATTTTTAAAGTGCTTTTCTCTTCTATCATTGCAACACAAACATTTTACAGAGCATTATACTGTACAGTTCGATAAATGTGTCAACAGGTGTCTGACTACCTGTCACGGCAGCTGCATACTTATGCAGTCGACTCACAATTAGAATTGTAAATTACAATTAAACGCATTAATCAGTCTGTCTTAAAAGTAATACAATTAAAACCTGGCATATCATACAAATAAATAGTAGTCGTGGCCAACGCTATTGCATGCAGACATTGGCGATTACGTTCTAAGCAGTAATATATTCATTACTGATGATGCATTTGATTAGGGCACAAAATGATGAGTCTTTAAGTCTTTGAACCATCAGAAATTTTTTTTTCCTTTCTTTTTTTTTTTTGATAATAGTTCATTTTAATTTCAGGCAGAGGGTCCATACTGGTCTTTATTAAAAAATATTTATCTATTTTGATCCCACTAATAGATATTCCTAGAGATGGCAAGTAATGCTACTTGAAACATGGTGAGAGACTTTTTTTTGTTGGTTTTTGCTTTTTTTAAGCAGTAAAGATTCGGCAAAATTACATGTCGTAAAAAGCTGGGCCTTTTATTGTGTTATTCCTTGTCCATTTCAACATATTGTGAATGGTTCTCAGGTGACTTGCTATGAGTTTTACTTAGGTGGAGTTTAACAGCGTGGTTGCTAGCGAATGTCCGACTGCACAGTTTACACTTGAATTTAGAGTCTATGTCTTCATCTGGAGATGGGGCCTCCGTTGTTCCAACTCCCAAAGCCTTTGAAAGCTCTGGCTCTGTTTTTGTTTGATGATCCAGGGGCAATTTGTTCATATCTTTTATCTGGAAACCGAGGTGGGATTCCAAATGGGTAATGAAAGCAGATGGTGTCCTGAATTGAGATGCACAGTCATTGCAGTAAAAGATGGGATGGCCAGTGTCCATGTTCTTCAAGAATTTTGTCCCTCCGGTTTTCCTCAGCTGGTATTTTACGTTGGCCAGCCAGTGGCTGATGGTGGTCATGGAGAGTCCGGTGAACTTGGAAATATGCATGCGCTCCTGAGGGCCAAGGTCTGAAAGCAAGAACTTCCCCTCTGATGTCTGAAAGAGACTAGAGGCAAACTGAGCTTGCAGGATGAGGAGATGCTGTGGATTCCAGTTGGACTGCCGGCCCTTCCGCTTATGAACCGAGTATACCTCCGCGGACACGTCTTCGAAACGCCGTACGTCCGATTCGAGCTTCATTGGAGGCAACTTTGAAGGCATGGCAGGTTTTGGGGTTGTGGCTTTTGGAAGAACCTTGACCATGTCGGCAATATCAGACAGAGCATGCTTCTGTGGCACTGGGGTTGAGCTCTGGAGGCGAGAAGGACTAGGCTTGTGCTGCTTATATTTTGTTAAGTCAATTGGCTGGTCATTAGTCTCAAAAAGGAAGTTGTTGACCCTGCCATCTCTCGGGGGAATGAGGGCTAAGGCAGGCTTCTCCAGACCTCTGTTCATTTTGGTGAATGTGGAGTGGGTGCGATTTGTGAGTGTGGCATGCGGTCTTGAGTTTGAGGGCTTATTGGCCTTACCCAAGTGATTGTTCAGAACCGACTGCAGTGCACTTAGTGGGTTTATGCCAAGGACCTCAGGGGGGTCACTGACGAGAGCCGAAGGATTAATGCATCCATTGCTGGCAGGAGGACTTGGTGATATCTTTCCCCTGTCGGAGAAATCTGGGCTCAATTTCCCTTTGATCAAATCGTTCCCTTCTTTCGCGTAGTCTGCATCAGGCTTTGAAGAGGAAGAGGAATCTTCTTGGCCATCGCTGTCATCATTCTCAGCCTCGTCAAACTTTTTGCCTTCCTTGCTGTCACAGGTGCTACCCATTTCCTTTTTGATGTCCATGCTCTGACGCTGCCCAGGAAAACATTCAGTCGCCGCACCGGGCTGATAAAACTTTCCTTTTGGAGCAATTGGCCTCAGCTTGCTGTTGAAGGTCTGTTTCAGTTGAATGGGCGGTGACACTGACAGAGGAGCACCCTTGGTAACGCCAGAGAGCTGATATGCAGCATGAATGCTAGGATAGGCACTCCAGCTGGGTGTTCCAGTCTGTGCCTTGTTAATGGCAGAAGCTACTGTATTAGCCAGAGACTTTAGTATGTCTCCTCCTCCACCTGACACTTGCTCAAGGTCCTCTTCACGCAAATATGGGTACTTAAATGGTTTTTCCTCTTGCTTTTGGTCATCGCCATCTGATTTCTGATCTTTGACTTCACATTCTACCACTTTGGCGTTAGCGCCTTTCTCCGCTGATCCCTCCTTTCCCGTGTCCTTCTCAGCATTGCCAGTGGCTGCGCTCTTCGGAGACCCCTTATCGCTGTCTGTGCCAGAGGGCAGTTCATTCGAGGGCTCTGCAAACGCTTGCATTTTCTCCACGGCTAGTGGGTCCAACGCTAACTGCTTGCCCTTTTTCGAAGCAGAATTCGTAACTTTGATGAAGTGTCCGGTGACCATCATGTGAGTCGTGAGCTGCTGCAGAGTATCATGAGAGCTTCCGCACTCCATGCACTTCAGGATCTGAGACTTGCATGTCTCGAACTGCCATGTGTAGCTCGCGCCATTCTGATACCCATAACGGTTGCTGTGGGAATTATGAAGCCCGGATGACCTTTGAGCGTCATTGTAGTTGGCTACCCCTGTGGTGGAGTCAGGCGAACATGGTCTTGTAACTTCATATGCCCGCTTTTTAGCTGGTGGAACTAGTTTGGGTGTAATTACAGGAATGGGTTCTTTCAAAGGCACTTTTTGGTAATGTTTAGTTTTTATCATATGGACACTTAAATCTTGCAGGGAGTCGAAAGAGTGGCCACAGAACATACATTTAAGAACTTTCTGTGCATCTTCTTTTCCCTCCATGTCCTGCAGGTTCCTTTTCCGCATCTTGGAGGAAGACGTGGAGGCGCTGCCTTGCCTGTTATGGTTGTCATCTTGGTAGTGGCCGCTCTTGTTCATGTGCACCGTCAGCTCTACCAAGGTGTCGTAAGCTGCACTGCAGTCCTTGCACCGGAATCGGCTGGCCCCCGTGAAGACAGCCCCGCATGCTTTGCTGCTCTGCCGGTAGAGGTGGACGGAGCTGAAGAGGTTTGGCTTAGAGGCAGGCTTGGGTGAGAGCGTCTGTTGGAGGGTCTTGGAGAGGGCATCCTGGTGCCAGTCAAACTCACTTTTACTACTCCCATTGGTGCTATCGCAGCTTCCTTTGTTAGTACTGTTGCCCATCTTCAGATCCATGCCAATTCCAGTCCAGTACGAATCTGAGAGGAAGTTGGCATATGCGGCTCTCATCTTCTCGAGGCTACTATTCATGTCATCCTTCAGCTTGGAGTTCTTGCTCTCCGGCTCCCTCTGACTTTCTGGTGTCGGGGTGCTCTTGAAATCAGACAGTCTGTCACTGGCATCGCTGAGGCGGGACTCTAATTCAGCTTCCTGATTGGACAGGATGCTAAGGGGAGAGTTCTGGTAGCTGTAGCTGCTCTTATTGTCCACTTCTTTGTCCTCTGACTCCTTGACGCCGGTCTTGTCAGGGGCGTCTTCATCAGCTGTCATGCCATTCTCCGCGTCATCATCCGCAACATTATCCTGGACACTGACATCATCATCTGGCACATACACTACAAAAGAAACGGGAAATGCAATTTTAAAATGGTTTCACCCATAATATATCTAACGAGGAAATCTTTGTACGATAATTTTACAAAGTGAATACATAAAAAAACAGGCGATTCTATGAAAGAAAAATTTAGAGTAATTTCTAGATTGCCCCTTTTTTATGCAGCTCGTACATTATTTTATAGATTCTTACGTACAAGCGACATGTTGTATGTCAGTTTCCGAAATGCAGCAAACAAACCAAAATTCTCAGATAAGAGAAGCTGCGGAGGCTCACTCTTAAGACACTGCAGAGAATCAAACAGATGAACCCACATAGTGCTTCCTCTAACAAGCAGCACGGAATCTGGCAGGACCTCCTAATTCACGGCACTCCATTGACTGAGAGCTATGTCAAAGGTCCCCCCCTTCATGTTTATAACAATCGTGGGCCACCAAGTGGCAAAAGGGAATTGATTTCTCCCAAGGTCCTGCTAAGTGTTATTCCAAATGACAAATTCCCAAGTGATTATGCATGTCTGCACAAGCATTTAAAATGCAAGCTTTTGGGTAAAGTTACACTGACATAAGATCATAGAATGCTGTTGCAGCTGAATTTCGATGCCTCGTGTGTAGACCAATAACAAATTAAATATTTTCAAAAGGCGTTATTAATCCATAACATTTTATGCATGTTTAAAATGCGCTCCAAGAACTGAATATGCACTTACTTGTACTTTCCATTACATTTCATTGAATGCATTTATGATTGACTGTAAAAAAAAAAAAAATGCACAAAATAATACAGTAAACAGAATGAAGCTGGGCGATCTGCTGCTTCAGCACTGTCTACTGAAACAGCATGATATCAAAATTAAATATTAAATTTAGGCAAATCAGTCACTTTCACAAATCAGAGAGAAGAAAATGATGTATACCGAAACAATTTTGCAGCATCCGACCCTTATGTATGTACTGTACCGATGTATAAAAAAAAATGGACGATTCAGATTGAGAATACAGATACCACAAAAGTGTACCTTAAAGCTGGTAGTAAAATGAGCTCATTATCTGCCATTTTGAGATTACCAGTGAACTCTTACATCACCCTACTATTCTTGACAATCTCATAAACAGTAATTATCTTCTTCATTATTCACCTGTTCTTCCTCGCAACACAGGACGCAAAATGTTATTGCTTCAATTAACTGGTAATTAAACAACACTATTTCTAATTGACATCTCCCTCCCTTCTTCCAGATCTTTCCTTTCTGAGATGCTGTGTTATGTGCCTCTCTTTGAATACCAGCAGCAATGTTAATTACAATATCAATACTCCATCACAAAACCGAAATGTGTCAGGGCTTTAACGACGGTAATTTACTGCACCTTCAGGAATCTAACGAGGGCGAATAAAGCAAACAAATATCACAAAAAAAAAAAAAAAAAAATCAAGGCCGATGGAGAGAAATCATACTGTTGAAGGATAATGGCTTCCTGCACTTTCAAGACTTCCGCATCCACAGAGGTTACATTTTTACAGCTCTGACTGAAAGCTGTCGCGACCCAACTTTTAAGCTAAACTCACACTGCGCAGCTCTGATGTTTTTGCAGTAAATTCAAGACGCATCACAGACAGGAAGGCTTTTATTCAAAAATACACAGAGCCTCGGTCTTGTCCGGGGGCTTACGCACTTCTTTCGGTTTAACTTTCTTTTTGAGATACAGCCACTCTGTGAGATGAATACTGCACACAAGCACTAAGAGAGCCCGTATTGTACCGCTTGGATTGTCTTCGGTCTTCAAATCCTGAAGACTTTTTTTTTTTTAATCAATATTTCACAAGAGCCCCAGGAGAAACCCTGGAGGTGAACTGCTGCCAGCTAATGGAATGAGATGGAAACGGGATTTGCCCTTTCAAAACAAACATAGCGAACGAGGCCCTGGTTATAAGGAGGTGCGCGTGCAGAAGATGTTCCCAGGTGTGCCGTGACCTTGTTCTACCACAGGAGGCATTTTCTAATGGTTCACCACAATGGGTGCTAGTTTAACATGCTCTTCCATACCTCCAAGAGCATTGCAGGAACAGTGAACCATGTTTTATGCATGGCTTTAGATAGTCTTCTCGCTCTTCTCCCCCCCCCCTCCCCCCCCCCCCCCCCCCCCCCCCCCCCCCCTCCCCCCCCCCCCCCCCCCCCCCC
>JAACJT020000086.1:16501444-16513472 GCA_009936485.2 Gymnarchus niloticus | reverse complement strand
CCCCCCGCCCCCCCCCCCCCCCCCACTGAGCCCTGCCCCCCTTTCTTCCCTGTTTCTGGCCGGGCTTGCTGGGAGGCTATGGGGGCCATGTGTGTGTGTGTGGGGGGGGGGGACAGGAAAGGAAACTGTGAAGCTGGGAAACGTATCTGAATGCCAGACCCACTGCACAGGCCGTGGCAGGCGTGGAGGAATGGGGGAAGCTGAGGGGACATTACACTGACACGCGTGTCGTTTAGCGCATCAAACTACCCAGAGTGCTCAGCTGCAATTCATGGATATCCATAGGCACCAGTAACTAAGTAAAGGAGAAAATCAACAAGCCAACAGAAGGGTTGATCAGGCAGGTATGATGGGATACCCTGCAGGCTCTACATGCAGTGCAAAAAAACCTTTTAGAAGAGAACAATGGCTGCCCAAGGCTCCTGGCTGAGCCCCCGGCTCCCCAGCCATCAATCCACCTCACACTGCATGGGAGTGAGACACACTCACGCTGCCAGCTTACAGTGGAAATGCCAGGAGCCACCTGTGTGTGTCTCCACATAAAGAGCCGTAGGACCCTGCTGTACCTGCTCTGCGTCCTATCGAACACCAGCTCCCAAAGTCAAAGAAAGAAATCTGGGAGGCTGGTGTCAACCAGAGTTAGGGAATCAAACACCTGTTTTATTTTACAGAGTCTGAAAGTGCTTTGCACGTACAGAGATGGACAAAGTCATTCAGATCATTCCAGCCTGTTTTATAGTAACATGAAAATGAAATTCCTGCCGTGGTTAACTTTCTGACAATACTTTTGAGATAACACTGGCTTTCAAGGCTCAGTTCATTTCACTGCAGGATCACACCTCCAGGTCTGGGGGTTCAAATCCTGACTCCGGTGTGTGTGTGGAGCTTGCATGTTCTCCCTTCGTTGTATGGGTTTCCTCCTTCAGTTCAAAGACATGTAGTTAAACTAACCAGCATCTCAAAACCACTCATAATGAATGAGTGTATGCATGCATGTGCACTGTGACAGATGAATACCCCATACAGGGTGGACCCCAGCCTTGTGCTCCCCCCCCAGGACCAAATCCTCCAACGGACAAGTACTGCAACAAGCCAATACAGATTTAGTACAGTCTTACGTCTAAGAAAGACCAGGATTTGAATAAATGAAGGACCTGAGTAAGCATTACTCCAAACATTAATAAACTGGAATGTGAGAATGCAAGTATGCATGGAGATTCCACAGCACACCTATGCATCCACTGGATGAAGTCTTCGCATTATTGCTGCGCGATTTTCACACAACGTTCCTAGAATCGGCGCCGATAAGCGATTGTCCGGGGGAGGACGTCAAGGGGCACGAGCGGACGCCACCCGGTCGGCTGGGCGGCAGACGGGAGACCGTGCTGTGTGGGCCAAGGACAGTCGGGCTGGGACCGCCCCGCACTTGTGTGAAGGGGTGTGACCGATGTGGAGCCAAGTCCTGCGAGGCGGCCTTCGGGGACAGATATACAGGGGCTACTTTGACGCAGGAAGGTCTGCTCACGAGCACGGTCCTCAGGAAAGGCATCCCACTCAGAGGTGGCCACTTCACGGGCGACGGCAAGAGCGGAACGGAAACCACGATGAAGGATAACTGCTCCTAGTCATGAGCTTGCTCACCCACGACGTACTTACTCAATACCATTTTATTCTCAAATTCAGTTACGCATCTTCCTTAACATTATGACACGCCTTTGACTCCCCTACCCCATTCAAATTTAACCCCACGACCTCTTGTTAACAAATCAGCTTGGAGCAAATTTGTGCTCTCACCATTCGTGACTAAAGCTCCAGTCTCCAGTCTTATGTTGGTTCCCACAGTAAACCTCGTCAGCACTTTTTTTTGTTGCGCACTAAAGGCGAGGTTTAAATCGTCCCAAAGCAGCTGATTTATGTGGCGCTCGCACAGCTGGGAGTGCCAGAGCCAGAAAGGCAGCTCTGCTGCGCCACACAGTCGCCAGCAGGCACAAAAAAAAAAAAAGGGGGGGGTGGGGTGGGTGTTTATTCCAGTTGCCATAAAGTGCTGTACTGCTTGTGCTGTCCTGACTGGAGATTTTCCAGGCTGACAAATGTGAGCAAGATCTTTCAAGCTTGATAATTAGATTCGGGAACATACAGTGGCACAGACGCCCAAACACTGCATCCACAAAACCTTGGCAGGCGCCAAAGTGTGCCACGTTTGCAGAGGTGGAGAGCTGCATGTACGGCACTTTGCCAGGAAGACCCTGGACTGACGCTAGTACCACTGGGAGTTTTCCCACCAGACAGCCAAAGGTTAAACCATTTCATCTGGAACATTTACTGAATACTTACAGCAATATCAGAGGAGTTTATTCCAAACCTTCTACTCTGGTGTCCTTAACAGCTTAACAGTGAGAGGGAAAAGAACCCTTTTACTGCATGCAGCATGTGTCACAGACGTCTGTCTGTCTCAGAGTACTACGCTTCTGGATAAACTGAATGGCTCTCATATAGTCTCCAGACCAATAAACCTGAGTCTGAGTCTAATACTGAACATGGATTGAATAAAAAAAAAAAAAAAAACACCAATTTACAAGTTTGACAGAACATTAGATTATTCAGTGGGAGAAAAACTCTGTTTGTTTTGGCCCCGTCCTCCAAATGCTGTGGGAGCCGTGCACCCCTGGGCCCCTCCATCGCAGATCTGTTTTCTCTGAATAACGCCTCCCGCTAGCTTAGCTGTGGCTCCAGGAACTGCGGTATTCTTTCCTTTTTCCCCAGACTGTGAAGCCACAACGGCCCTCTGTGAGCTAGGGAACAATGGCTCTTTCTCAGGCGCGACAGCCCAACGGGAGGATAGGCGATTTTTCTGCACCGCGACAGCATGGGCGGCCAAATGCCCACCGTTAAAGACGACAGGGAGGGCATTTCAAGCCACGTGTGTCCCCAGAGAGAAGGGAGACGTACAGAGCTGTGTCTTTCCGCATTTACAGAAAGGGGTGGCGTCTACCAAAGCTTTCCTGAGCTCCTGCCATGGCAGCGACTGGGTGTCACGGTGAGCCTGGACTCTAAGTGTCCGGTCGGGCCATGCACCGAGCATCAGGTCTCACACACATGGCGGCACGGTAACACACCTGCCTATGCCATCCAGCTGCGGTGTCAAAGTTCTGATCAGCACTTTTCAGGAGAGTGAAGATGAGTGAGGATGTGCGAGCGGAGGCTTCCTGTCCACACTCCTCCTACGTATCACATGGTTCAGGCCAGCATAAGCTTCTCCGTACACGTCTGCAGGCGAGCAATACAGATATGGCTGCGTTCACACTTCTGCATTTGGCTCTCCTCAGTCACATGACGCGCACAAGTGTATAAAAATATGCGTGCAAATGGTGCTGACTGTAACCCATGTGTGATGGCAAGGAAGGCGTGTGCGAGCACACTGGCCTTTACATTTTCAGTGCTGCTCAGGTGTTGAAGCTCCAACTGGCTTCCTGAGATGTGTGGAGCCTCATGCCCGCGCACAAGTTCACTGATGTAGAGCAAAGATGCCATCTGGATCAATTTACTGCCAACCCCCCCACGTAACATCGTTAAGCATCACATTCACACACTGCCATTTAAGGGTACAACAGCAGGTCCTCCTCTTTGGACCAAAACCTGTCACATCTTTGTTGTGAGTCTAGCTGTATGTTTCAAGGTGCAATACAAAGTAATGCCGCTTCCTTTGGATGGTGACGGGTGAGTAGAGTGACGACAGGTCAGTTCGGAAAGATCAGTGCTGTGACTCGCATTTAATGCTCACCGCTGAGCCATGGTGTGATGTCAGAGGCCAATGAGCATCATCACGTCGGGGGGGGGGGGGGGGGGGGTTAGTCACCACAGGAGGGCCTTTCAAGGCGTACGTGGGTCTGCAGAGGTTCATTTTCTATTCCACGCAAACCCGTCCTTTTTTTCCCACAAATGCCATGTCCTGTGGAGGGCGCCACAAGGAGCAAGCGACACCATGCATCATATGTGGGTGGGCACTAGCTGATGGAAAACCAAACACGGCATAAATCTCTGTCAAGGATACCACTTGCCTTTCCTCCGCCTCGATTTGGCCACTTTCAGGGCCGTGTTCAGCCGCCGGCATGCATTTATATCATAAACGGGGGGGTGGGGGGGAGTAATGCTATACACCACGGGCGCACCGGGAGCGGGGGGGGAGACAAATCTCGGCCCAAACCGGGATTGGGTTTGGCAAAAAAAAAAAAAAAAAAAACACCCTGAAAGCCCCCCCCCCCATTCAGGATTCTTCCTCTCCTCCTTATTTTCTCCTCCTCCCTCCTCACTGCTTATGGATATTTTGTCCCCCCCCCAACATCGCTGATATTTAGATGTTCATTAAAATAAAAAAGGAAGCCGCTGAATTGCAGAGACAAGCAGATCCCCCAGGGAAGCACATCAGCCATTGTGAAACGATTGACAGTCTTTCACTGAATATCGTCTCCTTTTTTTTCCCCTTTACTCCCCATTTTCTAACGAAGAACGATCCCCAGCTGAAACAGTGTAGAAGGCGGATGCTGGGAGAGAAGCGTACGCTTGGTAAGCACGTTGAGGTCACCCGACGTCCACAAATCCACCACGGATAAAAACTTCAGGTCCCAAGACTGATAGCTGGGCAAGTCGAACCTTAAATATTTATCCAATTTATCACGCTGAAACAATAACGTATTTTATTCATTTGGCAACAATGCTACATTTGTAAAGCCGTCGTCTGAATATCAACAACTTGCTTCCAGTCAACATTTCGGTAACGAATCGACAAATTGGAAGCTTTCGCAAGGCAAATGTAGGTGATGTAAGCACCACCGCAAATAGCAGGCAGGCAGAAACAAACAACGCGCTCGATGAGAGACGTCCGGCGCGCTGCGTACAGTGCTCTGCGGCCTTCCTGCACCTATTTAAGCGCTAATGTAGGAGGAGTGGGAGCTTCCCGCCAGACGCCGGGCCTTTTATTCACGGCGCTGGAAAGTGGTTAATTTACTGAAAAGGAGGTAGGCGGACGAGGCAGCGGCACGGAACGGATACCCGCGCCGGCGTCGGGTTAGGGGGCGGGGAGAGTGAGTATGTGTGTGCGCGTGTGTGTGTGTGTGTGGGGGGGGGGGGCGGTGGTCGAGGGGGGCGGAGACAGAGCGACAGAGGAGCGCTTAATGGAAATGAGTGACAGGCTTTCAGGATGATTTACAGCGCTAGGCGCCACGGCAGAGCCTCCGCTTGATGGATGATCCTGAAAGACGGAGACGAACCATAAATCATGTCTTTGAATCATTGACAAAGATAAAGGAGGGAAGGAAAAAGCAATGGCATTGACATTCATTCTTCCAATAATGTACATTGACGAGTTACACTACGGGGCCTTAATTAAAAAGTGAGCACGAGACTGGCTCCCCTCGCCATGGAGACATCGATGGTAATTAAGGATGCAGCTCCCCTGGATGGTGCCCACGTCCTCTTGCCACAGCTCGCCGAAGCCAGATTAGATAGGAGGATGGCATCGAGTGTCACCCCGTCAACACTGGGCAGAAGAGGTTCGATCTGCTCGCCGCTCTACCAATGGGCATATCTCGGCCCGCAACCCCCACAAAAAAAAAATAAAAGGAATCTCGAACAGCACTTTTTTTTTTTTTGCTGGTTTCTATTGCTTGGTAATATTTAACTTCTGGAGATGCATTTGCAAGCATATCGCGCCTCATGCCTGTGCCACACGTGTGCGCACACACACACACACACACACACACACACACACACACACACACACACACACACACACACTTACACCGTTTGTGTCCCCCAAGGTGCACGTGCCCACCCACGCCGCCAGAAAATCGATTTTTGCCGTGAGGCGGGCCCTCTTCCATTCTGCGCGGACGGCCGTTAAAACACCACAGAAGCCCCCCCCCACAGTCCCATGGGGGCAGGAAGCCTCGGCGGCCAGAATTTCACATCCTACCTCCGCAGCACGGAGCCTCTTTAAGTGCGCACAACGGGGCGATGAGGTAAACGTAATCCTGAACATCTGTCTTGGGTGTCCTACATGCAGCATTTGTTTGTTCGACTTCTAGGGCAGGAAGAATGGAGGGAGGGATGCAGTAACACTCAAGCTCTCTGAAGAAAGCAAAGATGAGCTAATGAAGAAGTCCTCGCTCCCAGCAAGCACTATGGGGGTGGGTAACAGACTCAGTCAAGCATGATATCAGGACCTGTTCATGAAACAAAACGTTTCGGTTAAGGCATAGTTTGGTCAAATACTTTCGTTCGACATTTTTACTTTGATATAAACATCAGAAATATAAAGAAGGGCTTCCCACGGTCATCAGCTTTACCACTCTGAATGTGTATTTCACGTGTGATCAGGGCCGCGGATCCCGCGACCACGATGCAAACTCTCAATCCGACGACAAAAACCGATCACAGAAAAGCTGAGCCACGTCGCAGATTCCAGGGCACAGTGGTGGCTCCGTAACGAAATGCCACAAGGTCATCGGGATCATCGCTAATCCCCATGCTGCTACCTTACAGGGAAGGGGGGAGTGGGTTCCAGGATCCAAGAAAGATGGACAGAGCTCAAGGGCATTCCGCTGGGAGAGCAGAAATTTGGCAGGATAGAATGAAGCAGAAGGGACAGAAGGTGTCCCGTGGCGGAATGCTGGGCCCGTGCTCAGGCGGAGCTGGGGACTCGTGAGGAGACCAGCTCAACACGGAGAAAGGTGAGGAGGAAGCCTCAACGATTCCAGCAATCACCGAAGCAGTGAGCCCACCGCACTACCCCAAACACTCACGCCGTTAAGCATAAAGTCTGATTGACAACTGCTGTAATTACCTGTCATTCTTCAGTTTAATATTTCTCAGGTTCAGGTTTTGTTTTTTTGGTTCCAGAGATGTTTTGTGAATTCCACTGTCTTCAGTCTCAGATCAAATTATTCCTCAATTAGGGTTGTCGTGAAAAAGGAGGAAGAGTTCAAAGTGAAATCAGTCGTGAAAAAGGAGGAAGAGTTCAAAGTGAAATTAGTCAGGAAAAAGGAGGAAGAGTTCAAAGCGAAAGTGAAAAGTGAAAGACTTGAGAGTTCAGTATTGAGTCAAAACCGAATGAGAATATAGTTAAACCATAGAGATCAGCCAGTAACTAAAAGCTCTACAGACAACTTCAAGGTCCCCTTTTGGCTATTAAGACTATGGAGCTCATAGACCATTCTTTTCTGTCTCTGGGCATTCCTCATGATCTTAAACCATCTTTAAAGATCATCCATACAATAATAAACAGCTCCTGAGCTGAAATTAGCTTCTGCATAGAACAACCAAACACATCAGCTAAATGGATGCATCGATACCCTGCACCTCCCCATTGCTACTTTTAAAAGAACACCCACGCACATATCTGTGTTTGGGAAACAGTCCTGTGAGCTGGGGTGGGGGGATGGAATCATCCTGTGCCCGCAAAATCCCCCAGAAGCCCTCTCGGGCCCACCCCCTCCTTCGCCTGGCTCGGACCACCCACCAAGCCGGGCTGTCCGTGTGACACGACGATGCTCAGTCTGTGGACCCATTGCCTTGTTTTTCTTGGACTGCGGCGAGAGCAAATAGCCGCTAAAGGGCCCCGTGCTTGTGGCAAAAAGCGAAGTCCGTGCAGCCATTCATCAAAGCCCTGACAACCTGCTTTTCCCCCCCAGGCGCGGCCATCTCCCCGACGCTGGGTTTTAACTAGGACTCCAAATAATTCCAGAAATGACAAATGATACTTATACATCTCTGGCCTGGGCTGAATCAATAAGCATCAGGAAGGACCATCAATCTTGAGGAATATTGACAGAGATGCTCTCCATTGGTGGAGATACACCCAGCGGATTTCACTGGAGGACTAAGGGGTAAATAAACGAATGAGCATCTGCCCATGTACTCCAGCGTCGCTGGGTCTTTTTGCAGAGCCGACAAGAGGTGACCACTCGCGGCTGCTGTTCTCACGCCGACGTGCCGCACTGACAAGCAAGGAAGGAGAGTGTCACTGGGGCAGGCTTGTTGAACTCGAAGTGCTCTCTGCGATTTAACCACGCTTCTCTCAACGTGATGACCGACCGTGTGAACAAACATCACCGATTCAATGCGGTGTGACGAGGATGGTTCACTCGGTACTGACAACCTTGGCTAATTTTCGTTCTTTCCGTCAGTTGGCAGTACTGCAATCCAAAATGCAGTCAGTTGCAGTCTCAGCTGACGTTCGTAAACTAGACCTAAATCTGTGCTGTTCATCCGCGGACAGTAACCGCCGTGTACCGATTCTCATCAACATGTTTCGTCACCAGAAAGCTCTCTTCAGCATCCTGACACCAACTTCCAGGTCTCCAGTTTCTCAGATCTCACGAGGGATAGTGACACTTTGTGCCAGTGTGCACCCAAAGTTTCAGAAGGCTCTTATTGCATTTTTTTCATTCCATCCTCGATGTGGGCAGCCCCAAACGGGGACGGGGACTATCTTGACGCGAGCACCTGCGCATGTTTACACCGCAAAGCTGTGGGCACATGGCGATCCCCAGTGATATGGTGTTCAGCTCCATGCCTGCGTGGCATCAAAGTGGCTGACAGGTAGGCCCTCGGCCCAGTTTTACCGGTGGCTTCCCCATGAGTACCCGTGATTGATGACTCGAGCTGTTGCTTAGATCCAGTACCTCGGCCCCAACAATTGAGCTCCCCTTCCATGCCGGAGAAATCTTGAGAATTCCACGAGAAGGGCTTTTTGCCCCCATCAGATATGTGGGCACAAAGAAGAGCTTATAGTGGGTGTGAAGGGTAGGGAGGGGATTCTGACTACAGTGACTTGAACTGAAAAAACACCCAGGCCAAGTAAAGAGTCGAATCCACATGGATTCTCAAGTCCTTCAAGATTAGTGTTCCCACTGCACCATCCACCACCACTGCACCCTTTTCTTCATATCAGAGTACCTCTCGGACCCAAAAAACTAGTGATGGGACAAATGAGGCTTGAAAAACCCATGGGGGGGGTGGGAGTATCCCGAACTACCAATCATTGCTGAATAACGAAGCCTCATTTTGCACCAGCATTGATTGGTTAGTTGGATATTCCTACCAACCATGGGTTTTGAAGCCTCATTTGTGCCATTACTACTAAAGACATTTTTTAAGCTCAAATATGCTCAGAGACATCCTCAACCAATGTCTTACATAAATCAACGTTATATGCAAATAACAAGTTCGCCGCAAAGTCAAAAACAATTACAGACGAGTGCAATTTTGCGGCAGTTGAAAACTGCCAATTCAAACCCAAACGGTAATGGACAAGATCACTAAGTGAATTTTACACCACAAATGTCACAATAATATGTTCCTAATGCTGTATGATAAAAAAAATTAAAAAAAAAAAAAAAAAAAACTTTTTCAGCTACTCAAATCTGTCATATTGCAAAAATTGGAAAAATCCATTAACACGTTTTCAAAGCAAAATATTCACACCCCGCTCATAGAAAACAAATATGCTAATTATTCTGAAACATTTATTACAAGTCAGAATGACCACGGGAGTTTGACGATGAGTCGTTTTAGAGGCGTTCACCTTCCCATGTTTGTGGGTCCGTTAACAGGCTCACCATTCAGGTGGGCTTCCACTGGACCCACTGCCCTGCCACCATAAATGCGTTTAAGGACACTGAGTTTAGCCATATGGTGGAAGATTACATGAGAACAAAGGCACTGCCTCAGCAAATGAAGGCTGCTTCATCAATCACAGGGAGCGGGCAGGATTTTGGGCCGTTCCACATGAGGCTCAGCGTGATGAACCAGTGAACTGCACAGACGTTCACCAGGAGGATGCCGAGCGCGGCAAACGGACAAATCTCAACGAGGACCCTTCCCGTGTACCACATCGGCCGGCATCTCGTAACAAATTCATGGAAGTGCCGGCAGCATTAAGTAGCTAACCATGAATTACAGCTCAAATTAGACTTTAGTGAGCAAGTATTGAAAAAAATCAGTGTCTTTCCCTCATTTTCAAAATGCAGAAAATGCCCAGATTTTTACAAAGCAAAGCTGAAATTTGATCCAACGCATTACTTTAATACCACAAACGAGTGAATCATAGACACAGGTAATGCTGACAAACAAAAATAAATGCTACATATATCAGCAAGATTCTGTTTCTACGTTTTCTTTCTTTACTGGAATTGGGGGATAATTCAAATGCTGAAAACCTGCTAATCAACGACTCCATCCAAAAATGTTTATGAGGCATCAATAAATAATATTAATGTGGGACCACAATATGGCCTAATTGCAGCATAAAACGCACCCCTAATGAAATCTGAAAAGCAGACAGTCTGGAGATCATCGGTTCTTTAAGCATGACAAGGGTGCCACTTGATTAAAACAAATCCAAACTGAAGCAACCACCAAAGATTTTAAGTGGAAAAATCAGCCAAGTTACAGCAGGTTCAATTCCCTCTTCCCCTTTCAGAGGGAAAGAAAAGCCTAATTAATTATTATTCACGGCGTTCTTTAACTGCAATCATGTTCGCTAGACAGATTCATAAATAGACAAGAAGTGCAATTAAAAACTTAGAGGTAATTGGCAAAACAAGATTAACAGCTTGACATTAAGGTGAAGTTAAAAAAAAAAAAACAACAATAAGTATAGTCATTGCAGTTAGTTTCTTTTGCAATTGACATCATGCAGTCGTTCTCCCATCGAACAAAACAGTACTGCATTGACAGGAACAGAAGTCCCACTAAACACTAAACAAGCATCAAGCTTTGGCCCTTGATAGGGGCTCAAAAATCTTTTTTTAAAAACGGAAACAGTATAACACGCCTTGGTAGAATGCTGTTCCGTATAAATCGTACGCTTGTATTTTTGACTTCCCTGTTGCTCAGCCGCTGATTAAACAGTGCTAAATGCATATCAGCTTTCAGACAATCCAAAAAGATCAATACGCAGCTCGAAGGTAATGATATTTGGAGCTGTACGCAGCATACATCTTTTGAAATTTTACAGGCTACTACCAACCGAAAATGTCTCCTCAGGTCCAAAGCTGAAAACTTGACTTGAAGTAGGCTTAAATGAGCTAGGCTTAAAAAAAACAAAAAAAAAAACGAAATATATACGTGGATATTAGATAATACACATGAACAGTATTTTGCAACTGTCTTAGGCAGGCAAAGAAAGTATGTAAGGCCATTTACCTGGCTAGTACATTAATAGTTGCTCAGAAAAAACATGGAATTAACACTAGTATATATACACAAATAAACAATAATACAATGAAAACTAACAAGAATTTCACCAAAATGTTACTAGTATTTGATTAGATAGCCAGAAGAACACAGTATTGGTTCTTAAAACTATTCTCAAGAGCACTGCAGCCATTCCATGTTTTTGTTCAATTTCACTATCAGCTCACTTAATTACTGAACTTAATTAGCTAATTAACTTTATGAGGTATTGATTAGTCAAACAAACAAACTTGGGTATATTAGTCGGCAACTGCAAATTCAGGGGTGAATTGAAGGGATGCTTGTAAATATGTAAACTGAAAGTTTTGACAGACGCAAGGTTATAGTTTTTACATCACCATAATTTGAACGTAATTTTCTTTGCCTGCATAAAAATTTTGCACAGTACCATACATATAATGAAAAAACACACACTAAGGTCATTTTTTTTTTTTTTTTTTTTTAAGGTAACGGTCATGGACCGATGTGCCATTGGATAATACAGACGCCCTCCCCCCCACAGGGGGCAGTGTCCAGGGTGCCGCTCAACACACACGGAGATGCCAGCCCCTGGCGCACTTGCCTAACTTGAACGCGAAACCTGCCTGGCTTCTGATCTGACATGGCCGTTTACTTCATGGGTATCCACTCTCGTTAATGTTGTGTTTTTCCTCCTGTGGAACTGAGCCGGATGGGGGGGGGGGGGGGGGGGCCAACTGATTGGGTGGGGAAAAAAAAGGGGGGGGGGGGGCCATTTTAGCCCTTCCTAAAAAAAAAAAAAATTATCCAGCGC
>JAACJT020000086.1:16467234-16491155 GCA_009936485.2 Gymnarchus niloticus | reverse complement strand
GTCCAGAGTGTACCCCAGCTTTGTGCCCTGTGATGGACTGGGATCCCGTCCAGAGTGTACCCCAGCCTTGTGCCCTGTGATGGACTGGCATCCCGTCCAGGGTGTACCCCAGCCTTGTGTCCTGTGCTTTCCCCAGAGAGGCTCCAGGCTCCCATGAGGCCCTGACCAGGATTGATTATTATTATTAGCAGTAGTTCTCTTATCGTTAACACTTCCCTCAGAGGAATTTCAGAAATTCAAAACAACTTTTGAAAACAAACGGTGCAGGGCATTTACGTGCCGAGCAATGTCATGCAGCACCCATGGAAACAGAGCCCTCAAGATGTGTGAGATGCCACAGGATCCAAGGTACGAAGAACCATTCCCGTGTAGGTGCATTCGGAGTTGGCGTGACAACCAGACCCTTCTGCACCAGAGGGCGTGCACAACATTCGCGGCTAACGGGCGGAGTGCACCCAGAAGTATGACAAAAAGCCCAGCGAGACAGCTGCGCTGCTCGGGTATCGGGATGACGGGACCCTCGATGGGGTCCTCAAAGCGTGTCAATAATTACAGTGCAAAGGGAGACATTGTGCTATTGTTTCATTACCGTTCATTTCCTGCGCTCTGTGAAAGAGCGGCCTCTACACCCACCTCTTTAATCATGGGTTTTGCACATTCAAGCAGTGTTAACTCCATACTATTATCCAAAAAAACGTTCAATCAAAACTGAACCACATAAAAGACGTACGATTATAAAGATTAAGAGGATATAATACCATTGTGTATCAGCAATAAATATATACGGGACCAAAACAATAAACAAATAATGTATCGTGTGGCGTGGATGGATTTAAACTTTATAAGGAGAACTGCTATAGTTCTACAAAATACGGACAACTCAACTCAGATCGTTACAAACTAACACAAAAGGTATGTCTTAGTCTTTGTTTTAGCATATACTGATTTCTCAGCTTAAAAACCGGGGTGTAATCTGAACCGGTATACGAAAGCAGTCCCATCCATGTCTATTTAAAATTCACTAGTCCAACCGCTCTACTGAGGCAGTACCCTCTCTAGGTGCATGGGAAAGTCATTTGCCTGTTGTCTGGCCGGTCAAAGAAATGGATGATTATAGGAGATGTTAGCCAGTTAATGAGTAATCAGTCAATTAGGTCCTGAAAAACTGTGCACCTCCACCTCACTGCAACAATTGACTGGCCGTGTTATTAAATTTTTCACTGTACAAATGAAGTTTGAAATAAAAAAAGCTCTATGGCACCAGATGTGTGATTAAATCCATCACAGTCTAAATTCTATGGAACCTGTAGTTTTAAAACACAATTACATATGATGTTACATCAATAAACTGGAATCTATGTAATTCTGTGTTGACAACTTGAAAACATAAATAAAAAGACAGGTGACCAAAACTTGAGCAGCGAAGGCAATAATCTGAGTCGAGCTACTGTAGATACCTGATGACGTCTGGCAGTGGCCTTTAATAAAGGAGAAAAAACCCCACCTAAGAGAACTGATTGGCTTTCACATATTTATTTACATAACTGTAAAGACAAATCCTAGCCTGACTCCAATGTTCACATGATTTGAATACACGGTGTGACTGGATTATAAAATTCATACGCCGGAGACCACTGCTGCTTAAATTGCACTGTTGTACCAAACAAGAATGATGCGGAATGAGGAGGTCTAAAGTTACAGCAAGGAATTCAGACTGGTACACTGACTCCAAGGCAGCGACATGGGGTGAAATACCAATGTCATTAGCCTTGTTAAAATGATTAGCGCCAACTAATCTCACAACACACAATCTAGCATGAGCTTGAAAAACAGCAGTAAACATTAGCTAGATTTAAAGTACTACAAAAGTACATTAGTAGCCAAACTATCACATGACCCAAGCTTACAGCATCCAAATATAAACTATATAGCGTAAAAACCTATAAAATGTGTAGGATATTATTTTACAATACAAAAACAGAGCGTTTTCCATTTTAGTCTGACAACACAGGCAAATGACTGGACGTTTGTTTAATGTTCTGTCTGTTTCACAAGACTTACAGAACATGTTCTGCAAAGTTCTCCTGGACCATATGACGACACAGAGTTCGGCCAACGAAAAAGGAGAACATCAGAACAGCTCAGATGAAGACTGACAGGGGGCACTCTCTGTCACACTGACACCGAAGGTATGGCCTGGCATGGCTTGGCAATGGGACTTGTGTAATGGAATTGGTACCATAGATATTGGAATGGGCTTGACAACCTCATAAGCTTAAGATGACCTACTGCACTCACAAGGAATGCAGGTCATATTAAGCTCCAGATAATCTACACTCCAGGACTGCGATGTTTGAATACAAATTCCCATTACCACCTGAATACAGAAGCACTGTGCATGGAGAAGCCTTATGGGTAATAACACGAAAGAATTTCATGGCATTTTGCATTAGACCTGTCTTTATAAGCCGAATATTTCTCAGCACTGTTCCCCGTATGGCTTTGGCTGAAGAATAACGTTGCTTTGTGGAAATCACCTTCACACAAGGAACTCTTCAATTCTCACATAGGTATCGCAGCTTTCCCTTATGGCTGAATAAATTTCACCGAGGGGGTCACGTGATTTCGAGCTGAGCGACAGATGTGCAAGGTGAAAGACAAGAGTTTTCTGAACGCCTCCTGGAGAAAAACCGATGGAAAGGCACAGCATTCTAGTGCTCTCAGTTAACATTGACTGTGACAGAGCATCAGAACGAAGAGGGTCCTTCTGCAAACCAGTGGAAGCACATCGTAAGGGGCAGCAAAATCAGCACGGTGATCTGCAGCAAACACACCTGGCATAATGACCAATCGATCTTTCACCAGCACGGAATCAGTCGGATGTATTTCCGTAAGCTGACAATAACTGCTAGTGCGTTTTTTCAGGAAGTTTCACTGGGCACGGACTTCACTCTACAGATGTTCAGAAAGGAAAAACAGAAGTGCACGCTGAAGCCCACACTCTTCCCGTCTCTAATCGGGCAAACTTAATATGGCTGCCCAGAGGCATAAAGTATGGGGGCGGAGGGGGGGGCGATGTGGAGGCTACTGAGGTCCCCGAAAAATGCGTCTGGACGGCGCTGGATCCGTCAGCTTGGGGCTGGACCACATTATGAGTAATGGCATTGGGCAGGAAGAAGGAGAGTGCATAGGTACAAGACGCTGGACTGTGCCGTCTGTTATAAGACACAGGAGAAAGGCACAGGTACGTGGGGAGGGGGGGTGGTAGTAAAGGACAAGCCACTTGTGGTATCAGCTTATTCTCTTATCCAGAATTACTTCCTAGAGGCAAAAGGGAACAGTAATAAAAACAAAACTGTATAAAAAGGTGTACTGTTGTAATTTATTACCACTGTAATATTATACTTCTCACACAAAGGAGTCAGACAGCCTGTCTGTGGTCACTTAGTTTCATGTCGTTTACAGAGGTTGAATTTAGTTTTCTCCACCTACAGCACCCAAAAAGCCTGTCACAGTTTGCCAAGCCAACACAAATGCCATTGCTAAATGCATTAGGCAATATTACAGACTATACTAGCATCCCCCCCCCCAGCCCTCCTTACCAGGATGGACAGGGTATTTTCGCTGTCTCACTGACCGGATGGTGACCTTTAACATGAGCTGTGAATAGAGGTATGTTCCCACAGCTGTGGTTTCGTGACTCAAGCCAAATGCTTCTCAGTTTCACCAAAACTGCCGGTTTAATTTATTTAGTAACTGGAAAGTGCCACGCAGCAAACACTTACTTTGGGTGCCTCTAGCTGCGAACAGCTGAAAAGAAAAGAATTTTGACTCAGTGCTGGCGGAGTTAACCTTTATATCACTACTTAAATGACACATTACATGCAATCTCGAAAGGTGGAATTATGGAATTAAAATATTTGAGGCTACTAACTTATGTACAGGAGGCTTTATGTGAGAAACAAAGAGGAAATCTGTGCTTTCGAGCCATTTGGTCTTGTACTCTACAGAGCACGAGTCAAATTAAGGAACAAAACTGATTGTTCTGAGTTACACAACAGGACACCCGCCCACCAGTGGAGTAATGTCAGGTATTAGAGACGCTGATTCCACTACATCCTAAAGCCTCCTGGATCCTATCAGGGCTGCGGGCTCATTCTAGCCCCTGGAGGTCGTCACGGCGACAGGCAGTTATTAGAGCCTCAGACAAGGCCGGCCCAGTCGAGTGGCCTTACCACGTCCCGCATTCGCTCGGGGCGGAGAGCGTTTACTCAGGCTCGTAAAAAGGAAGCTGGAGGTTATGAAAAATGGGAGCTGCTCTTGACAGACAGGGAAACAGATGTGCGGCCCGCAGATAAACCGCTCCAAAAGCAATCGAGGCGAGGCAGGGCATGGCAGTCAGCAGGATTTCCTGAGAGACGTGCAAAGCAGGGGCAGCTGGATGGGCTCTCGTCGTCCCCGGGGTGAGCACAGTCACCCCAGGAGATGTGGCACACGCCCCCGATGCAAGGCGGGCATCCCCGGCCCCCACACGTGCTGACTGGCACCTCCGGCATTCAGTAGCCCCTGGGCGACCGCCGACTTCTCAGGCCAGTCTCATGCAGATATGGGTGGGCCTAAATTTTCGGGTCCGGAAGATCAGTACAGTGACCACAGACATCCTACTAACAGTAGGTAGGTGCCACATTCTGCCAGGAGAAACGGGACCTTTATTCGGCACCACGTGTGGCCGACTCAGCATGTCCAATGGCATCAGACAAGCAGACTACCTGCTGGGGTTTGCTCCCAGTACCTGCACATGGTAGACAACAACGGTTGTTTCAAAAGCGCTCCAACCCCCCCGCTTTTTCCACCGAGTTCACAGCTGGGCTTAAACGATTACACAACACTTTCAAAACTGTTTTTCATTTTCAGTCAGCACGGTATCTGTCAGCCTATAAATCCGTACGGCCACCTCATCTCGGGAGTCGCGATACCTGACTTCTAACATCTGAAATAACGAAATGACATTAAAAAAAATGATGTCGCATAAGATTCAAGGCAGCTGCGCAAAATAAACAAGGAGGTACGAGGTACGCTAAACACGTTACGAAGCAGCGCTGAGACCTCAAAGTGAAATCGTAAGAGTTAAATGAGCGCTAGCCCTGAGGCAATGTGGCCTTATCGAGTGGAAAATCTTAACAGAGTAGCTAAACAATGCTAAAATCCCCCGCCTCTTCACGAGCAGTCTATAAACAACGGCCCGTATGATTCGGCATGTCAGAACGCAAGGCACAGGAATGAATTCTGCCCTGTCAGTCACGAAACATTTAGACTCATATCCAGCCAGAGACAGCCTTACACCCACATGTAAAATTACAGGAATCACTCATGAGTCGAGTCAGCTCTTACAGGAAATCTTGGCATTGTGTTATGGATTAGTCAGATACAGTTGAGCAACAATTAAGCAAAAATCTTCGGGTATGAAACCCGCCTCCCATGTATGATAAATCACATACAGTCCTGATCACTGCTGTTGATGCATCCTTTGGGGAGACTGTTTCAGTTGTGGGGGGAACTCCGTTTGTTTTATTAAAATGTAAATGAAAGAAAATTACCTTAATGGGAAATTGTAAACAATCGTGGAGAGCGAATTCTCAAACCTGATTGTCAACGTTGCAATATTAACCCTTTTTTTATCAAAAGTTCTTAAGTATTATAAGGCGTAGTTGTATCCAGCCTAAAGAATACCCAAGGTTCCCCGGGGGGGGTAGTGTTATTGTGAATCCAGCCTCTGTTCAGTGTGAATAGGGTATGCCTGTTTTCCTCATGGGTACCCCGGTATAGTCAGCTAAACTGCCTGTGTTGAATGATTGTGTGTACCCTGTAATAGACAGGCAGCCCATCCATGGCATCTATGCTTCCTGGGATAGGCTCCAGGCCCCCTGCATCCCCGACCAAGAAAAACAGTTGATGGATGGAAAATCTCTATGAAGGTAGCACGCTGCTCTGTTTGAAGAGCCGGAGACGGTAGGTGACTCGAGATTCGGCTCCCTAAGGTGTGGTGTAAGGGTTGCAGAAACTTATCCAACGTTAATCAGAAACTTTCCTCGTAATCCAAGGTAATTACCATGCATTTGCCCATTACCGCAGGCAAACATTTTATATGTCACATGGCCACAAATTGTAAATGAGGGCAACTGGCAGCACTACGCAAATGACATGAACACTAATCCTGTATTCTAAAGTTAATGATGAACTGTAAACTGAGTGAGAAGGTTAGGAGAAGGAGAAGGTCTAATTAGTGACCTCTTACTGGGTACTGTGTCCATTTGTACTCATGGGCCGTGTGTCTTTGTCCTCACGTTTCTTAAAAAATGTAAATACTGATTTAGCAAGTGCCAACCCTCAGGCTTGGTTCATTGATGACTCAGCGGTTTGCACTGTTGCTGCATACCTCCAGGGTTGAGGGTTCAAATCCCACCTCAGCTCTGTCTATGGAATCTGGTAATCTTGTTAACGTCAAATCTTCTCTCATTACAATTTTTCACACCGCGATTATATCATCCAGCACTGTTAGGCTCTTTTGTAACTTACAAAAAACACCTAAGCAAAACATTAATCAAAGTGCCTCGATAAGTGGACGTTCACCCTTTAGATTCATTTACAAACTTTGCGTGTTTAAGGACACGTCGTGCAAATGACTTAACATCCATCTGCCTTTACGATACTACAAAAACAGCCAAGTTATGCTTGCACATTGAATGGCATGGTAATTCTTATTGTTTTGCAATATGAAGGACTGGCACGTGTGTATCAGAGAAAGCCATTGCTTTCACTGAGACTGTCAAGGAAGCAGCCAGTACTTCCTGTCTGTCACAGTAGACAACAGATGGAGATGTTAACTTGAAAGCTTGCTAACTACGGGGAAAAATGAACAACGTGTATCAGTAGATCAACCCTGTTTTGGTGACATACTTTTAAAGACCAGGATGCATTTACATTTGCAGATCAAGATGGCGAGATAAAGATACTTGGCATAGCGGACCGAACAGAAGGTGACAAGGTTTAACCACACGCTTTAAAGGAACGACTGCTGAGATGCCTTGACATTGAACCCACTGCAGACATGAAATTTAACCAAACTGAAAAGCAAAAGAACAGATTTTGAGCGTTAAAACAAAACAAGCTAATCACTCACATCTGGAACAATGTGAAGCTGGCGTTGTTAGTTCTCACGGCGCAAAGTGAAGTTTCTGTATTGACTCCAAAACGCTGCTGCTGCAAAAAGTAACTTTTCTCCCTCGACGCTAAATACAGGGATGAGATCATGAGAATGTCTACCCGTTTTAATTTTGAGGGAAAAAAAAAAAAAATCATTAGCATCATATTTAGAAACAGTACTCTTCCTAGTCAGTTTTACCTAATAACAGAACAGATCATACCTCTGCTTAATATCTTAACCGCTATTAGTTTATTGCTGAGGAAACGCAGATCATTTTCATTTCATTTACACGAGGAGCAGCTGTCTTGCTGTTTCACGTAGGCCCTGACGGGCCTGACACACTCGAACGGGTAGGCCTCACCAGCCCAGTGCTATAAGTAGGGTTCAATATTCAGTATCGGTACCGGTCCCGATACTGATTGAAAATGCCGGATCAGTTATCGAACAAAATATGTTATAACATGAAGCGAGGCTTGTCCTGGTATTATCAAACTGGCATTTGGTTTTGTAATCATTCCATTAGGGGATCAGAGTATTTGTTTTTCACAGTTTGAGCATTTTTTTTAAGTGACTATATTACATACGGCAAACAAATCGCTTAAAAAATTAAGTGTGAGACGTTACTATGATTAATTGGAGGAATGAATACTCTACAGTGTTTACTTCATAAACGAATGGTTACAGTCTCCAAATCCTCATGTCACTCTACCCCAGACAGCCATACAATATAACAGTCGTGCAGCCAAAATACAACAAGAAAAAAAAATGGTAGAAAGACGGTGATCAGAACAGGCCAAACAAAACATCTCAATAGATCTCAGTGGAGAGATCTCTCAGCCGGCCCGGGAACGCCACAAGATCCCCCACAGGTGAGGTGGCTGGGGGGAGGGAGGTCTGCGTTTCTGCTTAGACTCTTCCCCCCGTGAACCAGACCCAGAAAAGTGGTGGAAAATAAATGGATGAATGAAGTCGAAACACAAAAAAGTCAAAACAATATTAAGGTTGTGTTATCAGAGAGTACCAGAGATGAAAAAGTGGTATAGAACCGTCCATAATTATAAGCCCATCCGCCCAACATCTGCTTGAACTTGGGCAGTTCATGAAGCTGGCCGTGATGAGCTTGTTAGGAAGTGGCAATGGCCAAGGGTCAAAGTGCACAAGGGGCATCACGGCCTGAATAGACCAATCTGCTACAGGGTGGGAGGGGACAATGAAACCATCAACCAATAAAAACTCAGTACGGAGAAGTTATACTTTATTACCGGAGGGTAAACAAACTCTTACAGCAATGTACTTTTAAAATAAATACTGCTAATCCAGCTCTTCCAGAGCCCATTTAAATAATGATTCAATCGCTCTGCTTTGTCCATCCTTAGCACTACACCGGCTACAGAGATAGAAACAAATGTGAAAAAGGACAATGTTCCTGACTGTTAGCTTTATGTGGAACATATGAGAGCTCAGGCGTCTCTGATGCTATCCCTGCTATTACATTTGTTATCCTTGAGATCCATTTTAAAACATCTAAAGATGTGGAGCTGGGCAAGGAAGCCAGCTTTTTTGAGGGAGTGAAATGAATGATAACCAAGAACGTTCCGGAGAGCACATCGCCTCGGATAACAGTCCATTTAGTCATTGATTGAGAGCACTTGTCAGAGGCCTGGCTCATCTTCCCAAACCTCCCTCCGCTCTATTTCTGGATTTAGTCAAGGGTGCATGTCCAAACATTATTCCACAAGACACCATAGTCATATGTGATGGGATTAGTGAAGTTTCAAAGCGTATTTTTTGACCTCCAGCGGAAAATTGAGAGCATACGCTGGGGAGGCCGGCTGGGACTGCGGAACATCAAGTTGATTCATCAAATTAGCTCATACGTAATTGCACCGCATGGCTAGTCATGGAACTTGTCAGCTATAAATCAGTCAGAGGGCCATCAGCTTTAATGGCGAGCAAACACACAAAGAACAAGGCTCAGAGTGTGATAGCACTTGGGAAGCAGTCCCTGGATTGCCCGTGAACCCTCCCTTTGACCATGGCCAGCAGGCGTGGCTTCAGCCAGATGGACGGGCCAATTATGGTGGTGTAATTCAGCTTCGACGTCCAATCAAAGTTACGCACATGACAACAAGAAACGTCATCTCTCCCACTGTCACGGACCAGACTGTCACTCTAATGTTTTGTTGAGATGTTCATCACAGAACGCTGGCCCTCCGTGAACAAAAGCCTTCTCAGCACACCCCCAACAACATAGGTGTCCATATCTCTGTGAATGTCCTGCCAGAGCGCATGGTTTCATAAACCCAAATGGACTCTCTAACATACCATACAAACACAATTTCATATCACACGATGCATTTAGCCTGAGCGTTGCCTTCACTCCAAAAACCTCTGAAACCATTTTGTCATGACATTGTTTTTATACATACGAAACACTAAGATAATTAATTTTAAGCAAGACAGCGCCAAGTGCCTTTTGATTTGCTTTAAAAGTAATATGATAAGAGCGAATTTCTACCAGATCCTCGCTGACACCTCCATCACAAAACTGGCATACAGTCCCACTGTACAGTACCTGCTACTCTCTCATTCAAAGGAAAGAAAACAAGTGAAATTATGTAAACCAAGAAGGTCAAAACCAGGTAGAGGTAATACTCTCCTAAGGAGGTACAGTACTAACACGTCTTCTAAACACTTCACTGCAGCTGTTCAATAGGAGTTATACAGGGTGTTCACCACATAACTGCCTTAGGCACTGAAAATCTTTGTTATGGGGACCTGACAAAGACGGCTCAAGCAGGGAGAGAGAACATGTTCTACTTAAACTTCGCTGTCAATCTCACTTCTCTGCTTTACTCCTGAAAATGTAAGTTGTGGGGATTTCTGAAGATTTTTACCTGGCTTTGACGTAAAGAATTTGCAGGAACTTTCTGTGAAAAAAGTCAAATGAATTATTTAAATAAGTAAAGTGCAGCTCAACAAAAGATAGACTGAAGACAAAAAGAGAGAAAATTTACATGCGGCCAAATAATAAATAAATACTAAAAGTGTAGAAAAATTGTTCCTTTTTGTGTTTTCTTCTTGAGCATCAGTGATTACAACTGGACTGTGGTTAAATGACATTTTACAGTCATATCAGCTAAAATAACCAAAAAATACAGAGGTGTGACAAAAGTATTTGTAAAAATACGATCAAAATTTAAAATCTCTGCCAGTAATAGGAGATAATTATCATGGGTCAAATTTAGGCTGTAGTGCAATGTTATATTATGGGATTCATTTTCATGTGTACCAATTCATTTCATTCTCTTAGTAGTTTAGAATGTTTTCGAAAATTAGGAAACTGATTAACCCTTAGAATTCTAATTTTAAATGCCATAGTTTTAAAGGAATAAATGAACAGGTAGAATAGCATTTATACTAATTATGGCAGCATCATGCACAGAATACAGAAAAGTTGGAACAAATTCTGCGGATAACCCAAAAAACAAATAGAAAAAAAACTCATGCTTCTACAGGAAGCAACCGCTGAAGGTTAATTTACATGTTAAATTTTAATTGGATCTAATTAAAGATATGATGAGAAGCAAATAAGTAGAACATTATTAGGGTAAAGACATGGCCTGGCCTTTGGGAGCAGGGCTGAATCCACCCATTCCTTCTGTTGGCTGTTAAGCAGGTGCCCACTAGAGGCCAGCTGGGCCAAAGCGCTCTGAACATGAAAAAGCCAGCCGGTGCTGTTATATTTTCTGCCACCAGCGAAGGTGTGTGTGTGTGGGGGGGTGGGGTGGAAGGTTTAAAACCAGGATTAAAAAAAGTCACACCGGGGCACCAGCTGTTGTAAAGGGCCACCCCGACTGCGAACAAGTAGTCGGCACCTGCGGGTGACGCAGATGTGGACGCAGGGGAAGAGCAATCCGACGCAAGAACGCCTGGTCAGACCAGGAGGGAACACGCTTGCTACTTAACTATAAAGCAGCTAGCAGCCTGGAAACATTTGTCAAGTTAAGTTAAGTTAAGTCTGTCAAGTTAAGTCAAGCTTCACCGCTGTTCCTACATTTGCAGGCATACGACAAAGTGTTTATCCGAGATCTTAAAGCGGCTTTACACAGAAAACAACAAAGGCAAGTAATCAAGACACTTATAAATAAAAAAATGCACTATATAAATAGTTAGATGGGTTTGCTGACGAGATAAAATTTTGCAACACACAGCACAACAAATTGAGCAGAACGGTACAGAGGATCAAATTGTACATTACATGTAAAAAATGTAACAGCTCCCCTATGAAGAACGGTAAGTGTGTAAAGCATAAATTAACACTGCACGAAAAAATGTTGCCTCAGATTCACAAGTTAACATTGTATTACACTGGCTTCTTCTGTCCGACACCCGAAGAGTTAAAAATTCCTGTGGCTGTAATGAGGACTGAGGTCAGTCAGCCATGCTCCCTCTGTTTGTAACATTATTTACGGTAGATCCGCTGGTGCTCACGCGACCATGAAACGGAGGCATAATTCCCGTTTCATGGATTTTTCAAATCCATCAAAGAATAAAAAGCAGATTAGCGGCTGCAGTGTATTCACTGTGAAATTCCACCTAATGACGAGAGCTCATAACCGACAAGCTAAAGACACAATCGCTCACGACGAGACAGCCGGCCTTGCTAATATGTCCCAAAACTCCGCAGTGCTTATGACGCATATCAACTCCAGGGGTGTGCCTTCATGGTTTCCTGGAAGTTTTTAATCCTTCGGTTAAGCTTTGAAAAAAAGTCTCCAGAAGGCTAACACAAGTACTTGCCCTTTCAAGTACATCTACGAAGGTCACGACCCCTGCTAAACCTTATGGTTCCGCACTGCAACTGCGTGGCAGGTGCGGTGCTTACAAAGGTGACTTGCAATGTTAATTTTTCAAATTTATGTTATTAGAAAAATTTCTATGATGATGATCTAGGCCTGGGCATCTCAAAAAATGGCAACAAGGATCGCATTTCATGCCGCACCATGCGATACAACACTGCAGTATTTTAATGGTGGCATCAGTTATAATGGAAACAAAAATTCCAATAGCTGCCAGCCATAAACGACGGGGCTCCGAAAGCACTGATATTTATGAGCTAGCATAACTACAGCTTGCTTCTAGCCAAACTGCATCCAAACCAACAAGATCGACATTGCAGAATAGTAGTCACTGAATGGAGTGGGACCTTAACTTCGAATTGGAGAGTTTAACGTTGGTTTTTTTCTTTTTAACTCGAAGGCTAACGGCTCCACTGGGTTCCAAAATGCATCTGGAATCAAGTTGCGGCTTGATCCGACTCCGATTATTTTCCGCAATTCTGCAGCCATATGGTGAACAGAGATAGACCAAATGACTGCTTGTCGCACTCTACAAATGAATCACATTGATTACCCTCTTCCCTGACTCGTGTCTTACACTTAACGATGAATGTAGACAATTTAAACGAGTGTATTTCTTCTGAGAAGGAAAATAAAATCCCTCTTAACAAACTCATAAGCTGAAGCGGCTCGACTGGAAGATAAAAACATTTCTTCAGAACCCCTTTAATAAAGCATACCGTTGTTGAAATTCTTTCCACAATCAAAGGGCGAGCTGTGATGTTCGTTTTTTCCACGTTTATTGAGCTTCCTTCAACATTTTTTTTTTGTCAGTTGGCTCCCAGTGGCATTACTTGCAGGTGACTAAATGAAACTTTCATGTGATGTGCAGGAACCAAAAAGCAAGTAAATAAATAAATAAATAAATAAATAAAAGCAAAAATGCCCGAGTTGCACTTCACTCAATACAGCGATGTCTGTACGAAATAATGAGTTTAAACTGGCTTGAAATAAACTCTGCAGCCTACCTAATATCGGAATAACAAAAGAAAAAAAAATAAGCTTAACAAGGAATAGCCTTTTCTCCAGGAAGGATTGCAGGGAAAAATTATCCACATGAATCAAGCACCTGGCGTATCGAATCGTGCCATTTGCCTAGAATGGAGTGCAGGTCTCGGTGGGAGAACAAGGTGAGGGAGCCGTCGCAGGTACTGAGCAAGCGTGACAGGCCGCTCTCTCTGAGATGAGCGGCACGCACCACAGGGCCTGCAGGGCTCTGCTTCATCACCCTCGACGGGTGCAACCTCAGACTCCGCCCCCACCAACAACGGGTTCGAAGCTATTAGTTGCCCACAGCTCTCAACTCACTGGTGTGCAGTAGAACTGGGGTTCGTGTGTGTGTGTGTGTGTGTGTCTGTCTGTCTGTCTGTCTGTTGGGAGGGCAAAGACTGTCCCACCTGACCACAAAAAATAACACTGATTAACACACTGTAACATATAATGAAAGGAATTCTAGTAGCATTCTGAGCAGAGGAACTTGTACGACTGGCTGAGAGTCATGTTGCTTAGCCACACCAGCCCCACGGGCCAGATGCTGAGGTATCAGGTGCTGCATGTGACAAGATCCCTCACATTGTTTTGCCTCCACACCCCAAAATGACATCTACTTCCCCAATCCAGCAACTGTGCTTGACCACCAACGTGGCCTCCCGTAATGAAGACACTCTGTCTTCTTCATACTTGAACAGCTAATATATCCGGATATTTTGACTAAAACGACCCAGGTGCAGGGCTCTTTCCAAAGGGCAGAACTCCAAAGCCCTTCTGGGTCGCTGATGTGGCTCCTTTATCATACCCCACCTGTCTTTTTTTCCGTATTATGACAGTGGAACCTCCTCCTTGTTACACCCACTTTCTAATCAAACCACCAGACTTTCTCCAATCACAGAACCCAATACAGATGAACGCAGAATTCGCAACACTCATCTGACATCTAACACAAACTCCAACCACACTGGAAGAGGCAAATCTCTTCTCTTGCTTCCACAATTATATTTTGGTTTTGATTTGCCTGATGAAAAAAAAAAAAAAATAGCTGTGGAGGCATTTTCTTAAAGTGTTACACCTTAATTTAAAGTGGCAGTTGACCTGCCTGGGTCAAAGAGTTTTAGAGTAGATAAAGCAAATTGACACAAAACAGTCATAAAACAAAAAAAAAAAAAAAAAAAAAAAAAACCTCACAGACATTGAAGAAATGTCAGTAATTGTTGAACCAAAGAGTGGAGATAGTCTACCAGGAATTTTTAATGACCGTTTCATTCTGGGTTCGGTTCCTGTCTGTCCCTGACTATACTGCACCACATATTTTAATCTGAACTAGACAAACAGCATCTGTCTTCTTCCTAAGATGTTTCCAGAGCAAACCACCAAGGAGAATTTTGAGCTAGCCAATTCCCAGAAGCTTCCGTCAGTCATTTACTGGCACAACAAGACTTACAAAACAAAACCATGGAACATACAAAAAGCATTATATTGTTAACAACAAACTCAGCGAGTGGTTTAGGACACATCAAAAAAAAAAAAAGAAAACCACAAGTTACTGTGAAATGTGGAGCAAATTCAGTATTTTTCACTGGATGAAGCGAAGAGCAGGTGATCAATTTACCAATTAAAAACAGAAATGACGATTCGTGGAAGATAACGTAGACTTATCAGAAAAGCACAACCACCACTATGAAAAGGTTCATCAAAACATTTACATTTATTTATTCGCACTGCGTGAGAATCGCATCGTTCAAGCTTATGGGTAAGTAATTGTGTGTCTAGACTGGATCCTTAACTCTTTAAAGGGAAGAATGATCAGAAATCGAATGGCTCTGACCTCCCTTTTGCAGCTGGTTGTCTCAAACATACAAAGATTAATTGCCACCCAGCTATATAATTACTCATGGGGTGAAGAAGCGTACCGACCATAAGTATTGGCTACTCCTGTAATGTAACAGCTTCTACTCGGGCCCTTTACTCCTCAGAATTGTTTTAACTCAGCAGAAAAAGGAAATAAATAAAATGGGGGGGTTAAAAAAAAAAAAAAGCAGAAAGGAGGATACTGCGTCTTTAAGAGCGCTGACTTCCAGGAACTTTATTTTGTATTTTCCTGCATCTTCCCTGGTCTTATTTGAATGCCTTTCTCTCCCTGTTCTCTCTCCACACATCATTAAACATATTATTATAACATGACTGTCACTCGGTGTCTCTTCGCCCCATTCTTGCTCTGCCAGGTAATCAATTTGTCGTCACTCTCCGTAACCCCAGTAAAGTCATCAGGCGAAATGAGTTACAGCTGCAAAGAGCCTTCAAGAATATAAAAAAAAAAAGAAGAGAGAGAAATGACAATGCAGCCAGGAATACTCCAGCGCTGATAGCACATCCTGGGTCTTGAAGATGAAATATTAATGTACAATTTGTTTATCTGCGGGCTCACATCTCTCTAGCACCGAGCTGTTAATTTTCTATCGGCGCAGACAACGGATCAGTCAGTCATGAACTCTTCACAGCCATTACCCGGAGACATTTTGATTAAGTATTCCTAATGTAGTGGATAGGAAAGAATGAAAACACTCTGCCTGCCAACTTTTGATTGACCATTAAGCCACTGATGAATGTGCCTGTCAAAGAGGAGACAATTACCTCAACAATGAAGAAACTCTTCTGGAAGGCTTATTTCTCTATAGGGCTGACACATTTACCAGATTACAGGCGAGCCAGTTGAAAGCATGTAAACGGATAGCTAAGGAATCTTCTCAAAAGTTCTGCACAATAATCATGATGTGTCTGCAGTTTGAGGTGACAGAAGGCTTTCACTGACTGATGTGTGGAAGAAAAAAAAATTGCATGGTCTCCATGTATGTTTTCTGTGTATGTGTTGTATGTCTGTGTGTGTGTGTGTGTGGGTGGGTGTGGGGGGGGGGGGGGGGTGGGGGGGGGTGGGGGGAGGGAGGGGGGGGGGGGGTGGGGGGGTTGTTGTACAAAGCTCTCCTGACTCTGAAGGGGGTAAAAGGATGTGGTATCCTTGGCAAAGAATACTTGCCATCTGGAAATTAAATTCTAAACTGCCTCAGAGACACAAAATATTCTCCATTCATAGCCATAAATCAAGCGAACAGCACACAAAATAAGCAGGTAAATGCTATTTCTGCACACACGAACATATTTTTATTCTCAAAATTTCATCTTTCTGGTGCTCCACTGTATCTGCATTATAAAAACTTTTTTTTTTCCCCATCTTTTTGTCTAAAGTATGAATTGATGATGTTAGCCAGGTTAGTTCACGACATTAGGGGTAAAAATGTTGTTTTTAGAACAACAACAAAAAAATATTTGCTAGTTTATAAGCAGAACTGCTCACCAATTTCCCTTTCACTATGATTTAAAAAATTACTCACTGACTCTGCTATCCTAGGGCTACCAGTTAATTACGGTTCTCTCTTTCTAAATTAAATTTTCCCGTAAGCCGATTCTGATACTTCCAAAGCGTTTTACGTGGCATTGATGTGGTACTGTATCTTACATAAACTTTATATCTGTCAGATGGAATGAGGTTAACAGAGGAACAGCAACAATACACAAGATATAACATAACAACAATGAGAACAGTGCTGATAAATAATAACAGTACAATCATTATAATAAATGGTGTGTTATTTATTTAATGTTATTTTAAGCATCCATGGAGAAATGGCTAATACTGCACTACATGAACTCCACATTATCAGCACATCCATCCATCCATCCATCCTTCCCTCCATCCATCCATCCATCCTGAAAACATCTTAAGCTGGAGGAGCTCCTGCTCTTCTCAATAACAACACGATGATGTATCATATTACAACAACAGCAATGAATAATTGCAACACTATCCGCAGCGTGACATCTTGAACTTCCAGTAGCCCTGAGATAGTGAAGCAGCTCCCCAAGTTAGCTTCATTTCACAAAATACATATTAAGTAATAAAAACGTGCTCGGGACATGCATTCAAATTTTAAAATGTAATGTTATTTTGTTATTGATTATGTTAACAAACATCAAACACATGTAAAGTAGCCTGTGTGTAGAAGGATTCCCAAATGACGTTAATCAACAATTTAACTTGTGTTTTAGATTAGAAACGCGGGTTAACAGACGGTACAGTTTTCGACGTATCCTTGTTTTCTGCTCCTACGTGTTATTGTTTTCACCGCAGTTAAAAAAGCGACACACTTTTCAGACGATCCCTTACTGGGGGGGCTCGGAATCCCCCCCCCCAACCCCCCGAGCATTAATCCTACTTCTTCATGTTGTAAGAGAAAGGAAGTAGATAGAAAACATCCAGATGTAAACTAACAGAGAATTAGTCTGAGCTGGGGAGACACACGGAGGGCATGCGAATGACTTTATGTCTGATTTGTAAAGGCGGCTCTGTCAAAATTCCGTGTGTCAGAGACCGCAAGGTGACGGATGACCAAATGTCAAACCATCAGCCAGACGTACTGTAGCTTAGCCATGTCTTTAACAGAAAATTTATACAAAAACACTTCACTTTAAAGACAGAAATGCCTCATTTCAAATGAGTCAAAGCACTGCTTAACTGCTGCCGGTTATAATTGGTAATATCACTAAATAAAGGTATTAATTAAACAGGTATTAAAGACACGAGCGTGGAAAAGCGTCGGAAGTTTACCCATTTATAGCAAATACCTCAGTATTTCCAGTTAACATTCACCGGGCTCCAGTGGAATACCACAAACTATTACATCAGGCGTTTCTGGTAATATTACACTTGCTAATAGCCTCTATTTGAATATGTTAACTTTTTAACTGTCGTGTGAGATGTGAAGAAAGGAGAAGAACGGCATATCATTCCCAGTTTAGAGTTCATCCCAAGTTCAGCTATGATAACAATGATTTATATTCTGATTCTCAGGTATAATCAGTCCAGGAACATGTACATCTGAACACTGCAGCCTGGCACCCAAACTGGGGGCTAAGAAGTCAGTTTTATAAGAAACTTTTATTAGGTTTGTGTAGAAAACTGAAGAGATTCTCATCACGGCAGCAGAATAGGCTGGCTGTTAGAAGATGGGGCGAAGAGTGTGAATGGTCAAGTTGTGGTTTAAACTAGCATGGTTGAAATAGGCAGAACTAGACTCTCACATGGTTTTGTAGAGGACAAAACTGCTTTATCATATTTAAGAGAGTGTAGGGGAAAACCAAGCTGTCAATCATTAGCTCTGGAACTGGAGATCTAAGCACAGTACAGTATTTCAATTTCAATTTCAGATTTTAAAGCCAGATGACTTAAGGGTGTATGATAAACTCCCAGAGAGTGACCAGTATAATGTAAGTATAATATTCCTCAGTCACTAAGCAGGCTACTAAACAGAGTATGTCAATTTCAGATTTTAAAGCCAGATGACTTAAGGGTGTATGACAAACTCCCAGAGAGTGACCAGTATAATGTAAGTATAATATTCCTCAGTCACTAAGCAGGTTACTAAACAGAGTATTTCAATTTCAGATTTTAAAGCCAGATGACTTAAGGGTGTATGATAAACTCCCAGAGAGTGACCAGTATAATGTAAGTATAATATTCCTCAGTCACTAAGCAGGCTACTAAACAGAGTATTTCAATTTCAGATTTTAAAGCCAGATGACTTAAGGGTGTATGATAAACTCCCAGAGAGTGACCAGTATAATGTAAGTATAATATTCCTCAGTCACTAAGCAGGCTACTAAACAGAGTATTTCAATTTCAGATTTTAAAGCCAGATGACTTAAGGGTGTATGATAAACTCCCAGAGAGTGACCAGTATAATGTAAGTATAATATTCCCCAGTCGATCTGGTCCCTTACCCACAGCTCGTCTCGGCGCCTGCTGCTTCCTTCTTGGCATCTTTGGACTCGCAGTTCACGACGACTCTGCCCAGGTAAAATTCGAATGCTGTCTGAGATAGTCCATAAAGAAAGAGCGAGTCTTTCCTTCTGATCTCACCACTTCTGATCTCTCCTCTGTTTTTTTTTTTGTTTTGTTTTTTTTTTCCTTTTTAAAATCCAATGTCGGCGGCGCTCAGCAAACACACCGGTGCGGACTTTCACTTATTATGGTCCCAGATCTATGGCCGATTGTCTTCTCCTCGTCCGTCTCCCAGCCAGAGAGCGATGGCTGTCAGATGCCAGTCCCTGCCGGGCGTGTGTGATGTTGCTGCGTACCGGACGCTCGGGCGTTACACTGTTACACTGTTACACTGTGTTACACTGTATCGCACAGGCAGGGCGAGGCGATGCCAGCGAGCATCGATCCACGAACAAACTGAACATTAAGAACTCCTCCCTCCACGCCTGGGCTTGATGATGGCAGCTAGACGTTTGTTACACTAGATAACCACGAGTTTATTAAAGAGACAGGGGGCTGCAGAGGGGCGCCCATCTCCATCAATGGAAAGCGCTTTCTTTTCTTGCCTCTCTATTTCACATGTAAATATTGTTCCTTTTGCCCTCTCCGGGGTTTGCAAATGTTTTAATACTCCCGACTGTGTTTTACTTCTCATTCTCCTCTCCTTTGTTGGTGCATTTTTGCAAACGCACGTATCATCATTCAGGTTAATTGCCCTCCAAACACGTTTATTCTATTTTCTATTATTATTTTTTTTTTTACAGTATAAAATCGTGAAGTCTTTACACTTGCGGCACGTTAAAAAATAATCCGTTTTTTTTGTTGTAGTTTTATTTTTGTAATATTTTCTCGCTTGCTGGAGAGCAGCCGCGTCGGGCATCAGCATGAAGATTACAAACGAAATAAAGCCGTCCGTAGATGTTAGGCTTCCGTCAAGTATGTGCCTCACATTTTTAAGACGTGAAATTGCTGCCAAATGCCCAGGAGACAGAATGCACTATTAGAAGACGTCACTTTAGGGTTCATAAGTTAAATATAGTGCTGAATTGCCGGACCCACTGTTATTACTGGAAGAGAAGTATACCTGAGCAGTGGGTGATTATAGTTATGGCTGGCAGTAGGTCTGCTTACAGTGTCTGTCATCTAGAGCTCTTCACCTGCCCCAGCACTCATTTACATAGGCGTGTGCAGGACATGAAGTCACCATAAATGATAAACTTACTCACTTTAACTCCAGGCAGCTAATCTTCTCTTCTTTTTTTTTTTGAATGGGTAACATGTCTGCAGCAGACAGATTTGATCTATGTTAGGGAAAAAGGACAATTGTGTACCATGGATGAAGGGCACAACATTGATCCACTGTAATGTGTCTTAGATTTATGTTTTGTATTCATCCACATATGTACATATATAATAGGGTTATATACGTGTATATATATTTTTTTTGTTTTGGTCATAAGGGTGCCTGTCACTCTCCACGCCTATGCCTTCCATGAACTCCCTGTGACCTCTTTTGTGATCAATCATGCCTCAGAACCCACGCAAGCCATACCTGTCTGACAGCTTTTAACACCCCGTGTGCATGCTGACAGACCCCGTGCAAACTGCCCCCCCCTCCACCCCACCAAGGCCCTCTCCACAGACACACACCTGGTGTTTACATCCTCTGGGTCGGCCGGGTCGCAGAGCGTGTGCGTGTTTGGGCCAGCGCTCTCCCTCAGCCCGTATCATTATTCGACCGGCAACCGATCGGCCGTCTCTGTGACGGGAATGTTCTAGAACGGGCCTTTTTAGGGCAGGCCTGGCAGGTTAACGTGACCTCCCGCGATGGGCACGTATTAGTCTCCGGTTATTTGAAATAACATTCACAACGGCACTGTGGCTACGCAATAAAACTTTGTAATGATAACCGAAAAGACAAACATGTGACATGATACACACTTAGATTTAGAATGAGTAAATATGGGCGATCCAGCAAAGGCAAAATCTGATGAGATATGGTTAGTATATACAGTAATTCCCAAATTCCAGTGCTCATGTAATGTTTAAATAAAGGATGAAATGGCAGTGAATTCTGCTGTTTGACAAGCTTCCTCGCTTCGGTTCAGTAAAATTGATCTTTCCGTTTATGTTCTTGAAGTGCTTCATCTTCCACGTCTGTTCTGATTAGCTTTCGTGCTCTGCACGAGTACGCCGAGTCCTCACCTGGTCACATACTGTGCTCAGGCTAAATCTACAAGGGCCAGTTATTAACATACGCTGTTCATTTTACACATCCCATATGCCACAAAATAGCCCTCCGTTATTTCCCTTAAGCTGATACGTGGCATCCACTCCTTATCACAGTACCCGAAAGCCCACATTTATCAACCCCTGTTCCCGTTATGGGTGAAAATATCCAGAAAAATAAAGGTAGAAATCTCTTCTACGCAGTGGTCCTAACAATACGTGAGGATATCATTGTTTGTGCAGCCAGCAGTTTAAAGATGGTCATAGTGGTATATAAGAATTAGACTCAGTGAATATAGACTCAGTCTTGATGTGATGTGTAGCCAGAGAAACAGCTTTCAGGCCTATTTCATTGTGTATTTTTGTTGTTCGTCTTCAGGTTTGTTTTTTTCATTTGATTTTTTTTTCCTGGTAAAACTAGCATGGGCTTATATTTCAGACATATATTAGATGCACGCAGGCTGAAACTAAGCCTACTGAATTTAGTTTTACCAAAAAAAAAAAAAAAAAGCCTCCAGCAATGTTATTCTTTGACACTATGTCCTTTTTTCGTATCCTGGAGGATCGACTATTTAGTTACACAGACTTGCTAAAAAATCCCGAAGTTAGGCAGCCTAATTAAAATGCTCTATCCCTTTCAAACAGAGGGACACCTGGGGAATAAAAACCTGTTCTTGATCCAAAACTGAAATTACATGCGAGACAGACAGCTGGTGACGGAAAGAAGTTTGGGGCTTTAGCTCCGCACTCTAACGTGTAACCAAAGTAATAGCGTTAGCATACTGTCCGAAGCATATGTTTGCAGGCTGGAGAACCACAGCCCCCATTTTGAGAGAGATATTGGCTCTAAAAATAGAGGTCAAATGCACGAGTTGGGGAACATTCGCCACATTTAGGCCTCGTATAGAAACAGCACAGGCTTTATGCGGACGTCTCTCGCCGGCTTAATTGTACGTGAGAAAGCGCGGGTCTTTCACTCTTTTGTTGTTGGCTGTGCATTTTTCTTTTTCTAATAGCCGGTGTTACTTCATCGTTTTCCTTCCTCAAGTGAATTTTTTTTTTTTCGGAATTTGATACTGAATTACACGTTTTAATGTCTTGCTGTACTTTTTTTCGTTCGCTTGCACTAACAAATGTGTTTACAATGCATTCCAGGCATATCCTCTGTGCTGACCAATAATTTCACAATTTTTTTTTTCTTTTTTAAATACTCAACAATAGGAGGTTAATTATTCCTGTAGGCATACTGGAGCAGTCATTCAGCTTTTGCGTTAACGTCAAATTATACAACATCCCGGATATCTTTTGTGTAATAAAAATAACCACAACAGCTTAAGCAGGATGCCACTGGGCCCACTTTTGAAGCGCTACTGAGATACAGCCGAAAGCAAGGACATCGTGAGGTTGGGTTAGGGCGTGGTGGTGGTACAGCTTTACGCTTGGGTGTGACTCAGTCTTGCTTTCTTTTATTCTCCTAGAAAGTATTTTTAAGCCTTAGTTCCCGCTCCTTTTGATGTCAGCCGTGTGGGCTGGGTCACCTCATGTGACATACATTACAGCGAGGTCTCATACACGTCTCGAAACGAGACGAGCGAGAACATACACCGAATGCACCAAGTGTGGTTCCTGGCGGAGGACTGGCACGCACGGCCATGTTCTACACGAACACACACTGGGACCCATATGGACTGGACAGCCCGCAAAACCAGCCCCTCACAGACTTAATTCTGTGCACCAGGCATGAGCACGTGCACGAAGATGAATGTCCTGCCATTTGTTTTAATGAACTCACTCTTGATCGTACGAGGGTTTGTCAGCTAATTGCCGGGGGGGGGCATTTGTTTGCAATTATGAGCATTCGGCACTTAGACGGTCCTTTACGCGGTTCGGTGTTGTCGCATGGTTCTGCCATCCTCCGCGGCGCGATATTCCCGCCCTTACGGTCCGCACGCTCACAGGCATATTTGCACACACACAGAAAGAGATGTCTGATAAGTCGTTACGATTTGTCTTTGGCTCGTCGCCGTACTCTTAACTCTCTTGAGTTCGGCATCGGAATTGCAGGAAGGCTGATGTGAATTTTGTCTTTGATGTCATGTGGGTATGTGTTTCTGCATCACTTTAATGTGCGAAATAAGGAGTCGTTGAAACCAAGCGTTGCATGGAGTGAACACGCTAATCTTCTTTATAGAATGGCCGGGTTGTCGGAGCTGTGGTGTGTGTGTGAACACAAGTGCAAATTTGTTGTATCCATGTTTATGGACTGCAGAGGAAAAGTGCTTCAGCCTGCCTGTCACATGTCCCGTGCCGCTCCGTGTCCTTTAGCTGCGCTGACAGCATGTCGGAACCGGGTTTGTCAGGGTCCAATCAAGCCTGACCCGTCTCGTTCAGCTCGGGGCCAGCGACGCTGTCGGACATTCCCGTCGCTTGGCTCACCTCGTGTCCGTGTCAAGGAGGGGTTTGATGCATCGAGATCAGCTGACGGAGGCAAATGGCGGCTCACATTCATAGCACATCCCATCAAACGTTGCCTCGCCCTGGCTCTAGGCCTTGACTCTTGGGTCCCCCAGCCTTAAAGTGGTGACTGTTTCTGAGACAGGCAGAGTTTTGTTTCCTTTCTTCAAAATGTTCATATTTTAAAAGCGCCCCCCCCCCACTGGGGTGGACACGCCCCCCCCCAAATGTAGCCCAAAATGAAAATGAGCGGAGGTGAAACCGA
>JAACJT020000086.1:16456747-16466918 GCA_009936485.2 Gymnarchus niloticus | reverse complement strand
CCTTTCCAAAGCAAAATTATACATCTAAAGATAATTTTTTGTGGCTAAAATAAGAAATACTGACCTTCAGTTGTAGGGATCAGCACAGAATGCTACATTTTTAGGGAATCCCCCACTTTCTGGCATAACTGATTCTCTTTTGAAGGACTCAGATGACCTCTGTGTGCTAGGAATCTGATTCACGCGTCCTTTTTTTGTTTCCTCCCAAATTTAGCATATTATTCAGCGACACATTGGGTCTCATAAAAAGAGAACCCCTTTTTTCAATATCGCTGTGGTTCTCGTTCCATTAAAAACGGCTACTTCACTTCGCCAGGAGTTGGGAATTAATTCAAACCCCCGGTTTTTAATTGAGATTGAGGCAATTGGATTACAAAGAGTGCCACCCATGTTCTTGTTTTTGAAGAGGAGAGCAACTCCAGCTTTTAATAAGCATGTAATAAGAAAGAAAACAGCTGGTGATGGTGCCGCAGATGGCATCTCCAAGGAGGAGACCACACATACAGATGGCTCATTATTCCAGCATTTGGTTATGCATATTGCACAGAATTTTCTTCCAGTGCTTAACAACCAGTAAAAGGAATACAGGTGTTACTATCTTTCACGGCCCTCTTGCTTGCATGGCCACATTTGCGGCAGCTACTTGGGCGAGACCGCTGACGTGTGCGTGTCGACGGAGATGCGCTTCCGTCCCCCCGTATTGTGTTAGTGCACCGAACACGCGTGTCAATTATCCGGCGCGATAAATCTACGAGCCGGCTGTCGGCTGTCTGTAACCGCTAATCTATCCGCAAGTCAACAGCTAGATTGCCTTATTTAAGCAGCAGTGACAGACTAAATCCAGTCCCTGGTCACAACTTTGGAAAATAAAGCTGAAATGTCCTGAATGGCAAGAAGAATAAGTGGGCCTTTTTCCTCCAGGGTAGATTCCCAAACTCTGTCTGTGACCTTCAGACAGTGCCCTGCAGCAATATGAAGTCACACTCACTACTTTGTACAATAATAGGTATGCAGAAAATCATCACAATCACCATTACCGCCCAACCTCCCAAATCTATTATTTGGTGGGGCTGGCTGTTCAGCTACCACTGACTGGAGGAGAATCCAGAACTTCTGGTACATCAATTTAAAAAAGGAATTTGCTTAAAAATTAAGCAAATCCAAAGACCTCTGAGGAAAATGTTTTTTTTTTTTTTTTTATGTCGTATTTATTACTTTTATTTGTTAGTCTGTGATGTGAATCATGGGAACGTTTTTATTGCCAAATAAATTGTATTTAATGGTATTCCTTCTTTTTCCATTTAGTCACGTAATTCCTTCAAGGAAAATTCTGTGTAACAGAGACCAGCCCTCTGCTTTGACGTCAAACGATAATGTCAGCCTGAGAAGAATGGGGATATCGATGCTTGGGGATCGTCTGCATTTGACAGGGGTCACTTGGCAAATGTCGATCGAGGAAGACAACAAGATGTTCACATATGCATGATCACAGATATATAAAAATCATTGCCTTTTTTCTTAAAAGATGCAGGCTTCCCTTGTGTTTCCTCTTGAGACTGATAGGTGGATGCTTAGCACGGAGACAGGCAGTTGGAATTAAATTTTAGCTTAAACAAATTCATTTCTACTTTTGTAAGAATGCACCCTCTTATGGCGGACGTGGTGGACAGAAGTCATCCATCTTTTGAAGGTTGCAGAAACCATACCGCGATGAACACAAGCCGTGATGACAACAACAAGGATGATGAAGATGATGAGGACGATGGTGGTGATCATCTTTAATACGACTTCTTGCACGCTTTAGAAATATGTCTCACTTTTTATATATTATAAAACCGTGGGGGACAAAGGATCTGCTGCCTTCAGTTCTCCAGCGCGTATGAATAATTAACACCATCTTTGATATGTCTTTAGCATTGACAAATGTGATGGTGACGTGCGCAGAAAGCTACGGATGAGCATGACTCTGATGGAGGTTTGCCCAGACGGCTTCTCAGGAAAAGTGACTTTGCTAATAAAAGCAGGGAGTTTTCATTTAAAACATTACAGTGGCTTTTTTCTCCCCCCGCCCCCCCCCCCCGCCACTAATGAAAAATACATTTGTTCTTCTCCTGTTCTAATGCCACCCCACACACACACACACACACACACCACGGCGCTACAAAGTTGAGAATGTGAAGGTAAGTCATTACATTCTATGTACAGAATGAAAGACTTGTGTAGCATTTCGCTGACAATATGTATTAGGGTTTTTCAGTGTGAGAGAAGGTGCCTGCGTCCCTTGTCTAAAGACAGGACAAGATTCTGCGGGCTTAACCACATGCAGTCTGGGTGAGTGATGAGTTGGAAGAGTTGTGTAAATGAACATCAAGCTACAGTCTACTACGCTAACAGGGTTAAGGCATAAACTAATTTCCACTAGTCATCAGGGTACACGGTACCCCAGTATTGCACGCTGGGTAATGATCTGATAGAAGTGGCTAATATGGGTGGTTAGTCAATCTTTTTCTAACTGAACTACTTCTATAAAGAGGATCTATCCATCCTTGTACACGTATGATCTAATTCATCAGTGACTATTACGAACCACGGATTTCGGTGCTTCCACCCTAATTATGAAGTACAACCAAGGAGTGGATTGGATCAGCTGTCAATCAGGAGGCGGGTCACAAATAATTTTTGCCCACTAATGTAATTTCAACTGCATATTTCATTGTAACGATTTCTATTTCCTTGTTATTTCCACTCTATAGTCGGCTCTGTCCGTTAACCGAAAGCCAGGCCATGTGAGACGGTGCAGATTTCTGGGCCGGATCATCGCGCTAAGATGGTGGCGAGGGGAACCCAGAGGTTTCTGAAAGACACAGAACAATCCATTTGTGACGGAGTACCGGGGGCTGCAGGGGTGAGAGGGCATTCAAGGCAAGCGTCACGTCGATGATAATCAAGGGCAGTGAAGAGACACATTTGGAAACAAGCAACAAACGTGTCTTATGCTGACGACAGATGAGCTGTACCAGCAGGTGGGAGAGCGAATCGAAGGTCTGCGAGTATCCTCAAAATGCAGCTTAGCGTGCCAAAACTGATGCCAACCGCCCCAACAAAGAAGAACAGGAGTGTTGTTTCCTCTTTAATTTGAGGGTCAAGTGGGTGTTAATATGAAACCAGAAACAGGAATGGTCTGTGCATTCTCGAAAGCTCTAGGTCTTTTCTGCTGTTCACACCCGACACCCTTGTCTGCTCTCGTCTGTGTGGAAGTGTGTGAACTTTATTCGGGGCATTAACCCCAGTGCGTCTTAGCAAATGTCAGTCATGGGCTTGGCATAGTACCCCTTCCACACCACGTGCTCACAGGTGAGGCCGAAATCCCCCACCCTTATAGGCATTCTGTGCCTCAGCACCCTTGGGCTCTGTCCTCATATCCAGAATGTTGTGGGTTCAAATCCAGTAGTTGGCAGAGTGATTATGTATTAACATTGCGTCTTTGAGCCAGAACCCATAACCTCAATTGATCCAGTGGTGCTGGGTGCTGGCTGACTCTATGCTCTAACCCCAAAACTTGCTCTCAATTGAATTATGAAGAGGAAAATGGGATATGCAAAAACTACCCTATTTCCCTATAAAGTGTAACTATTCTATTATGACGTAAACAAAAATGCAATGAGTTCCCCAATTGTTGCTGCACTTGCATTGCTCACGTTTATAGTTTTCTGAGTATTTGTATCACGTTAATTAGTGGTTAAGCACAGTGATTTGAGACTTGGGTGCTACCGGTTATACCGGGATATGCTGTTTTACCCTTGAACATGCCATTTAACCCCATTTACTCCTGTGAATATTTCCTGGCAATTGGGAAAAATTGCTTTGGACCAAAGTGTTGCCTAAGCAATAAAACAATACAAACAAACACATTTGAAGTGCTGTAATTATAACAGGGCTGTTATTTGTGGACTGTAATAAGCAAACGGATTAATTCTGGGACCAAAAACATTAAATGTGGGTCAGTCTGTGTCCTTTTCTGTCCAATGAATAAAGCATGGATTTTATGAATGCGATGAGCTATTTTGAACCCCCAGAGCAAGCAAAACTAATATTTTCATTCACACCATGACCAGGAATGGTATTACGTTTAAGGGTACAAGCAGACTGAAAATCGTAGCTATGAGTAACATATCATATTGAACCAAATATGAGTCAGCTTGAATAAGAGCATTCTGTGAGCAAATAAGCTTTGTAATGGCCAGTGTCAGGGCCACAGTTAATGAGGTAACTCTAGACACACAGATATGTGTTCCGCATTAATAATCGTGTAACACAGCGCACGATTCAGTGTGGCCGCACCTGTGACAGTGCAATTGCACATTTTTTAGGGACTCGGTGTCCAAATTGTGACGTTATCGAATGTAAATTGTCATTTCGGGACTTTGCAAGATCGCGGCACGGAGAGTACCCCCTGCCGACAGCCATTTTAATGTTTGCAGGAGGGAGATTTGCCGAGCGAGCGTGAAACCGTGTACGTTTCGGAGCCAGATCAGATCAGATCTGTTTTGTTGCCGAAAGTTCTGATGCCTCTTTTCCATGCTCCCTTTATTCTCCACCACCTCGCTTGTCATGTTTTGTACGTTCTTTGGAAAACAAAACTGACAATTAGGGAGAGGCTTCTGCACGAAGCCATCTGGAAGGACGCGTTTTTCCCCCCTCGCAGAAGGAGGCGCTTTTCGGCGTGACAGGATGCCTCTCAAGGTCACTGTTTTGGCTGCGGAAAAGCCAAATTCAAATTCCAGTTCAAATTTAGCCAAAGCACTACTGCTATTCTAATTGCTATGGTTTGGCATCACAGCTCATTTGTTGCTGCTGCATGTGCTGAAATGCTCCTTATCAACGGAGGGATACGAGAAACGTGTTTGGGATTTCGGTGGATATCCCGTCGCATGCCTGTCTCTTGAAATCTATCAGTAAATGTGGGCTTCACACGTATCATTCTTAAAACTGACTGATGGTGTTTTATTCTTTTCATGGTAAGCACCCCAAATGTTTGCGATGTATATTTATATATGCACATGTCTGTTAAGGTGTGGGTGTGTGTGAAAACACACTGGCCTGTTGAATCTGCCGTTTGGACTGGTTCCCTGTTCGTCTGCACTTGTGGCTCAGGAGGGCATCCTGCATCGCTGAGAAGACCCGCTTCTCCAGGAGGTCACGAGAAGGGCATGTCTACAGCTTCTCCAAACATGACAAACCAGACTCGTCATCTGTCCCATGTTCCTGGAGAATGCCGGAAAGACTATTTGTAATTTGAGGACTGGCAGATTCATCTTCAAACCCCAGCACTCCACACCTAGAGATATCCAGAAGGCTAACTATAAATATGCATTGGAAACATAGTGTATGTCTATACCCAAATATTCCTAGATATATATAGCCTCCCACCTCCAGGGTTGGGCATTAAAATCCCACCTTCTCTTGGAGTTTCCCCTGTATTGTGCTGATTTCCTCTCTAACTTGCCCCCCACGTTTATGTTTTGTTTATGTGCTTCCTGCGACAGACTGGCATCCTGCTTGCTGTGTGCCCTGACTAGTGCCCGACGGTACCAGGACCATCGGTAGCGCTCTAGACACACCTGCATTGTATTTGGAGTGTTCATCTGACTGAAAGTGCCCATCCTATGTATATAAGTTCACTAATGCCTACAATGTTGACTTTTAAGTGACCCATGACCCATTTCCATCTTTTTCACACCCAGCTCTCCTTTGTTTATGCCCATAACTTCCATATTGTAGTTATAATTGTATCTATGCAGCTTTGAATTTTCTTTCCCAGCATGGCAGCATCATTGGGTGAAAGTCCAAAAGGCTCTGATCCAACTGCAACGTTACTGTTGCCTTCTTCCATTGAAATAGTGCCTCTGCCATTGTCACCACTCTGATCACCTGCCGAGGACAATGTCCTATATCGCCACTCCCCGATACAGGCGATGGAGTTGCTTTGGCGCCTCTGCTGAGATCTGTTTGACCCTGATAGAAGTTACAAACCCCACGTAACACAGCTCTTTGCTTCCAAAGCGGTGGCATGTTACATTTAGGATAAAAAAAAAAAAAAAACTACTTATGGATTTTCTCTATTGCTGCATACAGAAATAGAAGTTTTACCTGTCTGACTATTTATTGCTATGAACAAAGCTGCCAAACGGGTGCAGAAGATATTGCCCACAGGTTGGTTAACAGTCTCAGACGAACCTGAAGACTTGATGCCACCAGAGGCTGACAGGACTTCCCGCAGGGATGTGCAGGCTCTCTAATCATCAGCTACATTAATGACGGCCCCAGTTATATACTCTGACCAGGCCGACAACAGGGATTATAGCTTAAGATGGGACCTGGATGACACTGGTTACCTCCTTAGACTGGATTGCAAGGTCTCTCTTCATTTTTCCATCATCTGCCACCACTGGATTTTTCCTCCTGGTCTGCCCGGTGCTGAACTGCATCTCATGAGGTTAGATAACCTGCCGCTCCACACGTTTCTCTATGAGTTTCCCCTGGCCTCAGATGCCAGCGGAAGCCATTTTCCACATCCGATCTAACTGAGCCATGCGAGGCCTCGTCCCAGACCTGCTGGGCACGTGGTGTAGTGTAGTGAGTTCTGTACTCTTCCGCACGCTAACGAGCACACGAATGGAGACGAAGCAAGTCCCAGGATGAGGAAAACACCAAATCCGACGTGCCGTATCCTCTCCACCGTCGATGTCTGAACAAATGCCGAGTTGAAATTTTAACAGATCGATGGTTTGTTGTGGAGTGGTATGCGTAGGATAATCGAAGAAGGAAATTCCTGTGTTTCTTTCAGAAACATGCTGAATGCTATAGCATATGTCAAAACAATAACAAATCGGCGAATTTACAGAAAAATAACTAGACATTATCAATAGAATGGTCTTTTTCCCCTGAGCACGCAACAGCCTGTAAAAAAGGTTCAAATAGCTAGATAATTATGAGTTTTTTTTTGTTTGTTTGTTTTTTATTAGTCCCAAATTCACTCGGAATTTGCTAATAAGATTTGTCTGACCAATGGCTGTTGCTGCATAAAGACTGGCTTTAGCCTTGATAGTTGGGATAAACACGACTTGTGATTAACATTTGAAGTCTTTCAGCTTGCTGTGTCTAACGACGCGGTGCGCGACGGAGTCCCCAGGTGAACTGTAAATTCAAGCTGAGCCTCTTTAGAAGCCCTCAGATATTTTGTTAATGTGCGTGGCGTGACCTGCTAAGACACCACACAATGAGAACAAATACTTTCTTTCATAAATAAAGCTTCTCATGTTCTTCTTACAAATAAAAGGCTCAAAGAGGTCTTTTTTTGTTACAGTCAAAATGGAAGGCTACCCACGGAATGTGAACATACTTACACAGTTTCTCCGGTAACTCTACTTCAGATTAGTGAAACTAGGGTAACAGCATGCTGAGATAGCCCCCAAACAGGTGGTCACGCACCTGCAGACGGCCTGTGAGAATATGCCATTGGCTTAGATGGGCCCTTCAGCTCCTCCCCTTGGATGGAACCTGAGTTCAGTCTCACCCGTGTTCAATTCCAGCTGGCACAGTCAATCTTTAGACCTCCTCAGCTGAATGGATGCAGAAGTTGCCTCAGCACTTTGAGAATGACTTCTGTTACGAGCATTCTCAACAGAGCATTAATACTGAAATAATAATCTGAAATAGACAGACTTTTTTTATTGATCTTTATTGATTACAAGGAGTAAATTCTGTTGCCACAATACATTGATATGTAAGTAAATAAGCAGATGCATGAGGAGGACTGCTGAATATTGTATGCATGGGTTGCCTAGGCTAGCCATTGTTTATGTAGACACTGTCTAAAAACATTGTCCAATTACAGTTGGCAGGATCGTGTGTAGGCCCGTTGGGAAAATGCATGATATTGTCTCACGTACCATGTCATTATTTACAGGGATATGAAAATAAGTCATAGGACAAACACACTGTTCAAAGCCTTCACGTTATTATAATATTAAGCCACGCAAATTGCGTGATGCTACCTGTAGTTTAATGGCCAAATTACAACGTGTGACATCCATGGGGTTCCAAACAGCCTTTCCATCACTTTGCTTCTGTTTTATTTTTTTAATGGGTTGAGCTCAAGTTAATCACAATCATGACCGGAGAGGAAGAGGAGGGTGTTGACGATGGTAGGGCGGATGGATATGCTTTGAGTTCTGCTATTGGGTAGCTCCACCACGTGTGTATGTCCTACACACAAGAAGCCCACATGCGTTGTGAGCTTTCCCTCGTCTGTCTGTGTCTCCATTCATGGCTTTCCCACACAACTGGGCGGTATTACTGAAGAGATCTGTTGTCGCTCTCCTGGATTAGCGCCTCAGCCTCAGTAAATCTCAAGCAGTACAAACAGACAGCTCATTTAAAAGGAGCCCAGCATAAAGACATGGGTAGTACATGGTGATGCTGTCTCAGCTTGAGATGGGGGGACTCTGTACCAAGGGACGACTTCATTGTGTAAAGTTTTCATTTTCCCGGGGTAGCGGGAGGAGCTGGGGCCCGCATGCACGAACGTAGCCGGGCCGACAAAAAGTTAACAAAGGGAGCCAGATGGGGAAATTAATGCACATGTGGAAATTATGGGTGCTGGGAGAGGCATCGCCATGGGCTTTGGGATTCCAAGGGGCTGAAATGAAACGAAAGATGCTACTTCATACGGTTTCCAGAGAACAAAGGGTGGGTGGAACTCATCAACATGAATCAGTCTAGTTATCTGTTTCCCCCCACTGAGGCAGCTGGTATTCCCTCTCACGTGCAGGTAAATATGTTCAAGTCCCTTGAGTCTTAGTACAACTCCGCTGCACGTAGGAATTAACAAAGTTCCTTTGGCGATCATTATGGAAATATTATGATGGTGGTTAACAAATTGTAGGCATATATTTAGAAGTTCACATCTGAGGGCATGAATCAACGGCCATACAACACTGTAGAAAGCAATGAATTCTTTACGAAGTTTAGCTACAGCACTGTGCAAAAGTCTTAGGCAGACAACGAATACTGTTTGTAAATCATGTTCATGTTGGTGTAAAACTGACCTCATGTTGGCCAAATGTGTCACTTTACATATTTCAAAACATCTCTTCATGTCACCCCAGAAGGTACGGTTATCATTCAACATACCCGTGTACTTGTGGAGCTCAACTAGGAGTGAACCTTGTTCTGCTAGTCAGTACCTCATAAAGTGAATTAAATACTTAAGTGTGCGAGTTAAGTGAGCTGATGGTGAAAATGAAGAATTACATAGAATGGCTGAGGTGCTTTCCAAGTGAGGTTTGGAAAGCAGTCATGCTATTTGAGCCAGCCAACCAGATATCAGTAATATTTGGCAGAACAGAATGAATTACTTTGACTTTATGTTGCATTGCTGTTTATCAATATATATTCTAATGTTAAACTGTGTTTTTTTTTTAAGCAGATATTCAGTTAGTCCCCAGATAAATGGCATTAAACATTTTCTCAGACTGCCTAAGACTTTTGCACAATACTGTATTTTGGCATAACGGTCTCAGTCCATTCAAGAGGTGATTCAGGGGTGGTATAAAGCTTTATTTGGGGTGAATCTTGGGGCCCAGTCATAAGACTATGTTGATCTGTAGTAGACCATGACTGCGATTTCTGTGTCAGTTGACAAAAACAGAGAATTGTGTTATTGTCACAGAGAAATGTCTGGTGCTGTAGGGTGGAGAGTGTAGGTGTGGAAGGGGTTCAAAGTTTGATGGGGTTTTGTCAAATTACCTGCTGGAGGAAGGATCTAAGCTCAAAGACTAACTTGGGGTAGGAGTTAGTGTTGAGATGGATAAATACAATTACCAGCTTTGTGAAGTAGTATTAAAATATGCATTTCAGAGTTTATATTCAAAGTGACATATGGTGAAAGAGAGCATGGTCAGGCAGCATTCAGCACCTCTGCAGTGATTCTGGTTAAGGGCCCAGTGGTTACGTTGCCACTCTGCTGGATGTGGGTTCGAACTGTGGGATCGATTCTTAACTTGTAGAGAAGCCACCATCCCCACCACATGTATATACAGTATTGTGCAAAAGTCTTAGGCACACAAAGAAGCCATTTGAGGCCATTTATCTGGGCAGAAAGTGTACA
>JAACJT020000086.1:16446628-16456647 GCA_009936485.2 Gymnarchus niloticus | reverse complement strand
ATACATGGATACATTGGAAGGAAACTACAAATTTGGTGGTGAATTGAGGAGATGTTTTGAAAATATTAACTGACACAGACAAAGTAATAGTTTTACAGCAATATAAATGTAACTTAACCATAATTTTCTTTGCCTGCCTAAGACTTTTGCACAGTACTCTATATGTATTTATATAGTGTCTACATTCATAAACACTGTATATACCTATATACTTTATATATATGTACCGTATATATTTATAAACAGTATTTAAGCTTTATTTAACACATATGACGCTTGAGCCGTACTGTTTAACTGCTTGCAACATTACATTGCTGTACTGGAGTAGAATCAGCTTTTTTCATGTACCCTTGTGGTCATGTGACCATGTGCTCATGTGACTGCCATCATAAAATCACTCGCCTCGCTTGACAAATTTAAATGCATTTAAAAGACAAAGACATATTCCAGAGGGTAGAGAAACTTTCTTACCAGATGATATTCCTGCCAATCAGTCGCTTCTCTCTCCACTGAATAAGGCAAAATGTTTTATTAAAATAATAAATTTTTAATGGTTTAATTGATTATAATTATACTCTGAGTCTATTAATCAATGTTAAAAAGTAATAGGTATTGATGAGGAGTAACGTATATTTTCAAAGTTTGAGATTATTGCATGTGTAAATAACACTGCAACACGAATGATTCAGCAGCTAATTTTTATAATATTTAATTATGAAACACTTGGTATCTGCCCCACGCTTTGAACATATTTCTCTTGTTTTTTTTTCTTCGTCAGAAGAGGCTCATCAGCCCTAGCACGCTTGACAGTTGACACACAGCCTTACAGGCACCGCAGGGGACACCACGTCACACTGAGGGGTCCTTGCCTTGTGGTCTGAGTGCTGCTACTTCTTGCATCCACTTTCAGAGGCTCACCGCCGCTGTCGTAGATGGATAAGGCCCATAGAGCTCCATCCCATCTCCACCCAGACACCCACCAGTTCCATCCAGAAGGGGTTATCTCCCGACAGCGGCTGACAAATGCATTATTCCAAAGGGAATAGTTTGACTAATAAGTATTTTGACTGCACCTGCACTGGTTCCAGTCAATGCTGTTCCACACTTGTGGAGGACATTGTATTTGGGGAAAGGTGACCTACACCATTAAACGCATCCACTGATCCATAAAGAGTATGCTGGGGCTCTACTGCAAACATAATAAAACGACACGAAAACACGCAATACGCTTGTGCGTCCCGAGGCCGTCGAACACCTAGCCAGGCGGCTTCGAACAAGAATCGAACAAGAATGCAGCTTTCTCGTCGGGAAGGGGAAGGAGAAGGAGAAGGAAAAATCAGAGCGGGGAGAGCTCTGGCAGGCATACACGGATTTCCAGAGCTGCTTGTCATGCTGGGCTGGCAAAGCATGAAGCAATGCATCCTTAAAGAAAAGGCCTTGGGACTTGGTCTATCAGAGCATTTCTGGTTTTAAAAGACATTTCAACAGTGCTGAGTTACGTCTTCCTGATGCCGGACAGGAAAGCTTTTGTCAACACTATCAATAGTGACTTATGTGCCGCACTCAGATCCCCGGTCTCGAGCTTGGCCTGGTTTCATAGAGCCGAAAAGCATGATTTAACGCTCTGCAAGGGGAGATCAGGCTTGTATAAAAATAATCGCACTTTTGGTAATTTACATCTGAAAAGTAAACGTGAAATGAAATGATTCCATGGACTGAAAACATTGTGTTGTAAGACTACATGTTTTTCAAAGTACTCAGCATGTGTAATATGCACTTTCCAAAATGTTTGTCTAATGTTTGCGAACTGCCAATTGAAATAAAGGGCAACGGAGTGACCGGCTCCACGGGAACAGCAACACAATTAGCAGAATTAAGCTGAAGGACGGTAGATCTAATGTGATTATTCACTTCCTTAGCTGCCACTTAAAGTGATAAAAAAAAATGTTATAACTGGGTATTTGCTGGAGCTTTGTGGTGAGTACCTCACTCAAGATGACACCCAGCAGTTCCTTTTCTTAGAAAGCCTTTCGCGTTCAGGTCTGGTTCCTTAAGTCCCTTATCTCACCGCCACGGACAAACACACATCACTGGGTTTATATGCGCCATCGCTAACCCTACAGCTCTGCCAAGATCGCCCTGGTCAAACATCTGACTGCCATTTGCTAGCGGAGACGCAAAGAAATCAGCCTGCATGCGCGGACCTACGGCAGCGGCGCTGGGTCCTCTGTGGAAGGTAACTCCTAGCATGCTTCAAGACTGAGGCACCGCACACTGTGGTCTCACACAAGCAGGGATGCGGTAGGTGCTCAGTGCACCAGGGAATTTCCCATTTGAAGAACATCTGTCATGCTGACAAACAGTACATGGGCCAAACCCCAGGGAGAAAGAACTGAGGGACTCCATATTTTACTTTGTCTTTGAGAGGAGGCGATCGCTATAGGGGGTGTGCGGCAAACTGCGCTCTAATGTTAATGCAACACACATGCATATGTTCTCTGGTGCCAGGCACTTCAAGAATCATTTAGGGAAGCAGATCTGCAATGGGGAACTGTCTTCCCCTTTTTCACAATTAATCTTCAGTCAGCATAAAAGTTTATACTATCAATGTGAGCTGCCTATTTGTCAAGTAGCGTGGCTCTGAGGCTACACGGGCGATCGGCGTGCATCTCCACGGCGATGTGTTTGTTCCATCAAGGTGGCGCTCTCCCAGCATGTCTCTCCTAAGTTTCTGGGCCTCATCCTGCAGCTTCTGCCCTGCATTTCTCTGGGTGAAATCCGCTGGCTTGGGTAAAGGCAAGATTTCAGTGCTCCTGCTTTGAAATGCTCTCGTAGTGTCTGCTGGCTTAATTGAGAACTCGAACAAACATATTAATCATTGCAGCCCATAAAAATGACAGGATTCATGCAGTAGCATTCTTCATCCTCTCTAATTCGTTGTGTCCCCCCCCCCTTGCACACCTCCCCATCTCTTTCTTAAATCCCCACAGCAGTTTTTGTGCTGAATTCGCGAGTTTACCCCCTCCTGAAAATTACAAATAGTTGTCAAGGTTAACGAGTTAATATTCTCATTCAATATTTATTTTATAGGCGAGGGAGACTGTCGCACTTCCGTGTCCCCCCCACTCTCCCCGAAGTGAGGATGGGTGTGTTAATCAAAGTGACAAGGACAGCGTCCTTTTGATAATCCCCTGAATCATCTAGAATAAAAAATGAACTTTATTAATCAGTGGCCACTGATTAATTGTTATGAAGTGTTGCTCGTCCATTTTCCGGCATTTTCATAATTTCTACAGAAGCCTAACAATCTCCCCAATGATTTGAAGCCTTGTGGGCCGGCACTCTGTCAAGCTGCTCGGCTATAAACAGTACAGACCGATTTCCTTTACTGGCCGGGATCACACATGGCTGACAGTAACAAAATACAATTATTGCCTGCATCTGATTATAAATTCTCAATTTGCATAAGAAGGAAGGTGGGGCCAGATTTTATTTCAAGCTATTGAATGAGGACAGTGAAGGCATTTATATACAGTTAGCTGTTGAAATATTGAGGAAGAAAATCTATGATTAATTCACTTTTTAAGTTTTTTTGTTTGTTTGTTTATTTTCCCATTTATCATGTGTTTCTGAGTCCCCCCGCATTGTATTTCTGGGTAAGGGATGATCACAAATACAAAGCAAAACAAGAACAATTAGATAGCTGACAGGTTTAGTATCTGAAACAGATGTACGATTGAACATTCCGTTTTCATTCAGCTTCATTTAGAAGAAGTTGAAACAGCTGTTAAAAAAACCAGCAAGGCTTGTAAAAATGTACAACGTCAGCCCTCCTGTAAGAATGCCTACCCTGGAAGTCCTGTTACACCCCTGCTGAATGGAGCCAAATTAAACGGTCCAAATAAAATGGCGTTTGCAGAATTTTGTATCTGACAGAGCTTTGGATGCACTTAAGACGTCGCTCTTTGAATCTGTTTCATTACAACCACCGTGAACGTTAACGGAACGATTTAGAAACACTTGTTTTCAGGACAATTTTTAAAAGACGTTTGTTGTTTGTAATCCAGCTTTTATGTATTTATATTTGTGTTGCTTTTGATTTATGCCATATCGCACAATCTCTTTGGTGATTTTATCTGTCATGCCCCTTAGGTTCTTGTATGTTTTGAAAAAAGTAAAAAATTCTAGCTTCCCGTTCTACAAAAACCATGTCAACCATAATCTCAGCAAATTTGAATATATATATATTTATAATGGAGGCATATCTGGTATGTAATGAATACACAAAAGCAACCATAAAATTTTAATCAATTCCATATTGATTTACTATAAGCGATCATGGAATCTGAGTATCAAGTGTGCTTTGTGCTTTTTAAAACCCTGATTTATATTAGGATCATAATCATTCCAATACATTTTCTAGCAAATCCTGCAGCGCAAAAGTAAATTGGAGCAAATCGATTGAAAACTGATGTAAAGCAAATATTGTGAATTATTGAAATCATTCAACCGTTAAACTGAACTGAAAGGAGAGCTGCCACATATACAGTACATATGTCATATGACAGTTTATTGCTGTCGATGGTTTTAGTGAGTGATGGTGGACCAGCCAGAATCAAAACCACACACACACACACACACACACACACACACACACACTGACGGTGAATCGTAGAATCTGCTTCCAGGTAAAATGTGATCTCCCAACAATCGCTTACAGACCAGCGTGAACAAGAATACGTGAAAAGTAGGGCAGTTAATACTTCATACATTGAACGATTATAGCTCGGCTCTAATCTAATTTACATGAGTGTGTCAGCCGCACGCTGCTCATGTACTCTGAAGTCTTGGCCATGAAATAGAATACAGAGGAGGCCTCAAGAAGTTTTGCGCCTTCAGGGGGGCTGCTTTACTTCACGAAGTTTATTATTACTGGTTAAAGCCGAGCTTTAAATTAAATAAAGTAATAATGCATCGTCAGCGGCAGCCATCCATCGAAGTGGGAAATGCCTTTTTTTGGCCACCTTTCTGTCCCGATGTACAGGTGATGCTGAATCACGTTATGAGGCGAGCTGGCACCTTATAAAGAACCGCGACTCGACCCGGGGAAGTACGAATGTAGGTCATGTCATCAAGCAGTCCGGTGACCGGAACTCTTATAATCAGAAAAGCGAACTGAATATTGAAAGAGCTGCCAAACCGCAATGGGTCACTCGACACGTGACCTGGAAATTCAGACGGGAGAGTGGTATTGAATTTAATGGGCTCCTGTCTGCCGCCATTCAAAATAGTTTCCATTGTCCGAATGCGCTGAGTTTCAGCCTGGTGTATCGCTAATTGTGGAGGTGTACTTTTATCATAATGAATCCTCCAGGGAGCTGCCTGAGTAGGTGGCTTGGACTTGGGAAATGAAGTGGTTAGGCCCTCTCTCAAGTGGGGGTCTCTGCTATCTTTGAACACAGGAGATAAAGTGGGTCTAAACCAGGAAGGTGTAAACTGAAAGGCCTGTAAACTGACTGGGCAAAGAGAAAAAATAAAAAAAAACTGCTCGTGCCGTTTAACAAATGGTGTGCCTATTTACAGTGCTCATTCCATCGCCTCGTAATCTTTAAAAATGCTTACTCAGCTACCGATTTATCTGAATGTTTATGGGCTGGAGAGTTTTTTTTTTTTTTTTTTTTAATCCTCTATTTGGAAATGTGGCGAATGGCCTATTGACATTTGAGGACTGTATGTTCGGTGGCAGTTAACTAAAGCATCCATTGTGCTGGTAATCACACACATGCAGAGCTGTAGCCACCAGATTTGAATGCCCATTCTAGGAAAATAAAAAGTCAGAAAGGGTTTTGAACCCTAGAAGCACACAACACTTTCCTGGGGTCGCTGCTAGTCATTTGATTTCAGGATCCCTATTTTACTAAAAGGTTGTTATTTATTTATTTATTTGTTTATTTATTTATTTCTGAACCCTCTTCACGTTTACGTTCGAACTTGGAAAAAAAGGTTTCCCTTTTTTCTTTTCTGTTTTTACATATATTATAAATTATACTTTGCATTTGTGCAACCACAGCTACAGAATCCAGTAGTTTTGCAATAATTATTAAATTTTTAAACATCGGTCTGTTATAGTAAATAGATGTATTAGCAAATTAATATACTAAACAATGAGATGCTCGCTTATTTGTGTCATATTTCATCCTTTAATTAAAATTTTACCCTACAAAATATGTGTCATAATGTTATAGATCACATTATATGTTACTGTTGGTCTATAAGCAAGTTAAATTAACGAAACACGCAGAGGAGACGCTGACCTGGTCAGTAACAGGACACTTCGATGGCAGTAGAACTGAACGATGTCAGCACCAGCACAGCCCATATCTTCACTCTCTGTGTGAATATTTTTGTCCACCTTCTTTACAGCTTATTTGTGACTTTTAGTTTGAAAGAAGATTATTTTATAGCTCTGCATTCTCTTAGTCCACTTCCTGTCACCAGAACAAACTCCGACATCTAATGCCACTCACTGAGTCACTTTGCTACGCCGTTTTCAGCGCCCGCCGCCGAGGAGCAGGCTGGGCTTCCTACGCGCTTCCCGTTCCGTTTTACGCCATATCCAAATTCGAAATGCACACCCTTCAAATAAAATCTAATAAAACTTACATAAGCTGTGAAAGTAACCGCTGGTTGGGTAACCTCAGTAAAATCAGGAGTGTCTTACGAGCTGCTTGCACAAATATAAGCTTTCAGATCTGAAAGAAATACACCAAACTCCCAGGAACTTACAACACATCTTTCTCAAATGTATTTCTATACATTTCATAATCACCTGGAATTTTAAATGCGGTGGTACGCCTGTCTCTCTGCATGACGTGAGGCATGGGCGCTTTACCAGAGGGACGATTTCTTCTTACAGAAAACACAGTGTGAGCTTCTTCTAAAGGTCCTCAACTCAACACAATTAGAACAGCTCTGAGTTACAGTAATGGTATGTCTAAATATAGACTTTGTCTCTCATTATTCCAACCTATACCATCTTTTTTTCCAATTGACAGTTATTAGTTGCCCCCTTTTCATGCCCATATGCTTTATAAAGCCAAACTATCCTGTGAATTGTGCATTTACTTTGATGGCAGCTTTAGAAGCGTCCTTACCGGTGACCCAGCCTTCTGGGCTAGCGGTGTTGTTGCTTACAGGCCACCCAAGCATCTGGAGACCACAGAGCAGCTCGAGATCCTGAGTAGCTTTGGGGCTGAAGACATACACTTGACCTTATATGTATAAATCTCAGATGGTGCCCTACCCTTGAGCTAGGTACTACACTTGGACTGCTTCAGTGAAATCCCAAGCTGTATGAACGCGTAGAACACTAAATGTAAAAACAGAACATAATAAATGTAGGTAGCTTTGGAAATGAACATTATAAAGAGGCTTCCTAGCCAATCATGATTGTAATCAGCAGTTACACCGTCAACCTGCTTTTTTAAGTAATGACACAAGATCTTCCTCAGGCCCTCTGGGTAGGTCAAAGCAGTCAAAACCGGGGAGACCTCTTGTACCGCTCTACACGGCTTCCCCAGGTGGGTCATGTGAGGCCAGCGTCATCTGGCCTCTCTTAGGGGCTGTAACCAAATGGTGCTGCCTTGGGGGCATCTCTGAGATTTTTTGCCGAGCTGGTAGTGACAGATGTCACGGGTTTCTCGGAGAACAGCCACGACCACACTACTGTAGGATATCATGATAGTGTATTGGCCCAGAACCTGTGCATGTGACCACAAGCTCAACCCTCTGAATCCTATTGGAGGCAACATTGTGATGTCAAATAGGGTGTTTAGCCTGAATTTCTTTGGTAAAGCTATCAAGCTGTACGGACAGGTAAAATATTAAGGTGTAAGCTTGGTAAATTGCTTTGAGTTGAAGCATCCGTTTGGTGACTAAAGTGCTTTAATGTAATATTACAACATAGTCAGCAGGTCCTACTGAAATTCCAGAACCTCAGAAATGGAGCTTACAACTGGCCCACCATGTACTAGACCTGGGTCGGAACCTGTCTATTTTGGCTGGCTGGGGTGTGAATATTTCAGTGCAGGTTGAAACAGCCCAGAATTTGTATTTGAAGAGGAACACTTCATGAAGAAATGGCACCCTGAGGTTTAGCCTTTTGTCGCTCTGATCACTTGTCCAAGTCCTCCTGGGCTTCCAAGTTTCCGAATATGGGGCATCGACTGTTCATTTTTAACACTGAGGTTGATTGAAATCGCAAAATATGCCCCAAACAATGTACTTCCCAGTGTTCTCACGGGCAGTGTTGCGTGGTCTCGCTGTCATAAACCTGGGATGAATGACATCATCTCCTGACCACATGAAAAGGAGGTTCTGCGGCTCTGGCGGCATCATAGGTCCTGCAATAAGAAGGTTTCCAGTGATGCCACTGTGGTAAATCTCCGGCTGGGACCTACCATCACAAAATAACTGGGGCTGCTCTCTCAGTTCAATGCCAGACATATGAAGTTACAAACCCTTAAACAGAGTAGGGACACTCCAAAAATGTGCTAAGGGTCTTCATTTTGTGCAAGTTACTCTTGTATCTCAGATAATGCCTAAAACACGCACCTCGTGTAAACAGGGGTTTAAATGGCAAAATGCAGTTCCCAGATGACACACACTTGAGCGTGTGATGGATCAGTCAGGAGTCCACAAAGCATAGTGCTGGTGTGAAGGGTATAACCTTCAGCTGGATGGTGCGGGAAGATACTCTGCTTGATTACTCAGGAGAGGCTGATTAAACGCTCGTTGCTGGGAAAGGGAAGAGTTGGGGAAAGCACCAGCTAAGAGGATGTACAGCCATGATATTTATAAAATCATAGGTTTGAATCCTCTGGCCAACTAAGCAGTCAACTAAGCTGTCATGCCCTGGAAGAAAGTCCACAACCCTAACTGCTCTAGGGGTTACTAGACACTTGCTGACCCCTCAGCCCTGACCCTAAAACTGTCCCTTTAATTGTGAGCAAAATGGGACACATCAGAACCAAAGAACTCCGATGTAGCTGGCGCAAATGAAAAATTAGTAAAAAAAAAAAATTTAATCAGGGACTTGTTGGAAAAGACTTCAGAATTTTTCTTGAAATATGTTTAAAATTTACAGTGATGTTTTCAAAATCAAAAATTTGCAAAAGGAAGAAGTACTGTGCAATCTGATATCAGTATACTTGTACATAAATATTTCTATTTGATTGCTTTTGTGACGTCTGCTGAAGCTGTTTACTGGGGGGCTGTTTACTGCAGCATGGCCTTCTGGGCCTCGAACCATCAAAGGCTCTGGTTAGAGTCTCACAGTCCTGATGACTACAGCAAAGTAACTGTCACTTTAAAAACAAGTTACACTCTTTCGTTATTCAATGGCATTTTCAATGTGTTGAATAATGATGGAATATTTAAAAAGGTTGTTTTTTTTGGGATCCTCGTAAATTTTTATTGCTGCCAATTGGTCACCTGGTGTGAAAAAGTAAGACTCATCTTTGCCAATAACCACATGAGAACGTCCCTAACAACGCATATCAAAGTACATGTATGAGGCTTTGCATTAAAAGTCAGTTCTGTCTAAAAATGCAAGTATATTTCATTGCAATTTTCCCTCTTCTCCCGTAATCAGAATCCAATTAGATGTGCATGATATTCTCTGTCATTAGCCATATAACTAATATCAAGAAGTAAGTGAAATGTTTTACAAAGAATTGAGGGTCCATTCTAGGATCTTTGTTAAGTGATGGAAAACTTCTGAATTTTTGCTTGTCGCTTTTAACTTTGCCATTTCTCTTAAAGGTTGAAGTTAATACTAGAACTACAGGACTGTGGCAGAACGTTTCACTTATGTATCCATAGGGGTGACCATTTCAATTCTTACATATATGACATTTTTGAATCATCTTCATCCTCATCATCCATCCATCCATCCATCCATCCATCCATCCATCCATCCATCCATCCATCCATCTTCTATGACTGGCAGCCAGTAGAAC
>JAACJT020000086.1:16399733-16446528 GCA_009936485.2 Gymnarchus niloticus | reverse complement strand
ATTTTTGAATCATCTTCATCCTCATCATCCATCCATCCATCCATCCATCCATCCATCCATCCATCCATCCATCCATCTTCTATGACTGGCAGCCAGTAGAACATTGTGAGGTATCAGAATCAGATTCAGAATCATTTATTTGCCATGTCCAGTCCGAGTACAAGAAATTTGACTTGGTGCATTTGGTTACAAAACAAAAAAACTACAAGAACATAAACAACATAACAAAAGTATACAAGAGTATTTACAAAACAGAGCTCATATGAGTAACAAACGGACATTTTTGTATAAGGTGCAGCGGGGCAACCCACCCAGACAGTCCCGTACAGACAGAATACAAGACAGACAACATTTACAAAATGAGCATGATAATGAAGACAAAACAAGACAGACATTTGTGGAAAAGCAAGTTAAAAAAAGGTAATGAATGAATGATGGGGAGAATGAAACAGTGAATACTTAGGCATCTGTCCTCACAGATTGTTAAGGGAATGAAAGTTTTAACATGTTCCATTATTACTTTAGTAGTAGTCTTAAAGAAGTACTACTCGTGGTGATGTATCAGTATTCTGAACAAGTATCTAACAGATAAAAGCAATATCAATAATTTAGTTTCATTAGTTACTACAAGCCTTTATGAACACCTTTTAAAAATATAAACATGGAATATTTAGTTTTCATAAGACTTCCATTTTTTATGTCTATGCCAAACCCTTAAAGTTAATTGTTATGGGCAGAAGAACTAATTAACCCAGCAAGGTGATTTATGGGACATGATCTTTTCCATATGATGATGCCATTTTGGAATTTGTTAATATAGCTCATTCCACTGTTCCCTTTATTTTATCTAGATTTGTCTTTCATTAAAAGTAACTTTAAATCATTCTGAAGTCGCACACTAGTCATAATTAATTCCATGAAAGCATAACTGCATTTTCATGGCCTTGATAGAGAGATAAAATGCTTTCTGAAGGAGTGGAATTAAATACAACTGCTTTTCTGTACATATCTTTGCATATATTTCTGTGTGTAAACATACAGTGGGCAAAGAATATTTTGGTATCTGGAGGGCAAGCACTTCCCAGATAAAGATGGATTGTGTGCACGTTTTTTAATGCGATACTCCTGAGGACATTTTTTAATCAATTCTATAGTGTATGAAAAGGACAATCTGTGAGTGGCTGTGGCGTTCAAGTCCAAAGAACAAAACCTTTCAACTGAGTAATTGGCACCCTGCCTTATTTATGCAACCAAGCAAAGCATGACCGTTTTTTTTCCACCCAGATTTACTGTTCGTCAGTGTAGAATATAAGTAGGGCAGTAGGGATTGTTCTCCGGCAAAGTGTGTTTTGATAAAGCATTGGGTCTTTAAATACCTTTTAGATTGCATCCTGTTTCCTTGATTCGATTGTACCCCTCACTCGATTCCACCATGTGCTTCATGCTGTAACTCCTGGCAAGAAATGTGCCTCAGAAGGTCCTGCGATTGGTGCTTTGAGGCCTGTGGCACTTGGAGGAAAAGCCTTGCCCCATGGAGGATGACCATCTGCTGCTCTATGAAAAGCTCTGGAAGCCAGGTCTTTCTGTTCTTATTATATTTATCCTTTGCCACATACCATTGCGTTCAGTCGTGCACTCATGCACCGTCTGCATTAAACAGCGCTACGGCGACTCTCCACGTCGTTCTCAAGTTGATCTATGGGAAGTGGGGCCGTAAGACACTTCTTCAATGATGATCCCCAAGTACGTCAGCCAGTCTGCTTTCAAGCAGTTTCCTCAGTCCGGCTATTCGCGGTTTGCCCTGTGGCAAGACCGAACACTGCGTTCTCCAGAAATAGTAATAGTTCATCTTTCACAAAGACTTAGGTCTCCATGTCAGATGGGATGTGTGTGTGTGCGTACGTGTGTGGGAGAGTGCACGTTCATTTGAATTCACGTCTCTTGAATAGAGGCGGCGATTGTGATGCATGGTTAATATTGAAGTGCTGGGAGCGCTTACAGTCCGGCGCACCAAGGCCTGGGGTGTCTGTATGAACATGCTGCTTGTCCTCCAGCACTTAATCACACGCCCTGTTACTGGCAAACTTTATGCATCTCTCAGATGGATAATGAAGTTCAGAATTATTAGTAAATGGTGCAGAGGTTTGTTTTTCATCTTACGTTCTTTGATTTCGACCATAATGGCAAAATACGAAGGTGGTAATCACACTGAGCATGCATCTCTCTGAAAACATATTATGCCAACTGCTTTATCTTTATGTGTAAATATTTAAAGTGCTTCTGACAGACACAACGTCCAACCCACTCACAGTCCTCAGATGAAGTCCAACAGAACTGTAAATTTTCAGTATACAATGCAAAATAGTAATAGTTCATCTTTCACGAAGACTCAGATCTACTGTCACTTCTGCTTCGCATGTACTGTGTGTTGTTGGAGTGCTGGAGTTCAAGGATTCCTCATGCTTCTGTCCCCATTGGCCCCTCCCTCATACTGTAGTTATGCTGCCATATATAGTTATGCCGGGGCTCTTGCTGTTTTATTTGCAATTATTCTGCCACCTTAAACTGCTGCTCTGCTCACGCGTGTTCTCTTTCCCCCATGCCCCCCTCTTTGGGCTGCTTCTTTCAGAGGTTTGGATTCAAGAGATCCCCGTATCGTCTGCTGGTCGACCACACCCTCCCTCCACTTCAGCTGTCCACACTGACTGGCTTGCTGCCTCCTGAGCTACCAAACCTGCTCTTCAATCCTGATCACCTAACTGCATCCTCAAATACCCTGCTGTCCTCCTAACCGTTATACAACATCATTGTTTTTAATTGTATTAATGAATTTGTCCTGCCCTGTGTCGGCCAGAGGAGGATGGGTTTCCCCCTTGAGTCTGGCTCCTCCCAAGGTTTCTTCCTCTCGAGGGAGTTTTTCTTTGCCACTCTTACCCTTAGCTTACTCTCTGGGGACCCTGGTCCCAGGACTATGTAAAGAACTTTGCGACAGTGCTTCTTCTTAAAGGCGTTATATAAATAAAATTGAATTGAATTGAAATAATAGTAAACATTTCCTTAGCGTGCTCGACGTGTGCAGAGTGTCAGCAGAGTGCATTTTAATAAAAGGTAGCTACGGATTTACTCAACAGCAAAGTGAAAACAGACAGGTAAGCCAAAGACTGAGCTTCAAAACCGGCCGCCTCTTAGAAGAACCAAAACAGCTCGGCCATGCCAACAATGCAAGGACTGACCTAATTAGAGCTTCAGTCATCTCTCCTGCACCTCGACGAGGGCAATTAAAATGAGCTTTCCTACAGATTCCGACATTTTGCGGCACGTATCCTCCTAATGGATTGTATTTCATGAAATGCATCTCAAGATGGCATTGGTGCAGCCGGTGGTATCCCCTCCTTAATTCAGACTACCAATCACGGTGCAGTCGAGTTTTACCACGCGCTGTTTTCTAGCATAGCTTTAGGACAATAAATCTGAGCAATTAAGCATGATTAAAGGTCCTTCACACTGAATGCAATTTCTTAACCTTGTTTTTATTGGGGGGGGAGGGGAGGGACTGTCTTCAATGCCCTGAAGTGAGCGGACTTGCTGCTGATGCATGGCGGGTCATTAACCTCTCCCCTGTGCCAAAAAAAAGTTGTGGCCACATCTCCTGATGTGACGACAGTGCATGTGATTGAATGCTCCAGAGGAAGACAACAGTCAAAGCTATGTGAACCAAGCTAGAACATTCTTGTCATCCTCTAAGACTGCGATATTTTAATAATATTACAAAACAACGATACGCACCATGACATGAGAATACGTCATCAATAGATGATCCTTAGATGCTAAAGAAACGTTCATGTCCGTTTTGTTTTTGATGTAAACGGAACCTTTCACTCTTGCATTAAATTTGTCATAACTCTCTCATCATCTCTGCTTTCATAATAAATTAATGAGCATGTTTAATAATGAGGAACCTACAGCAAATCTTTGACTTGTATCCTACTTATGACTCTTGTGATTTTGTCTTGCACTGATGCTAGAGTTATTGCATTATGCTTGAATCCTTTGCAATCATTCTCCTCCAGCTAAACTACCATGGAAGACTTCCAAGATTTTTGACCTGCCTTACTCAGATTGGAAATATACACCGGCCCTAAAACTACCCGATTGGAAATAATGCTGACATCAGGTATTGTATGATAATCCCTCAGTCCATCTTCTAACTGCTTGTCATGGTATGGTTATGTGGGGCCTAGAGCCTATCCCAGGAGCCATTGCTGCTAGGGTACACCCTGGATGCACTTTGGGCAAAGAGACCGCACATCTTTAGACTCCAGGAGGAAGCCAGACTGCTCAGGAAAGGAAACTCCACACATGCTGAGTAGAGATCAGATTCAAACCCCCAACAATGGAGGTGTTAGTCAACAGTGTCTCTGACTGACTCATCACACCCATTATTTTATATGACAATACACAGTGGAGCAATTGCACTAGATTTATTTATGAAGTATTTCAACGTTTTAGATACAACGAACTTTGAAAAATAATACATTACATCTCATTTTAAAATATTTTAATATCATTTTTAACATGTTATTACATTTACTATTATTAACTGACTAGTATCCCATCCAAGGTATACCCCAGCCTTGTGCCCTCTGCTGCCTGGGATGGTTTCCAGACCCAGCTGCAATCCTGACCAGGATAAGATGTTAGAAGCTGGATGGGTGGATGTTATGAATCAAAGTAGATTTCAAATTTCACCTATTGTGACATCCTTGTGGGCAAATATTTGATATGTTTTATGTGGAATAGAGCAGCGGTCTGATAATCAACAGTGTTAGTCTAAAATGGTTGAGGAAGGTCCTCAAAAGGCATTTTCGCTAGTGTCACCTGCCCATTTCTGTGCCTCTACGGTTCCGCTGAGGTCTGCGGCGAGTGCTGGGGAGTGATGACTTGATTGCTCCCTGTTTAATAAGCACGCACTCGGGCTTGGCATACCGCAGATTGTATCACTGGCAATGGTGTTATTTGTAGGGCCATTATCATCATCATTCCGGTTTTCCGACGAGAAGCTCTCCGGAGCATTGTCAATAAGCCTTCGTAGCAAAACAACCTGCTGTCCCTATAAAGATGTCTTTCGTTCAGACGGTTTCCTGCAGCATCGCCTTTATTTGTTCTCCAATATGCGAGGCAAAATTAGAAGCAAATTTCCCTTTGTGCATTTGCTGCTCAAAAATGAAGTGCGGGAACAACGTATAAAATTACCCAAGCTGCCTACCCAGTTCATCCAATAGCATTCAAATCTTGTTTAAAAATAAAACTGGGGGGGGGGGGGGGCGCAGGCTTCCTATCAGAAAAGAAAGACATTTTGATAAATTGCTGATAAAAAGCCAGATAGTCATTCAACCCTGACATATTTGTTCTTTAACAACAAATCAATGAAGCTGAAGCTGAAGCTCCTGAATGCAGAACAATGGTGAGATGATTCAGAGATTGTCTTCATTAGGCACATTAATATTCATAGAAAGTAGAAAATTTGACACCTGAGAGGACTTGCTAACCTTTTCTCATATTAGATTTTTACTTCTTAACACAATTACAGTCCAGCAATGACTTAATTAATGCCGCTTTCTGTCAGCGGGCTTTAAAGAACTGTCAATTTGGCCATGCTTCGCCTGTCAGCAAAGAAGAAAGACAGTCATCCCACTCTACTGGGAGACAGGCGCAATCGCAGTGCCGGATAAAGTCACATTGCCAGACACCTTGCCAAATTGATTCTTTTAAGGGCTTTCTTGCGGATTATCATACCCCCCCCCACACGCTTCTCCCAACCTTCCTTATGCAGGTTACAAATGTAGGCTACATCTGCATCTGGATTTCATGACGGTCATCGGTGTTCCTGTTGTCTTTGTCAATCTGTATTTATTCATAAGAGCCAGAAGTGGCTTCATTCACCTAAATCGGCTGGGCAGATTAAACAGGCTGGACCAGGATCATAGAATTATTCACTGGATGCTCTGCTACAAAGAGATGTACTGAGACCATTTTGTAAACGATTTTGTTTCTGTACAGCTCTACAGGACATTGCAGAAAAATATGCTTTTTTTTTTTTCCATTGTTGACAGCTCAGGTTTTAAAAGTCTGTAGGTATTTTGAGGTGCCCCATATGAATAATTTGAGGTTACAGATCGGTAAACACTTCAACTTAAACAGAAATATTTCTCACGTGGGGTGAAGGTGCAAACGTATGTTTGGTACGGGTTTGTTTTGAATTTAATAGCTTTCTGTGGTTAGACAATATGAAAATGGTCGAGTTTTTTTTTTTATTATTGTTTTATAAATCGATCATGGTCCTGGACCTATTTGTTTGTATTATTTATTTATTTTCTTTTTTTTGAAAATGCAGAGTTAAACTGTTGAATACATGAATAAATGCATTTAAAACTCTAAAACAGGAGGTTATACATCGTGTGGAACTGTAAACAGTACAGCCTGGGCATGCCAAAAATTCTGGCAGAAACGATTATATACTTGTGATATTTTAAAGCCTTTTTCTACTCAGCGTGATTTATCTGGAATCCACTGCATACATGACTACAAAACACATTGAGCTGCTTAAATATATTTAATGGCCCATTAGAATTATTGCATTATTATTAAATTGTGTGCCATCTTTTTTCTTGAAATTTCCTGCACTTGTAAATTGTAAGCAGTGAAGTGTCCAAAAATGATGACAGGAAAAATTTCTGCTGCTAATGACTGATTTTCATTTTGCTTGTATTTTGATAAAAAAAAATAAAAAAAAATCTTCCTGTACTTCAGCTTTCTCACACAAAGGTGGACAGAATTGTACCGGTAGCTTGAATCAATGCAGACTGGTCATTTTTCAGGGATCCACAGATGTAATGATCCAGAGGGTTGCTCTAAGATTCTTTGTGTGTGCTATGGAGATGTAGTTTTAGAAGCAGATTGCTCTGATAGAAACATTGTGCGTATTGTCTTACAATTGTAAAAATCATACAGAAAAGTGACCGCACAACAGTTTAGGGAATTCTTGAGGTAAAGCTAACGTATCATGGAAATTTGTGTTGATGAATGACATTTGTATAGTTTTTGACTTCATTCATGAATGTGAAAAAAGAAGCATTTACCTTAAGGCAAAGGTTGTAACGATTCCTGAAAATGTAAAAAAATGCCTACATTCAATCAATAGTTGGATGTTTTTCTCAAAATACTACAAGACCTTGGCCCTGTGAACTGTTTAGGCTGAATTATTATTATTATTATTATTATTATTATTATTTCAAATTCAATTTACATGCTTGTAAACTTATAAAATTTAAATTTTGAGAAAAAAACACTTTTTGTTTGTAGCTCTATTGGTCCATGTTCAATAAAAATGACAAAAAAGAAGATGATGACAAAACTTTACACACGTTTGTACTTAGTATCAAGAATTTTCCAAATCACATCTTAACATCATGTACAGTATGAAATCAAACACAAAATTTTAATATCCCTCCTTCACTTATAAAATATGGGTACTTTCAGTGTTTTGCTAGGATTCTTCCGCACTCCAAAAACATGTGGTTATATGAACCATTGATTACACTTTATCCATGCTCTGTGTGTATGTGTGTGCCCTCTGATGGATTGGCATCCCAGCCAAGGCATCCCCCTGCCTTCTGCCCTGTTTCCCCTCCCATCCTTTACTGGATGATGGATAGACAAGCTGACAAAAGGCCTGGACCACCACCAGCCACTGAAATAGTCCAAGAGCATCTTTGCAGATTCTCAAAGTTGTACTGTTTGTAGGATGCAACAGCATTCCTCTTCTAATAACACATATCTACATTTACTTTGCCCTCTTGTCGGTTGACTAGACCTAAACTGTGCAAATAAGCAAAATCCTCTAAGAAAACAAAGAGTGTAGAATGTAGGCTTCACAGCTGCTCATTGGCTTGGTGAGAACATGGTAAACCATGATTTGACCAATGAAGCACTCCCTTTTCATAGACTATTTCCTTGGCACCTCGTTAGAAGTGGAAAAAGTGCAATTTTATTCATAAAATGGGGGTTTACACAGTACAGCTCAGCTATTCTCAAACCAATCCAAGTATATCATAGCTGAAAGGCACTGCATCTCAGATGACAGTGTCTCTCCTTCTAACTTTCAGCTAAATATCACTTCACGCCCTACCTTGAAAGATTAGAACAGGATACTAGAACAAACTCCCAGTTTCCTTCCATCCATCCATCCACCTTCCATAACTGGTTTCTCAATAAAGGGTTATGATGAAGCTGTAGCTTATCCCTGGAAGCACTGGGGCAGAAGCAGGAGACACCTTGGAAAGGATTCTGGTCCCTTGTAAGTTAATAAATAATATGAATAACATTAATAAACAATACAACATATTCAATCCATCACTGTCCATAGTTTAAACATAAGCACTTTGATATGATTTCGTTTCTTTTATGTTCTTGGAAGATCTTGAGCAGCATGGCACTCAGCAGGAAGCCGTACCATACCATACAATACCATTTCTCCATTTTTTTATTTTTGACTTTTCTTATTTTATGCATTTTTATTATTATTATTAGACTCAAAGACCTGTAAATCTCAATAAATCAATGGAAGTAGGAATGGAAATCCCAAAATGCAGAATTACAAAAAACAATAAATTGTGAGATAACCTGGTAATTTGGGTAAAAGGCTTTTGCTAAGCAAAGAAATGAAAAACACCGTGTATCACGAGCTGAGTTCATTTACCAGTGAGAGTGGCGGGGATCTTCATTTGAAAAGACTGAAGTAGATAAAAAATGCTTCTCCAAGAATTCTAAAAACATCAACCTTATAATACCCAGCTACGGTTAGCATAAATTCCAACTTTGGCACAAACCATTAAGGCTGCATTTACGATTGCAATTTGCAGTGTCTTATTCTAGTGGGGAAACTCCGGCTCTGTCGCATTATTACAAGAGCCCAGGAACACGCACGCGCAAATAGCATGCCAACTTTCCATATTCCACTTCGCTATACTGTTCAAATATGAAAATGAGCCCACAGGGCCAGTGAAAGGTGCTTGTCACTGTGTAAATGGCACTATTACAGAGGCATTATAATGACCATTTCACTGCATTCAGCCAACAGCTGTATGTACTGCACTAAATATTATGAGCCTGGCTAACGTGACATTTTCTTTCAATGATAACTCGTTTCTCTGCTCCATGCCTACCGTTAATATGGATGTTAATGATTTTTAAGGCATTCGGTCAGTGTGTGCTTCTTGCCGAATCCAAAGTAAATGACAAAGTTAGTAATTACTCTTATTAAAAATGCAAATATTTAATGCGGAAATATTAAATGAAAAGCGTTGTTAGTAGAAACAATGAATCTGACCTCATTGTTAACCTGAAAACATGCAGTTGGAGACCTCATTATTTCAGTCAGCTCTTAGAGCCGGGTCCCCTGTAGCATGAGGTCTGCAAAGTAGTTTGTGCATAACTTCCTGCAAAACAATAAATGCGCCTGGAAGGAGATATTGACTTAGCCTGGGATGCTTACTCTTCAGAGGTGTGATTTAATCCGCCGTGCAAGCCGCTCACCCCAGGGGAGGCCTGGTCTGATTAAGGCTCCATGGTAATGCCAAAGAGGCAGCATGGAGCTTAATGCCCCATGGAGTCGGTGTGCAAAGCTGAAGTCACCTTACGGTGAAACCTCAGGCCCCCCCTGACCCCACCGTGCCAAAACGCTAAACAAACGGTGCTGTAATATTGCAGGTACTTGACAAAAAGGACTCGTGATAACTTGCAGACTCTGGTAACTCAGCGTGGTCATTTTTTTTCACAACATATTGCTCATATGTGTTTCATGGATGCTGCATGGTTTTCACCATTCACTCTCTGATACACTTCAGCTTACACAGGGTCACCTGATGGGGGACACCCAGGACTGGGTGCCAACCCAATATAAGGCACAGTAGCGCCTGAGCTCACACATCATGGGTAATTTACGAGCTCCACCAATCAGGCTAGACTGTGGGAGGAAACAGGAGTACACAGAGGAAGCCGGCGACGCACGGGAAAAACACGCAAACGCCGCACACACAGAGCAGAGGTGGGATTTGAACCCCCACCCCTGGAGGGGAGAGACAACAGTGCTAAGCACTGAGCCCCAGCCATTTATGTATTGCCAAAACATTATGGAAATAATATAAGTGATTCCTATTCAGCACTCTGTTACCCAGAATCCTAGTGGATTCCTGCCTGATTAGTGATGTCAAAATCTTACACAGAAAGTCATCATGCCGTTTGGTGTAATTCTTGTGTGAAAAGCAATAACGTACATATCGTATTGAAACATGCACCCACTTATAGTCCTTTTGTTTAATATTTTTGCTCAAACATTACGAAGGCCGGTACGCACCTGCTAGAAACGTGCACAATAACACTGAAAATACGACAAAAGGTTTCAGAGGTGAAATAGGACGTATGTTCAGAATTGCTGATACAAAACAACGTGTGATCTACATATCGACTTTCAAATAATAATAGATAAATTGTACTGCTATTCAGTTATTACATTTCAGCCATTTAAAAATATATGGTGAGGTCTTTTTTAGGAGGATTAAACATTATAATTAATTCAACATGAAAAAATAAGAAAAATCATATTCCGTACTGAGCTGAGCACCTATAGCCGGTTTCAGCCTTAAGTCACTCTTTTTAAATAGTCTGATACTTGGCAAAGAGGTTCAGCGAGCATATTGATGTACTCAGTACTGTATTTATAAGGCTATACCCACAATTATTCTCCACAAGGTATAATTCACTTGTCAGGCACTGGTTTCCAAAGGCAGATTAAAACAGCCAGGGCTGCATTCGCCGCCGAATGTAAAAAAAAAAAAAAAAACAATAGAGGCTTCACAAAGTAATCATGTCGCAGTGTAGAAAAAAGGGACTAATTGGAATTGTACAAGAACAGGCAGCGAGCTCATTAAAACCTTGAGCATTACCTCATGATAAACTGCCACTTTAAGGGGTGGCGTTAGCGTGATGAGCCAAAGACTTTATTTCACACTTTTCAACGAGCACATCTCACGGTTAAGCTGCTTAAATTCAATAGCCAGTACATACGGGAATTCAGGGCTCCTAATTGCCGTGAGGGTGAATCACGAAGGCGCTACAAAACTTTCTCCGCAATCATGTAGGACTCAAAGATTCATCAAGTGATTGTCATTCGTGTGGCTGTCTACTCAGTGCCTGGCAGTAACTCAAATGTACACGAAAGACAGCTGTGAATGTAATGTTGGTCACCAATGTAATCATAATAAAAACAATAATTACACTAGCATCGTCATTAGAACATCTTCCAGCATTTTCCTCTTATCATTGTAAAATTGTTTTGTGGTTAAGATGAGCTTTATCTCATAAGTAAGTAAATAAATATAGTCTATATCAATTGACATGGAGATGGGGCTTATCCCAAACGTGACCATTTAAAAACCGCATCGCACAGCTACCCTGGTGGCCACAATCCTATGCCTCCCATATGAAATACAGAATGCATTTGAGAAATGAATACTGCTTCTGTGAAGAACGGTAAACGAGATTTTTAGGATGTCATTTTCCCCACGTTCAACATGCCATACTGGTGTAACCTTTCACTAAATGCAGGTCATGTATTGTTAGTCAAAAGGTGAGAGGAATAAGATTTTTTTTCATTGCTAAGTGGAGGAGAAGCCTCCTTTGATTAATCATGGGCTGATTATCACAGGTAAATCATTATCCACTCACTGACGAAGGCGGATTCTGTTGACACTGCATCTCTGTTCCCGGCTTTGATGGTGTCATTTCACTGCGTTGTTCTGCGCCTTGGAGGCTTTCACAGCAGCTGCAATCCAGCCTCTCCCCTGAGCGAAGTCAGGATGGTGATCTCACCTCTAGGTCTCCTGCAGCTGAGCGAACGAAACTAGGCAATCGGGGGAGAATGGAAAGACACAACGCCCCGCTTCAAATCAAGGCTCACACGCAAAGGTGTCTGGATAGGCGCACCGCAATGGAAGCTTCATTAATTAGGAACGTTTTACATAAACAGATACTGCACGTTTCCCACCATATTGCTAAGTGCTCCTGCTCTGCGCACCTCCGAGCTCAAGAACAACGGACTCCTTCTGTCGCCATCTCGGTTCCTGGAAACCATTAGCTTTGATCTCTGCTCCGACTGATGGAACGGATGAGGACTCATTACGCATTCTCAGCTGTTAGGCACTGCGCGCCGAATGCTTATTGACAATCTAGTTGTAAAATTGTGCAGGTGCCTCATGTTATGACAGCTTGTATTCAGGTTGCACTCAACTCCCATTAAAATAGAAAAAGCACATTTGCGGCTCAAGGCAGAAGCTATGATGACTAATCATTAAAGCTGAGTGTATGTTAGAACATGCACAGAAACATCCTGAATGGCAGGCCCTGTTTTTATTAATTAGGCATGCGCTGAAATAGGTAAAATATATTTTTAAAATTATGAGCATGAAATGATCCCTTTTCATTTGTACATGAATACACGGAATATGCAGAAGCGTTAGTGTGTTTAGAATGATCATAATTTCAAAATACAACAGATCTCTGCTGCGCCAGAATTTTTGAAGTGTGGGTATGTATACTCAGCGGCCACTTTATTAGGTACACCTAGCTAGTACTAGGTAGGACTCGCTTTTGCCTCCAGTACTGCTTGAGGTGGACCAGTTGTTCATCCGGGGAAGCCTTTCTGCACAACACACCACTGCTGCACTGAGCTGCTGTTTTTGCACTTGCTGTCTTCCTGTTAGCTCTAACGAGTCTGGCCGTTCTACATTCTGACCTCTCTCGTTACCCTGCCACCGGATGATTTTTTTTGTCCATAACACCATTCTCTGTGAAATCTCCACACGATCGTGTGTGAAAATCACAGGAGGCTGCCTGTTGAAAAAACGAACAGTACGAATACACAAACGTCCTCAGACTGTCTGGGTGCTGTACGGTATTCAGCCGCGGCCAATTGATTCACTGTATGGAAGAGCAGATTGTTTGTGTTAACGAGCAGTTGTAGCTAATAACATCTGAGTGTATGTATGTATGTATGTTCATGTACTCGTGTATATGTGTTTCCAGTACTGTGCAAAAGTCTTAGGCAGACAAAACAAATGTTTAAGGCAATTTCTCTAGGCAGCAAGTGCATATTTGCTCAGATAAAAAAAAGCATGATTTACCACTAAAATATATTCAAATAAACAGTAATACCACAGCATAAACAATAATTTCTTCATTTCTCCAAAATGTTGCTGATGTCTGGTTGTACGGGTAGAAGAACACGGTTTTGGTTACCTGATCTCTCCTCCAGGGTACCTTAGCACATTCCACGGGTTTGTTAAATTTTGTCACTGGCTCACTTAATAAGTTAATTAGGTAATTAATTTTACGAGGCATTGATTACCCAATCAAGTTGCACTCGTAATTGAGTTCAACAAATATTGGTAATTACTAACTGCAAATGCTGAGATGACTGAAGGAGATGATTCGAAAAACGTAACTGACACACCGCGACCAGCATAAAGTTACAGTTTTATACCAATATAAATATAATTTATACATAATTTTCTTCACCTGCCTTAAACCTTTGCCCGGGAGTGTGTGTCTGCACACGTTTATCTGAATATGCATTTGTAATCATGTACTGTGCATATACGTACAGCAGCATGTGTACATTTCTGTTTTCTGTGCGTCTGTGTGTGTAGACGTGTTCAGCAACACAGAGAGCTTCTCCTTGCGGGTTAAACCGGCCGGAACTGGTGACCCGGGGCCTGTTTATAGGCACGCTGCGCTCTCTGGATCGTGTCGTCGGGGGCTTGTTGTTGACGCTGTCAGAGACGGAGTGGAGAGGTTCCAGTACTGCCCCAACTCTGTGACACCAGTGGGCCTTAACCGCAGTGACATATGACTCTTACAGATGTCCCGTCGGAGCAGGAATCCCAGAGCCTGGCCCTATTGTAAGACTGGCCTACACAGAACGACGCTGCAAGAATGAACTGAGAATGAAAAGGCCCGGAGCTGACAGTTTACGATTCTTCAGTGAACGAGAATCCCTATATATATCTGTCCATTCGTATGTATATTCATAGAGCCGTGGAAGTTACATTTGCACTCACATATATCTCTAACTAAGTTAAATTGATCCTGCCCAGTGTAACTTTTTATCTCTGCTATATCCAATACACTTCATTAGATCCTGGTCAGACTTTTTTGCACTATTTTGCCTAAATTCATATCTCTTTATTACTGTCTCTTATGTTTAAAGACTAGCAATAAATCCCATATCAGTTCTTAATGACCATAGTAGGGCAGGCGGTAATACGTCATTGTTCTTCGGCGATGCCCCAGTGGGGAATAGAGCATGCCAGTCTTGGTAATTGCATACACAGATAGATTTATGCCGCTATTATATTCATCCAACGAGTCATAACTCAAATATTGGAGGGGGGAATCTGTCACTTACTTAATTCTGCAAAATTTGATTGGGCTGAGTTTATTTCAGTTAATGACCGCAAGGCACCATTGTGTATATTTCAAGCACAAAAATATATATTCTCGACAATGTACGCTCGCGCGGGCAAGCAGAAATGCAGACGAATAGCTGCAACTAATAACGATGCATGAACAACTGAAGTTTGTAGGATGCGTGATGCAGATGCCAAATGGAAAGGCTTTCGTGTCCTTCGCCTCCGTGGGAGTCAAGAGCGGTATTATGTTCTGTGAGCCACGGGATCACAGCCACAGCGAGAATAAGGGAGATTTATGGCTGGCCCTGAGGTGTAAAGGGGCCATGCGGTCTTCTGTTCCGGAGCAAAGGAGAGGGGGGTCGCCATGGCAGTCATAGCATGGCGCTCGAGGGACTCCAGCAATGGCAACGGGGGTCAATGCCAATGTCTTCCGCTATCCGCTGCCATGCCATCCTTGCCGAGTGGGGGCGTGGTAACTAAAGGAGCTGTTAATTGAACTCCCAGGGCGGCATGGAACGGCTGCACGGCGGGCATCTCTGAAGGCGGGCAGGGGGGAGCAGGTGCAGCCTGACGTAGGTATAAACACCTTGGCGAGTAGAGCTCTGAGTGGGTTGATGCAGCCTTGAGGGAATATAAGAGCCAGGACCTGAGGAGCCCTGATGCTGAACCGCTTCCCCAGGGATCCCTCATTGATGGTTGTTGTTTTTCACCAGAATTCCACGGTGTCAATCGCCAGGGTCAGCAACGAGGCAGGGCATCGTGGGTACCGTAGACTCCCTCGCCCCTGCTCAAGGCAGATGACGCAACATCCCAGATGCCAAACATTTTCATTCTTATTGTCTTACAGAGAAGCCCGCGACACAGACACTATTCGCTTTCCCTACGGCAGACGACGTTCTTCCCACGAGCCTGTGGAGAACGTCACGGGCCGGCCGACTGACCTGCTGTTCCTGAGTCTGCAGGGGTTACGCTCAGACAGCCTTTGTCCTTTTCCTCGGTCTGACTGCCGCTGTCTTTCAGATCTGGCAGCTCACTCACTTGTGACAGGCACCGCCACATCACATGTCCCGAATCAAATATACTTTTATTAGATCTGTCTTCTGGAGCAGCGCTCCACTGCAAAAACATGTTTTGTTCTCTTTAACCTATTCCACCAGGGACGAAAACCAACAGTGACACTGTCATTTGCGAGCTGTGCAGTGGAAGTCCCTTGTGGTACAAATGTCAGATTAAACCATGGAGTACTAGTTATCCTTCGTAAATATAGCTCTTCTTGAATCATGACCTGTCATAGGAATTCATGGTTTTGTACGTGTGCCCTTTATTAGAACCGGAGATGCTGTCGCGATCCTTAACACGTGCTAGGATGGGATTAATTGGAAATTCATAATGGTCTCTGGCTCTCTCTATGATCTGGGAGATAATCTACTGGCTTGTGCTTGATCACAGGATTTTTGCCTGACATATGTGCTTATATTCCCACAGACACGAATTCACCAGTTCCAGGAAAGAAACAAGATTTATTGATTTTGACTATAAGTGTATAGAAATCAGATCTTCACTGTGAGCCTGTGCAATGGTGAGAATACATGGTAAGTTTTATTTTAGTGTTTTGTTAAGGGCAAGGAAAAATTCAAGGAAAAGCCAGAGACATAATTAAAGCAATATTATGGTTTCATTGTCTGCCAACTTGTTTTTCTTTCATTTTATCAATATTTTTAGCCTACCAAACATTATATTGTGTGCGGCCTCTGAAATTTTTGGGTGTCTGGATATTGTATGTTAAAGAAATTCGGTTCGGTTTAACATTTCACTTGCAAGGGCAGTTGAAACAGACGAGAACAGTTTTAAATAGTTCTCTGGTAAATGTGAATATAGTTTAAAAATATTTGGGTAAAAATGAATGTAAGCAGAATAACATATATCAATGGCAGGTATAATAACAGATGTCTAAGATCTCCAGTTTCTCGGAGACTTATGTTTCATCATTGGGTAGGGGTTTGCAATGATGGCTAACATAAATATGGCACATTATTATGACTACTTGATGAGTACAAGGCTAGCAAGCATCAGGATATAAAAGGATAAGCATGGAGAGTGGCTCTCATGCCTGTATAGATCTGTGTGAGGTTGTTAAAGAGGAATTTTGTGCTTCTGCTAAACTCTCATCCAAAACTAATTTGACCTTTCAAACATTCTCGCTAATGCACAAAGATACAAGCCAAGAAGATAAAAAGTTCAAATTTGCATCGGCAACACCTTTGAATGCCCCCCTCCACCCCACCCCCCCCATTCAAAAAATGTGGCTGCAGCCTGGTCCACAAACTCGTATGGTCGTTTTAATGATCAATTAATTTCAGATTTCATTCTCTCATTTGCAATTAATGTCACGCAAGCCCCCCAATCTCCCCATGACTTGTCTCTTGTAATCGCCTAAGTTATCTGGCATAAATGTTTCTACCAAAAAAAAAAAAGAGATAAAATGTGTTTGCACAACAAAACTGACATGTACAGATAAATGATACAGTGTAGAATTAATACACCAAGATAATATCTCCACATGCTTGATATAAATCAACAGGCTACTCTGGCTGGTGGAGTAATCTCTGCCTTACCTGACAAATAATACCGAGCATCTTTAACCCGACCTTGTACACCACGAAGCCGGCAAAAACGCCGATATTCATGCATAGATTAATTCCTCTTAGCATTGTGTTTTTTTCCAGGAAATTCCACCAGACAGGTGTAATGTACACTTAGAGTACCACAGATATATATATATATATATATATATATATATATATACAAAAATTTTTTTCCAGAAACACTGCTCACTAAGATGTTGCACAGTGTTCCCATGAGTGATCAGGCGATTGGTTCTTCTCTGCCAACGTCAGAAAGGGAAACCGCTTTAGTCTGGTGCTTGATCTGCCCTGACATGCATTGTGGGGGATATGCATAGCGTAGACAGTTGGTCTTACCGTACCATCCAATCTGTTTTTATTAGGGGTCAGGCACAGAGGGTGCCTTTGTTGTAACTGTTCAGATTGTGAAAATGGCAAAGGCAGAAGAATGAAAAGGCAGTATCTGTTGATTAATAACTTACTATGCTACGCCAGTCACAGTTCAGAAATGTAGCTTCAGGGTATCCCAGTTCAGCGATACAAGTCACCTTTAAAATGGAAATGAAACATAATCGCTCTTTAACCCAGACCGTTGTACTGTTTACAGACGCCAGCATCATATCTAAAATGATAAATAAATTTGTATTTCTCACAATCTGTTACCTGTAATTTTTCAGTAGTTATAAGGAATATGCTGATTGTTCTTCACAAAACTAGGGTAGTCTGGACCACATATGGTAAAAACAGGGGCACTCTGACCTGATCACACAACGTGTAAATAGCATGTAAATGAAGGTACAAGTGCTTAATGACTTCGGATGACATGTGCAGATCTCAAGTCAAACAGAGCCCTCAGAGATCTGTAAAAATGTAAGTAGTGTGCAATAATCTGCCACATTGTTTATCACAGCTGTCACGAGTACTAAGCGATCAACCCCTGAACCAACAGCTCCTGAGTAAAACCAAAGCTGAAAGATAAAATGTTGACTTTAAAGAAAGCTTAATGAGTTTTTCTTACCCGGCATGTTAATTAAGGCATAAACGAGGAGGAATCCATCGATAGAAGGTGAATACAACGCTGTACTTACTCACACAGCAATCCCCACTTTTATGCATTTGCCTGGGCTTCAGATATTTTGCCATGTTAATATTAAGATACTCTCTACTCCATAACCACATATGATTAATTATGCATAAGACATGACACATGTGTCTCCCGAATGGTAAACTCTCTCCAGGCTATTAAAATCCATACAGCTCAGTCCTCATAATATTACCTAAAAATGTGGGGGGTTTTTTGTTCACAAATTCAGAAACCCAGCACATCATTTTGTGCTTTTTCCACAGGTAAAACAGGCCTGCATTTATAGGCTTGGAAATGAGTACTGTGATGCCAATTAATTTTTTAAAAAACATCTGTCATTCGGCTGTCATTTATACACAGATGACTCTCTTCACTTACGTATGTACTGCGTGCACGGCAGAGTTTCTAGAATCAACGTTGTGTTGTATGATGCACTTCTGTCATAATTTGCTGTATTTCAGCATATGCTACAGCAAAATATGCATGCTTTTTTTTTTTTTTACAAAAACAACAGTGTTTATTTGTAACGCTTAATAAACATTTAATGAAGGTGTATTTCATCTCCATGTCAGTGTATATTGTCTACGTCAGTGAGCAGTCGAGAGAGCACGGTTTAATATTACCAAGATCCCGTTTTGATCAGTTTTAATCGTGTCATATCTGTTCACCGTTCAGGCCTGTTGGCAGCTCATTGGAATAACACAAAGCAATTTCATCATATTATGAGTCAAATTTTAATACATCTATGCATTTAAGTTTTGTATTTTAAACACTGTTGAGATTAGTCTTTCTCTTCACGTGTTCATAAACCTTTATTTGTGAAAGTTAAGCATGAATTTATTGTGAATTTATTTAATGGACTATTTTTAAAATGGCATGTGTATTTTAAAACGTACCATTGAAGATTATTCTGGTACAGTCCTACGATTATAATGTTTCCAAGTAGAAAGAGACTTTGTTGACACTTAGGTCTGAGTATGTCAAGAGTCAGATATATTCCTGTAGATCTCCCCTCTGCAGTCAATGCTGAACTAAGCTGAACTAAACAGCAGATTAACGCTCTTGAAATCTCAGGGCCTAAAATGTAAGACTTTGGCGTCAGCTCCCCTGGAGAAGCCCCGTGGTAATCGTAGGAGCCCAAGTCCAAGTCATAACTCTCAGTCTCGGATCTTGAGGGAGTGCCATGCTGACTCCTTGCTTCGGATGCCAGGGCAATTGTGTGAGTGCATCCCAGACGGACAGCTCCGAAGATCAGCATGAAGGTGCGTGGAACAAAGCGGTCAGTCTGGCAGCTGGAAACGAGACGGTGAGGGTCGCCGATCAAATCGTGCGACGTGGACGAGGCAGGCATCGTCAGGGTAAGCACAAATGTGACCCACGTGTGGTGAAAAGTTTCTTGCTGTGGGAAGGCACAATGGATTTGGACTAACTTTTATGGATGGTTTGGGCTATTCACTTCAGGGCTTATAAGTAACCTTGGGAAATCATTGTACTAGAAACTGCTGACATGTCAGTTAGGGTGGGACGATTCAATAACACATTTAAGGCTATGTTACTTTTTTCTTGCTACATTTTTCTCTCATTCAAGCTGACATAACAATAAATTAGTAAGGTTGCCTTAAATGCATTGTTAACAGTTGAGGTATTTAGTGCACTTTATGGCTTAATAGCTTATAATGCCAGTCAGGCAGATATTTGCATTACTTCTGAAATACAAAACCTATGAAATTCCAGGTTGCTCTGTCTAACAAGAGTTGTCTCTGTCAAAGTTTTGTTTTTCCAAATCCTTAAAAGTTCCTTTAACTGTATGCACAATGGATCAACTTCATAAGATGTGTCATGGTCATCTATGTGTGTGTGCGTGTGTGTCCGCATTCACATCATATTAGTGGACACACTTTGCAGGAATCCATCTCTATAAATAATCAAGCTCCCCCTCAAAGCCTCACAGTAATTATCTGTGTTCGGTGACAGCCAAAGGCAGCATGTAAGTGACAGTCCTCCAAGTGGGAGATGTACTGTAAATTTTATGAGTGACAAAGAAGATTAGAGGAGTGATTTTTTTATACACAACCCTGACCTCTGCGAGGCTGCGCTCGCTAAAAGGTGAGCCGGGGAGCGTTAGCGAGCGTGCGGTGGTCGGCGCGGCGTTCGTCAGCCGCCCGTGTAATCCAGGAGGACGTTAACACCGTGAAGCCCCTCTCTGACTGTCGTAGGCTGGGAAAGTTGAATTTGGCGATCGTGTTGTGGGTCGTCGTGTGCAATTTATGGCCGTGCGGTGGACAGAATTTAGGGCGGAGAATCGGGTTTCGGTACATTATGAGGATGTAATTTATGGGCCCACCAGACCAGACACATCCCACAGTGTTTGTGCCCTCCGAGATGAGGTGTAAAGATAGATTTAATATGACATGTCTTCCATTTTAGCTGGGGGGAAACATCGAAACACCATGTCCGAGAGGGATAAGTCATAAGGAGTGTTTTTAAGAAAATAATGATGAGCGTTTGGACTTTAATCAAATTCTGTGCCTGTCAGCATCGTTCAGAATGGATTCACCATTCATCCACTCATCCCTCCATCCACCCATTTTCCATAACTGCTTGTCCAGTATTAGGTTGTAATTTTTGTTTGTAATGTTTTGTAATGTTCCAAATAAGAAAAATCTTTTTAAATATGCATATATCTATGCCTATTATACCAACGTTTCTTTTTTTCAATTTTTTTTTTTGTATGGACATCTTTAGATTTTTATCAGTGTGAAGTGTTGTAAACACTACTGATTTTAAACATTCATCGCTGAAATATTTACAGCATGTTTAACACCTAGGTATTGATTTTGTGCACTTTTATAAAACATATATCCTTTATAACGCTTTCTGAATAATCAGTTTTCTCAGTCATCTTTGCTTTCTAAATCTAGGTTTATATTAAAAATGCATCACATTTTTAGCGGGGAGATATTTAACCTTTTTATTGTTTTTCCCAAGAGTACCGTAAACAGTATTGTGTTGCGTTCTACTGTAATTAAGAATACCTCCATTACCAGTTGAATGTTAATGTTTAATTGTGAGGGCTTCGTAACAAACATCTAGAGGCTTGGTGAATGACCCAAAAAATTAGTAGGAAGTAGAAGAGACTTTAGACCTTGAGTCGTTTCAGTTGCCACACAGCCTTCATCATCGTCTTTATAGGAAATACTATACATATATATTTGTATATACATACTTGTTTGTTTGTTTGTTTGTTTATTTATTTGCCTGGCCCTTTGTTTCATCCAAAGTGAAATCCACTACAAGTTTTTACAGTCCCTGCTGCTCAGTGACATTGTCCACGATGCTCTGCCATAGTAAATTAGCCCTGAAAGCTTTTGTTCACAATATGACCGGACTCAAAAAGACATTCTGCGCCCATGCCTGAGGACGTGAATGATGTCGCACTGCAGGCTGTCAGGCGCCGATGAGGGATGGGCACACTTATTAATGCCATTTCATCACCTTAGAAACTTTGGTTTGAGAACAAAAAGGATGGAAAAGTGAACGTGATGCGTGCCGTCTCCGCTCGCTGGAAGGCTGATGTCATTGTGTGGACCACCGGATGATGGAGCGCAGATGGCAGGCTTGATGCCCCTCTGGAGGCGGATCCGGGGCTCTGGAAAGGGGCTTGGTGTCGGCTCTCCTCCGGTCTCGTCCTGATTTCATCAACATGCTGTCCTGCCAGATGAATTAGATCGGTGTCAGAAATGTGCAGGGGACGTGGTGTCCCTCACTTGTCAGAACCACGTTTGTCTGCTCATTTATTTATTCATTAAATTTCTCCTCAGAGAATATATCTGTTCTTTATTTCGGGGGGTGCGGGGAATACATATAAGCGCTTGTTTGGAAAATTAGTATTTTTTTTTTTTTTTTAATGACTTGGCAGGTTATTGATCAGTTTCAACAAAATATTCGCTTAAAAGCAAAAGCTTGTCTGTGTCTTAGTTTCAGTGAAGACGGTAAAAAAAGAGATTATTTAAATGAACAAAGCGTTTCGCCATCTTTGGCTGAGCAACAGGAATTCAGTTAATGTTTCTTTAGTTTTTGTGAGCATCATCCACCAAGATGATCAAAAAGCTCCGAGCAGCAGACAAGTACGGGAGTCTAGTTTCTTAAGCTATAGCCATAGGAACGATTCCCTGTGGCTTTAAATATTTGGGTTTCAATCAAACAAAATTACTGAAAAACACATTAAATGATAATGCCAAAGTTAATAAAACAGCAATGTAAGAAGAAAAGGCGGGAAGCTGTCCTGGGGGTCCCCCGCCTCATCCCCTGTGCCTCCTGGGACTGGGGAGATGGTCATGAATCAACGGGCATTGTAACGAAATAATGAATTGAAAGGACAGGAAACATCCAATAACCCTGTTATATTTCCCAAACAGACAAATAAAAATAGCATGGATTAAAAGATGAGCAGATGCTGTAGTTTTGCATATAGAGACACACGTTGGCTGACCCTGGTGATTTTCCAGTTAAACCGGTGAGGTAAACTTCAGTCAGTCAGCTCTAACAGAATTTATCAGCGTTGAAATGTGATGTTTTACTAATACATAAAGGATTAATTTTAAACTTGCTAAATAAATGTAAAAAGTAATAGAATGGAAAGAACATAAATGCTCCTGTCTGGTTAGAGATGCATTGTCAGTCAGGTGACTATACTTGGTGTGTTTTGCAGTCCTCATTAAAAATAATTAAATCATTAAAAAAATCAAAGGGAAAAGGTATTAAGGAAAAATAATACATATTCTCGTAATGCTCAGTGCTGGCTTAGACTCTGAGGTGCCTGCCTGGTAAATACAGTGAGACACAGTTAGCAGGAATCAAACCAATTACGTGCAGAATCCGAGATACACTTTATCCTTTTAACAGTCTAAAGTATTAGCAAAAAAGCCAGTTAAAGCAGGCTTTAGGCAGAAGGCATCCAATAACAAAGTTAGCATCACTCAGCAGGAAGAGACAAGAAAGAGTAAAAAAAAATGAATTTGTCAAACAGTGGGGAGTCCCCACACTTAGGTTTTAAATACCAGTCTCGGTATTCACTAACTGCAAGACCTGTGCTGAAGTAGGATTTCGGTAAGGTGTCCGTTAATGCCACTTATTGGCTACAGCAGTCACAGTTAGGCACACCAATAATTCCATAATTTTATACAGTTTTTCTTTTTCTGAATTGAACTACGCAGTGTGTTCATGCTTCATAAAACGTTCCCGCAATAAAAATCAAAACTATATCACATTTACGGTATATACCTCCGTATGCACTGTCTTCCACATGTTTACTGATAAATAAACATTTCCCAAAAAACGTGTGGTCTTACTGAAACGTAAAAAGTTTCTTTGAATAGAGGACCTTCTAAATACCTGTTGTCATGCAGGATGTCTTGAAGGTATCCACTTCCTGTCATGTGTCACCTGCGATATGTCATTTGTGATATGCGTCACTTGCATTGTAAGCATGTAAAGGTTATCAGAAAGCGAAGGAATTGTGTCAGAAATGTTGGGATGCCGAAGAGCCAGTCACTCCTACAGCACATTAAGATTAAGTGGCTCTTAAGGTACTCTTACAAGAAAACATCCATAGGTTACCCATAATAATAGATGAGGGAATTATTCAAATGATTTTTTTTTTTTTCATGCAGTGATTTTACCTAAAAGATTTGTGAGTTCCTAATGGATTGCAAAGGATAGATGTGATATAAAAGAAGAATAGTAAAATATTTATGAGTAAATTCAGCCACATTTACTTTGTCTTTTCAATGGCTTTTGAAGTCCACTATTAATATTACATCACTTTCCATTTTCCATCTAGATGCAAAAAATATCAGAGTCTTATTCAAGTCAGAGAATAAAACTGTATGCTTATTTTTTTTATTATTATGATGGTTGTTTTTCTGTCTTGTTTTTTCATTGCCAAGAATATCATACCTCTTAACATTTAAGGCCGATACAGCTTTTTTTAATACATATTTGTATATTTTATAGGTCATTATTCATTAGTGACAAAACAAGTTTAATTTTTACGTGTAATTTTCAAAATGAGTATTCATGATTCATTTCCCTGTTGACTGTACAGCACATGAATCTCTGACATCTAAGCCAAAATCTGATAACGTCAAATGAAACAGAAATCAGCTGTGAAATAAAAAGTCCTTGTGTTACTGGAACAGTCGTTGCAGTAATCTCAGGTTGATTTCATATCGCCCACCTCGAAACTGTTTAAAAATATGTCGGAAATAAGGTCACAGGGATCATAGATTACAATGCCTTAGATCTGTCCTGTTGTTGAAGTCATGGATTTTACATGTCTAATTTGTAAGTATTTGCTTCATAAAAAAATGGCGAAGGAATTTTTATTTGGCAGGATAACACCATAACGTGTCCCAGTCAGATTTTAGAGAAACTACAAACTCCTTTGCTTGATGTGGAAAGTATGCATGAAGCTGTAAAACTATACAGTGATAAAAAGTTTTCCAGGATGTTTGAGGGAAAGTTTTTAGCAAACCGAGGACATCCAAGAATTTGTGACTTATTATTTTGAGCTCAGAGATTTGCCTGTATTCCAACCTGTCTAAATTCCAATCTAACAGATGCATTTCAACATTTCCACAAGAGAAAAATGCCAGTATATTTCAAGCCTTGTTATTGTTATGCTTAGATGATTTCCTCTGAAACACGTTAATCGACATGTATGTTGGAGAAATACGTTTCACTTTCACATATGTAAAATCAGAAAGCAAGCCAATGAGCATGGAAATGCTACTCATAGATCTTGACATCAATTTTTCCCATTAGCTATATGTATGAGAGCAAACAGAAGTCAGTTCTCACACTTTCTACTAAAGCTCAGCGCGCTGCAGATTCATCTTCTGAAATTTTGTTGGTATTCAACCAGCAGTTTGAGCAGATTAAAGAAACAAAAAGTTCTACAGAATGCAACAGCGCATTCATCAATAGCTACAGTATCTGTATAACATAAAATAATTGAGATGAATTTGTGAGATTTCAAGCATTTTTAAAGATAAATAGAAGTACATTCAGAAAACAATCATTTTAAATGACACATTTAGTCAAATATTCGTAAAACATGAAATCGCACACATGCATAAATTATATATATTTAATGAATAGATGTTACTTTTTGTTACCTTATCAGAAAATATACATGCATACGAATTGTATTCATGGCAAAAGTCTGAGAATTAAATTTTGACTTCGAAGTAAATGCATGCAAATTATGTACGTTCTTGTCCTCTAGAAGTTCTAAAGTTAAATCAGACTAAAATGCACAATTATCACTGCCGTGTTGACAAGCAGCTTTTATTTCCCAGAATACTTATTTCTGAATTTAAAGACACAATTGGAATGAGTGGACAGTTGGAACTGTAATGAAGTTCAAAATGGATCATCAGTAAAGCAGGTGAATATTGAACGACGTTAATATCCACAGTCACAAGCACACTGAACCAGATTATAAACGATCTACTCAGGTTTAATGTCACTTGTCAATGCTGATTTGTAATATTGGTTTGTAAAATTGTTAAAGATTATGTAAAAATATATTTTTAAACCAACCACACTAATGCCATAGGCTCATAAAAACCAAGGGTCCGGTCTTCTAGGTCATGTGACTTCTAGGTCATGTGACAGCCTGACAGAACCACTTAGACACAGATGCCTTAATGAGACGTCAGCATTAAAAAGTAGCCCTACAATGTAAGCTTAGTGTGTGTGTGAACCACAGCAATGTTCCTGTGCCTGGGGAACAAAGCTTCTGCAAGCAGATCGAGCCTGAGATTACGCTGCCCACTTCCAGCTCACTGGTTTGATATTTTAATCATTGACAGCATAGGAGACCTTGACAGCTGGGATCTTGAAAACCAGCTGTTTTTGATACTCTGATGCTTCATGACTGCAGCAATGATGGTTAGGAGAATATTAACCAAAGTGACATGTTAAATTAATGCATTTTCTGTTGGGAAATTCCACATTGCTTTCCAATAAGCAGCCTTCAGCGTAAGAGATACGTACTGTACATCCCTCATGTCCTAAGGTAAACACATTCCGCATAATCATGATGGCTCCATGATAATCATATTCATAATTAATGCTTAATTATATATTAACACCGGATCGTATTGCATTTTTAGGAGGATCCATATAAGAAGCAAATATATGATGAAACATTAAAAAAATACACTGTGCTGTGTGGGTAAATTAAATGATGGTTAATATGTCAGAAAAGTTTTCTGACCTGATAACATCACATGTGTTGAATATTGCAAAAGAGGGCATTGCTATCAAAGTGTGTGTAACATTTATAATAGAAATATTACATACGTTATACTCTATGAATATACATACATGTGAATATATCTAGAAAGCTAAAAAAGAAATTACCCACGATATTACAGACGATAAAGATAATTGCGAAGACATTTATTGTTTCATAAATCCAGGATCAGGTGGGATCAGTGAGCTTTAAAGTGTGTAAATAAAAATTCAGTACTGATGATGGACTTGTATAAAATACCATGCAAGGTCCCTCAGTCTTTGTTGGTCTACGACTCCTGTGGCAGCAGAGCCTCAGCTTTTAAAGTGTGATGTTCAGGTAGCAGATATACAACCTAGAGTGATGTCTCTTCCTTGAAGGTCTCATGGAAAACATAACAGCATGTACCGAGGGGCCCGGGACCTACTGTGTAACTTTGGCCCCATTTTTTATTTTTGAAGTCATCTGGAAATTCACCTGTGCTACTCTTTATACCACTCCATGCAGTACCACTACCATTTGACGGCACGTTAGAGGACCCTGGTGCATAATCGCGAGCTTTGATATATGCTGTATTCCTCTCAGTTTTACTGTGGTGCATCTTACAGGACAGCCTGAACCGTCAACTTCCCAGGTTGTACAAGCAGCATGAATGGGACATGACTACCGGCAAACTAAATATCATTATATACCATGGCATTTTTGCAAGTGAATACCAGGATTTTATCAAAATAGTTCCAGACTGGAGGAACATGGTATAGATAATGCTAAGAAGTTTGCTACTTAGCTACTTAGCTACTATTCTCCATAATAAGTTCATGTACACGTACAATTAGATATGTTGTTGGAGCAATTGAGGCTAAGTTACTTTCTCAGGAGGTCAACAGTATCTCATCCTTAGGAACCAAGCAGCTAATATTCAATTTAAAAGTCAGCTTAAAGTAGTCTTGTGCTCATTATAACCAGATTATTTGCTGGTTCGTGCTATTATTTTTACTGTACACAGCTGTTTACGAAGCAGTAGTTGCAGTAATTTTTAAATTTTTCTTTGTAGCTGCCCCCCCCCCACCCAGCCCAATAGATTGTAAACCAAACTGGTCCAGCTGTCTCAAAAATATAGCACCGGCATAGATGTTAAGATCATATGCTGTGTAAAATACACTCAAGTCCATTTACACACAATTTTACATGTCAAAGTGGAATTCCACGCAAAACAAAATTGTCACCAGACCCTATTAAAAAAATCCTACTTAAATTGTACGTGTTGTAAAATTACTATTGCTCAAGAGAAGTTCTGAGGAGAGATTGTCTGCCATAAACTGAGTACCATTTTAAACAATGTCCCTATAATCTGATCAATTAAATAAAATGTATTACTGTTAAAAAAAAAAAAAACACTTAAGAAAAACCCAGATTTATGAAACTGAAAAATGATATTGGACTGAACGGTTAAAACAGTGAGATATTTTATTATTTATTCCATGAAATGACCATAACATGCATGCATACATACATACATGTATACATACATACATACAAACATGCATGAATTAATTTACATGGGATGGACAAAATACCAGAAACACCTAACAGAATATTAATATGAAGGACTTAATAAAGGGTTCGGGCACCCTTTTCCTTCAGAACAACATCCATCCCTCACAGAATGCCATCATGTATGTATATTAGTGTCTGTAGTGGGACATTGGCCTCTATTTTCTTCAAGAAGAAAAGCCTCTAGTTCTTCTAGGGATGCAGGAGGTAGAAATCGACTTTGCATCCTGTGCTTTGTGGTGGCATGGCGGCTGAGTGGATAGCCGTGTTTTCTAATGCTGTCGCTTTGAATCCCACCTCTGATTTCTGTATGTGGCGTTGGCACATTCTTCAGATAGGCTGGCATCCTGTCCAAGGTGTACCCACGCCTTGTGCCCTATACTGTATGGACCTCTAAAACCACTAGAACTACTAAAAGAACATTAAAATATGGTGACTGAGGAAGCCAGTGAAGGCATTCAGCTTCACCCTAATGTTCACAAAAGAGAATTTAAATTTGCTTAGCAGTGTGTTTGGGGGCATTGTCAACTTGGAATATGGGAACATCATGAGGGAACAGCATTTGACCATAGGGTGGACTTGGTCTTTATAATGGCCTCATATTCCTTGACCATTATACAACCCCACAGACCAATTACGTGACCAAATGACACCCTGAGGATGTCTGCTCCTACCGTTACGAGTCCCCCGATGTGTTTAACAGTGGGCAACAGACATTGTGGGTTGACTTCATCCTTCGCCTTTCCCCAGATGTAAACTCATCCGCATGCAGGATAAAGGCTGAATGATGGTTTATCAGGTCATGTTAGTATTTCCCGTTGCTCAGCAGTCCATGTTTTCTGCTCACGCACCACGTTCTGTGTCTTAGAGCACTGACTTTGGATGCAAGCCATCCTCGAATGGCATCCCTGCCTTTAACTCTTGCTTTATCGAGCTCATGATGTACAGTTATGTTGAGACTGGGTCGCAGAGGTACTGTTTCAGTTCTACGGTCATTTCGAAGCCCTAATTTTGTGGTGTCTTTAGCAAGCATTCCGTGAAGTCTCCATCTTTCTCCGTGAGCGGACTTTAACTGGCAACCGCTGCTCTGCTTTTTTGGTACAACACGTCCCTCTTTGGTGTATGGCATACGTCATTTTTGAAACCGTTGCCCTTCATACATTTTAAACTGCTTTTCTATTAAATTAAAGTTTTTATGACTCGTGCACCTGCAGTTCAGCGAAAATATGGCCTCTTTCAAACTTTTTCTTGCTGATTGACAACCACCTGCGGATCTCTCGTTTTGTATTTTTACTATATATAGAGTGAAAAAAAATCATAGGACGAAAATACATTTACAATGCCTTGGCTAAGGGATGCAAAATGATATTAATGAAATTGATAAATAAATTTAATAATAATTGCTGAGCAGAGGAAATTGATTCTGGCAGGTAAATAATGAATGGGCAAATGCTAATTAGATGCAAAATGAACGAATGCTAAAAATGTCAGCAGGAGTGTGTGTTGGTCCTGGTTTGTAGTGTGAACTGATAACATAAAAGTAGATAGAAAAACATAGAAATATTTCTGCAACTTTTCAAATGTAAAATGTATTTTTCTTCATGGTTTTGTGAAACACATTTGGAAAGCATGGTTATATGTTTTTGGTTTTGAAATAAGACAATGGTACAGAAAAATCTTTGTAGTTTGAGCTAACTGCAATAGTATTTCTTTAAAATCATTCAGGATTCATAAAATGTTAAAATATGAAAATGGGTCAAAATAAAAACAAAGCAACACTCTTGTTTATTGGTTAAGATTTATTTGTCATTGTGTTCCATAATTGAATTCATTTCCTTGCTACCTCTATTTCCTAAAGTGGTCTAACCTCCCTAGAGGAGCAATAGCCTAGACAACAAAATCTAGTCGCACTTCTAAATCAGGGGTCAAAGGTCATTTATTCTTTTTATAATTTGACGTTGCTTGTTGCTCTCTCCCTTAAATGAGGAACCGTGTCGAATTAGAATTTTAGCAAACAAGTGACCCAATCCAGCAAGGACACCAGATACTCAAAATGATTTATTATTTGCTGAAAGCTAAAGGAACCCGAAACAAATCCGTTAGGGGTGGACAGGCCTCATGGGGGCGTTAATAGGGAAATGACCCAAATCCCAGCTACAATTTCTCTCTTAAAACAGGGGAAGAAGGTAATGAAACAGAGATCCATTCATTTTCATCTGCCTTCTCGGTTTATTTCACGTGCAGCCTCCCCCCAACTCGAGAATTCACCATGTCCTGCTAAGTATCTTACAGCTGGGAAATGATTTTCACCCCCGTTAAAACGTGCAGGTTCGTTAACATGGCTGGATGACCGTTTCCATCCAGTTTCATTCTGAGGGGAGCCTGCGAGTTTCCTTTGTCTTCAACCCCCAGTTTCCATGTGAACCTGTCCTGTGATAAGGTTCAATTCCATGACTGAATGGTAATTCTCAACTTTTTGTAACTTTTCGCGACTTTTTTTTAGGATTTAAGATTACAATCAACATACGTGAGGATGTATTTTTCATTTTTGTATGAACAAAAATTTACCAGTCACTTTCATGCAGATGCTCTCTTTCATTTTTAATTTCTAATAGCTGGCAAATTTGTACATCATCCATTATTAGCTCAGTGAATGACTTTAGGAGACAAACACAGGAAAAGGTAACCATATTGGGACGTGAATGTGCTCCCAGCGAGATTTTTTTATAGGAAAGTTGGCCATCTGTGATGTTCACCTATGGGAAGAGGAACAGTGTCAAGCGAGGCTAAATGGCCACTGTCCTTCTCTAGTTTGCCCTGGAAGGACAAACCGTGCAGTTTTCACCCATCCGTTGGGTAGAGAGGGGGCATTTGTAGAGTAAGCTCATACCCGCGGTCAATGGGGACAGCCCCTATGGCTGGACAGCATGATCCATCAGACAATGTCCATGAATTCATTATTTTTTTTTTTTTTTATCACAGACATGGAATTATAACCTCAGGCTGTGGCAGAAATATATTCAGCTGAATTGGTGTTCATGCCTGCACTGTAAATTCTAGATGATAAGTAACATATATATGTTTAATTTTTATCCATTTGCATATATTTTCAAGACATATAACTACCTGTCTGTTGACATAGTTTCAAAGAATTTCATTACATTTCCGTTGTTGGAATTTATTGTAATTGTTTTGTGTTTGCAGAACAGCACATAAATAATGACATTTGGGTTAAACTTAAAGCATGAAACAAGGACACTATGGCCACGGAGGACTATATGTCAGCAAAGTAATTTATCCACAAATGAAGGTGGCACTGACGTGACAATGACAATGATCCTCAGTGTCCTTGGACGTCTTGCGTGCAATTTGGAAAAAAAGACTTGGCAGCGGTTAACAGAAGCTCATATGCAGGAATGTTATTGTGTTAATCTTCGGTGGAGTTGATGCTGTTCAACATGTCCTGAGGCGATTATAGGTCAAAGTGACTCTATAAATAATTGTCTGCCGAATGTCTGTGACTTTGAGCCATATTCCTCCATGCAGTCAATCATGGAGGGTAAACTCAAACTCAGTTTTGTTTTATTGTCTCTTTTTTAAACGGAGATACTAATTTTACAAAGCAGCCAGTGTAGCATGCATTCATTTGCACTTACCTGCTGCCTGTACGTGTAAACATATATCAGTCTATCAAGAAGCCTCCCACTCGTACATATTATTTCCCATGTGGCAACCTCTACAGGCTTCCAGAGTTTTCTGTGACACGGGGAACCCAGGGCTATGGCAGATGGCATTGAGCCACGGTGACAGGCTAACCTGACTGCAGCAAAGATGCATAGCAGGAAGGACTCGGTATCAGACAGGCTGGGTCTTATTGAAAGCCTCCAGCAGAATGTTCCGGAGCTTACAGCATCATATCATTAACAATTCCTTGAAGTTTCAACTGTCCCTCAACAGCCCGTTAGAGATGCAGATGTGACATTTTATATTTTTTTATCCGGCCTCCCCCAGTTTCTCTCACCCTTGCTCTGGATACTTAAAAGCAACACAAACTATTGTCGTTATTGTGTGCACTCAGTGACAATGACAATGACAGGTTGATTTCACTGAATGTATCGTTTGTTTTCATTTGATAGTTCACATAGTTTGATAGTTATTATTACTATTATTGTTGTTGTTGTTGTTGTTGTTATTATTACTATTATTATTTCTTTTCCTAAGTTTACATAGGTGTGTTTTCCAATACAGCATTATTAGTGCAAGGAACTGTTTTTTTCTAATGCTGACTGTTTAAATATTTGGAAAAGTTAGACAACAGCATGTTGACATTATTTGACATTCATCTTACAGCAGGACTTCATATGTGACATCATTTCTATTAATGTACCGTACATGGAAGTCACGGCAATCCACGTCTTGAGTTCACTGAAAATAGGCTAAGGGCAGAAGCAGCTTGGAGGTACATTTCAAACAGGAGGAAAAAAAAAAAATTTCCCTTCAGAGGCGTCCATCTTTGAGTGCAAACGAGGCTCCAAAATCAACTGAACGTACGACACGCCCGGCAGCCGAAGAAAGCGCTCAGTTTTCCAACAAATGTAACCTCCAGTGTTGCTCAGTCATCTAAGAAACATTAGCCGTATGGTTTGTTTACCCGCGTGTGCAGTTATGAATCCCAGGTGTATCGCTACCTGTGTATAACTCACCCTTAGGGCCTTGGTATCATTTTCACTATGAAATGAAATTTTATGGCATGCAAGATTAGCCGACACTAATGCAAGGTCAAAAATAATAGAATCAATAAGCACTCTCAGAGATGTTAACATTTAGAGAAAATTACAGGTCGAAAATGCTGTGGAAAACAGAATGAAAGAAGTCTCTGCAGAATTCCTATTGATGTCTTTTCATTATTTCTAATAATTTGGCTTTCCGTGTACGCTATGGCCTGGCAGTCATCGCTGTGGTTTATCGCCCTCTCTGAGACGAGCTGGGTTGTTCCGGTACTGTCAGCCCTCAACGACCTTCCTCAGCCAATCACTTCAGCTCGCCTTAATTGATTAACGACATTTGAACGGAGAGGATTAAAGAGCCTGCCTGACCTTGTCACATGCGACTTGCTGTGGTTCCTTGCTAGCAGGGGCTAGCAGGGGCTGTTTACAGTTTCAGGAAAATGAAACGGAAAGCCATGTTTTTTTTGTTTCTACAATCTGCCTACCACCTGCAGGAGGAGTCTTAAAGGTCCAGCGCATTGTGGGTAGGGAGGCAATCAACAGGCAGGGGGCTCCAATCCCCAGCTACCAAAACTGGCTTTAGAGGTACGGAACATTACCTCTCTGATGGGAAAGGAGCTTGAGTTAGTGGGGGAGGAAGAGAAGTACGGTCTAGTATAGTCGGGCTCAACTCGATGCACAGCACGGAACCAGTCTCTTGAAGAGGGGATGGACTCTATTCCACTCTGGAGTTGCCCTGGGTGAGAAGTACTGGGCAGGTGTGGGTTTACTTATAGTTCCCTTGTTCAGTGCTTGAATGCTGGAATTTATCCAGGCAAACGTGAGGGTCACATCCCTGTGACTTCAAGTCAGGGGACGGGCTCTGACTGTCATCTGTGCTTACGCATCAAACATCAGCACAGAATATCCGGCCTTCTTAGAGACCTTCGGTGGGGTACTGGAAGGTGTTCCCTCTGGGTACTGGGTACTCCATTGTTCTGCTGGGGGACCTCAACACACATGCGTATTGACGGGGAAACCTCGACCTCAGTGCCATGTGATTACATAGATACACCCTCAATAATACGAGCTTGAATAACCACCAACACGTACCATGCACAGCAAACCTTCAGAAACAGGATATGTCAGACGTGGTAAACATGAGTTCTTCTACGCGCAGCACATAACTGACAACAACAAGACCTGGAGTTATGGTCTGAAACCCCATTCGGGGTGTTCCCCTGCGTGTGTCCTGTGCTTCCTAGAACAGTCTCCTGGCTTACCAGACTTTTTCAATACTTCAACAATATGGATGAATAGATGGATGGATGGATGGATGGATGGATGGATGGATGGATGGATGGATGGATGGATGGATGGAGATTGATAAAAAGTTACAGTGACAGTAAAGATTGTTGAAGTTGTAGTACCTAAGTCTGTTGGTTCTGACTACATTTAATCTCCTCAGCTCTAATGGTGAATGATTTTTGCTATGAAAAAAGAAAAATTGTACGATACTCTAATCTGTCGTTTGTACAGCTCCACATATATAAGAATTTAATATTCACCCATTCCAACTTGCTCTCCATGCGACACACGTACTTATACAGGTGAGAGCAAAGCTTTGGATCAGCGCACAGAGTCAGTCATTCACCCAGTACCCCTGGATCAGATCTTGGAATTAAGGGTCTTGCTCAGGGTCCCAGCAGTGATGTGATTTCTCTGATAACCATGGGATTTGAACCGACAACCTTCCAGACTTAGACACCTGACCTACAAACCTCTGCAACTACTGGCCTTCCTGTATTATACTACCACGTAGGAGGATTTGCTAGTCTTCAGGTTGGTTCTTGCCATGGCAACAAATAAGTATATGTTGTTATAGCATTTTATCTTATGTCCAGTCATAGAAAGTCAATCAGTTGTACAATAAACATTTCGATGAATGCGTTGGTATTTTAATGAAGAGTTTTTCAAGCTGATTTTTTTTTTTACTTTGATATGAAAGTACCGAAATTATATCAAACGTTTTCACGTGAAATCCGCATGCAAAGGCTGACATGTTTTGCAGACTGAAATAAATGGAGTAATGGTTTCTAGCTACTAAAACCATGGCAACAGATGACCAGGGTGCATTCAAGTGCAGCCTCTGCAGAATACCATAATATCAGGGAGAATGCATTTACGAGAGATACTCTTGCTGATGGGGACAAAACTGGGAACTGCAGACCGAAAATGGCTGAAGCAAATGGCTGTGTTTTGTTCGAACGATCAGTTGGCATACAGTCCTGAAATCCTAGTCCTGAGCGATAGCAGCCGAGAAAATTTTCATTTTAATTTTCATTATAAATACTGGATGAGTTTGGGAACACATTTTGGAATTCGTTTCAGTGCCTCTCATTCCCTTCATTTTGCACATTTCACATTGTTTAAATAGGATTGTAGAACATTATTGATGTAAGTGTAGATAAATAAGCCCATCAAAAATTAATTTGATGGTAACCGTGTGTTTATTGACGATTTCTGATTCTGGACAATTAAAGTGATCTCAAAAATAAGGGATAGGGTAGAAATTCATCAGTCGTGCATTTTGTTTGCACTTATTGTCAAATAATAGTGCTCAGTTTATAAGTTTTTATAATAATTTCTTTATATTTACAACTTCAAGCATGTCCTTATGATAGTATTGGTCTCGGTTCGATCAATGTGAACTACCAAAGTGTCAGCATTGAGCTTATGCTTGTAGGAACATAGATGGATAGGAATATTTGGGTGCTGGGTAAAATGGATATCATTAAGATGAGCATTTAGCCATCGTAATGTTTGGCTTCACATAAGAAGGTTGGAGTATATATGGATCCTTTAATAGATTAACTATTAGTTAGTAACAGTTGACCTGTTAAGAGACTTTTCTACATATTTCAGTTCTTTGTAGCTACTGGGGTTTCTCAGGAGATCGTCTGGGTAATGTTTTGCGTTCTACCTGAGTAGAACACGTGGCTTCTTGATGATCGTTTGATGGACTAATAAAGAAATTCAGTTGACTTTTCCTTTCAATTCAATTTTATTTATATAGCACCTTTAAGAAAGCCCATTGTCACATAGAGCTTTACGTAGTCCCGGGCCCAGGGTCCCACAGAGAGTAAGCCAAAGGGGACAGTGGCAAGGAAAAGCTCCCTCAGGAGGAAGAAACCTTGGGAGGAAGCAGACTCAAGGGGGAGGCCCATCCTCCTCTGGATGAAGTGTTGCTCAAGCCACTTTAAGTAGTTGAGCAAATGACTCACTTAAACCAGTGTAAACAAGCAGGCCCAGCCTGACCTCTGTGTTTTTACATTTCAGTTTAATGTCAATAACTGCTTCTAATGCAAGGGTGGGGGGGGGGGGGGGGCCCCCCTTGGTTTGTTTTATCGTCCACGCTCCAAATAATGAAAATAACACTTGTGACTGGTTTTCCTGTGCTGCAATTGTCACATCAACTTCCCATCTCACGTTTTTATCGCTGTCATTATAGTTAAACATCGCACTGTTAATTCTGTTAATTAAAAAGCTGATTGCTTTTGCCAGTCTGCGATCTCCATTTGGCGAGCCCATATGGCCGAAGATTACTTGTTGTAAATTTCAATGAAGTCTTATCAGTGTACAGCTACATATAATCAACCGGTACAAGTCCTAAAATTAAGTCTATAAACCCTAATTGTCTTCCTTTGCACTCTGTACACAACTGTTTTTGTCTTTCTCCTACCTACAGTATTTATTTCTGAACATGTAATGCAGGTTCTGTTCGTTGTTCTGCATGAATGACTAACTGGTCCTTGTTTGCTGCCTGCCTGTGGACGTGCTGAAAAGACTTCACGTCCCATCATGGAAACACCATAAATCCTGCCTGCTGGGTACTTTGATAGCCCCTGTCGTTCGCAAGGAGTGGCTTTTATAGAAGCCCCGTGGCAATCGAAGTTTCGATCGATAAGCGAAACAATTTGAGTACATTAAGATGTGTTACCTGTCCTCCTCGAGGAGCTGTGCATTTGCAGGGGATTTATGGTGCAGAAAGTAACTTCTAGAAGAACACGTCAGTCGAACAGGGGTGCCATGTCATCACGGCCAAGGTGGCCACAGAGAAGAATAATAAGAGATTAATGTGCGAATTTTTTTTTTTTTTTTTATCAGCCTAATCCTTGTTAGAAATCCTGCTGGTTTTGGTTCAATGGGTGAAAAAAAATAAGTGCTGTAAAGTCCCTCTCATCACCTTTTTGTATTGCAATTCTGGCAGAATGTAGGGTAAATCGGAGTTTGATCTGATAGCAGGGCTCTGGCCAAACAACCGAGTCTCTACCTCAAACATGAGATCAGCAAGGCTGGCCTTGAGTGCAACAGACTGGCTCTCATCAGGAGCAGGAAGATGTCTGTGGAGAGTTTCGTGGGAGATGATGAATGAGCGTCAGCTCCGTGAAGCGCAGGCAGACTAGCGACAAAGACTCTGAGGTAAGGATGATCGGGGCCGTTTTATTTCATGGAGTAAAACAAAACAAGATGAAACATTTCCACTTTGGGAATGGGGAATTGTGTGGGAGGGCGTCTTATTTAAAACATATGTGTTGCCCCCATGCAGAATTTACTGTCCGCTTGCCTCCCATGAGAGAGTCTGTATTTTTACTTTACATTCCTGGTAGACAGGAACGTGCTTGTGATGGAAACCATATCTGTCATAAAATGGGCCTCTGTTTTTAAATTCCCACGTTTGAGCAATGGGCTTGCTAATCTTCAAACGATGTTATTTACATAATGCAGCATTTGCTTTACACATGTTTATATATATATTTATTTATTTGTTCATCTCCTTTACCCAATAGACATGAACTTCAGTTAGGAATTTATTCTACCAACTCTGCTACTGGGGGCATTTTTATCTCAGATTTAAAAATTTTTTTTTTTTTTTTTTTGGAGAGATTTCCTCATTCTGGATGAATGGGTAACCATGAAGGATATATTGATAGAATTTCTCATTTCTATGTGCAGATAGTTCCAACAGCGAGGTCGGTTTCAAATGGGCCTCGATAGATAAACTTTTTTTTCTCTCTTCAAAATGGCAGCCAGAAGACACATCAGTCATGAGAACAATGCCACTTTCGAAAACTATGGCTACCTATACTTTCATGTTACATAAATGATTGCCTTTTATCCTTTACAAAACAAATAATAAATATTGAAGCCAAATCCAAGCACCAAAGACATATAGCATTTAGCAAACACTGAAGTCAGAGCACAATTCAATAATTTACAGTAAGTTTAACATCTGTTGCATTGTACAAACAGGTGCTCTTTCTCAAAATCGAACCATTTTTCTTCCTGACACCCCTTCTCGCCCATTCACATGCCGTCCTTGGTAAAGCGCCCACATTTTGGGGTTAATGCGGCATTCCTGTCCGTTCATTAAATCACTCTAGCCCTAAATCAACAACAGGAGCCTAAATGTTCCTGTGCAATTAAAAACAACCAGGTGCGGCGTGTAAGGGTACAGGCTGTCATGCCGATGGTATTTGTGTTCTTATAAACCAAGAGGCAATAAAACCAAAGAAACCCTCATTCCGGTTAACTGAAGAAGGGGACTGATGCACTTCTGTTAAACGAAATACCTTCGTCACGTGACCTTACAAGCAGGTCTGAAGGCCGGACCAGTATGAGCGAAAGTATTCTAATCTCAACGCTTCCACTGCAGGTCAAAACCGTCTCTTCTACCCAAAAGGGGTTTTTCTGGATGGCTGACAAAAAATAGGAAAAACAAGAAAAGCCCTCCTATCTCACTCATCGCATTTCCGTTTTGTTGTCACCATTGACATTATCTAGTCCACAGCACATGCCGAGAAGGTATGCATCATGAGCCAGGAGAGACCGCTGACCTACTTTGGCTATTTCTTTAGCTGGTCTCCAGTGAGCCACCCTAGTGTCTCTAGAAGGCAGACAAGGAGAAGAAGCTGATTGCTGAAGGACAGACAAGCCCTGCTCTGTTATCCGAAGCTCCCTTCCTTCATCTTCCTCAGGGGCCTCGGCACATTTCCATTCAGCGTTGATTGCGAATTTTACTCCCTGCCAAAAAGGCAGCGTTTGAATTTGGCGCTTTTAAATGTATCCTTGCGAATACGTTTTATCTTAAATTCTTTTGTAATGACTGGAATGACAGTTATGAAAACTGAAAATAGGATTTGTATGATGCCTTAAGTGAATAAAATATCAGGCAATAAAATGTATCTCATATGTACATGACAAAGCATATATTTAACAAAACAGAAGTGCTTTTATAATGCTTACTAGTTAGCAAGGAAACACAAAATAACATCTCTGCTTGGTCAATAGTCAATAAGCAATAATCATCTTAAGTGTAATTATAAATTAAACTTATTTATACGCTTACTATCTTTGCAACATTTACATTTAGTTTCAGATCAATACTGTATTAGCCCCCAAAAATGAAACGTTCTTAATCTGTAATTGAAAATTGAATTCCATGGTAGAATTCGATTCACAATACAAAGTAAAAGAAAACTCTTTTGATTTCAGAGAATTTTTTTTTTTTTTAAGATCCATAGGACGCTACAATATTTCTTTTGTATAAATATAAAATGCTCTTGTGTTGAACTTAATGTCATTTTTTAAAAACCAACACGGTTTAAAGAGTGACGGGGATGCATCAAAGGATCCGGGGCCGAGTTGAATTTACTTGTGAAATGGTCTCGCTTTCACCAAATGATAATATTTCAGGCAGTGATTAATTACTCCCTGTGAAACCTCATCTGCAAGTAAAGGTTTCACTCTGCTTTACAATGGTCTTGATCTTTAAGGCAGCAAAGGGTCGGCCTACCCATCCTTTAGGGACTCTGCTCAATCTGGCATCTCCGTCAAATCTTGCTGCTGAAAATCTGTTTAGGACACTCTTTTCCAGAGCGTTCACATCTCAGCCCCAGCGCATTAAACCACTCTCATGCTCCATAATTCTTGTCTCTGCAAGCCTTTGAAATCCTCAGATGTCAAAAGCACCAGGCCATGTCTCCAGCCAAGAGATGCAGTCACGTCCAAGGAACAGCACTGTTTACAGTATCGAGGCGAGCGTCTCTTTCGCCTCTACTGGACATCTGTCACTTTGCAATACACACAATATGCACAATTAGCATATACGGCCCCTCCCCCGACTGCCAAGCCAGACGAGACTGATATCTGATATCAGCCGGTGGTGGAGCTTACCTTGAGGTGGCATCTGTGTGTTTGTCCTTGGGGTAAATATTTACACCAATCAGATAGGCCCCTTGCCTGATGGTGTTGGCTAAGGTAGAGGCAATAATGAATCTGTGCCTGAAGGCCAAACTGAGGTTCTGAAAACGTACAGTATGTCTATCGAGACGTCATTCACCACAGACCTACCTATGCAACTCTGTGAAGCTCAGAAAACACATACATACATACATTCTTCAAAATAAAAAAATACATGTTACAGATTGCAGTAGTGTTCTGCTGTGTCCCTAATGTCTATAGAATTGAACTCATTCAGCATTCGACAGCATGGATGGTGTCCTAACCGACGAGTTTGCTAGTCCAGGATGCCTTGGAACACCTCCGGCTTCAAGAATAAAGATCAAAAAGCTAATAATTTTTTTTTTCTTTTCTTCATTCTGGTAGCTCACTGAGAGTCACAAGGCATTGTGTGCCAGTTGATAATATTCATGATATTCATAACGACTGTTAGATAAGCATTGTCTTTGGTAAATGTATTACTACCACAGCATCACTTATCAGTCCTTCATTATCTAGCTTGTCCCGTGTTACTTGAAATGGTGCCATTTATAATTAGGAAATGAAGTTACATGAATCGGAGATCATACTACGATAACTGAAGAAACAGAAAGAAATCGTGTGCGTTAATTTATCTCTGTTGGTAGACCGGTGATATGAGGAAGGCGGGCTGATGTTTTACTGTGAACGGTAGTGTGTGTGTGTGTGTGTGTGTGTGTGTGTGTGTGTGTGTGTGTGTCTGGGGGGGGGGGGGGGGCCTATAAAAAAACACAACACAGACTTAATTTTTGGAGGCGGCTGTGGCCTGCTCCGTTTGGTAAGGTGGGTCATTTATCATTTGGTCGGCTGTTATTTTTAATGAGCCTGTTATCATTCATTTTAGGGCATCCCACCTTTCGGTGGCATGGACATTATTTCTTCTTTAATATAGGGCACAGGATTTATGGATCCACCTTCCTCTTGCCCAAAACTTCCCCCAAACACGTCCCTTCCTAGGGGGGGCTCTTTTGGGGACGTTGGGAACACATGCACGATCTGCCTCCCTGATTGGAGGGAACGGGGACAGCCAAACGTGTCCAACCAGTGACAAAAAATGTTTAATCTCACGTCTCTGCTGCACAGTGACTAAGGTACTGGGAAGTGATGCTTTGAGACCCAGAGTAAACAATGGGGTGTGGCGCTCTACTGCTGAAATCAGAGACCGCTTTATTTGGTGGTTATTTAACCTCACCAAACACAATAGCTTATCTGCTGAATATATCAATAATGCAATAATTTCATTCAGATAGATGATAAGACAAATAGACATTCTCAAGAGCCATATAGAAGACCCCATGAGGACCAGGGGCATTCACCAGGGCAGGTCCAGGGATTTTAAACAGGTAAATTGTGCTCAATATATACTAATATATACTGTATATACATCTTCTTAATTGTTTAACCAGTACTGGGTGATGGTGAGGAAAACCCAAGATTGGATAAAAAAAAAAAAAAAAATAGGCAATTTAAAATACACCAAATGCCCTCCTTCACTGTGAGAAGACAGCCATACAAGTCCAGGGAGAACGTGCAAACTCCACTTATGATATGCACATAATATTATATATAATACAGTCATTAAAATGAGAAGTGCACAGGCGTCGGTAGTATGACTGGGAATGGTGTTGCCTGTTCACTTTCGGCTCGCTGAAATGCGTTTCATTGTGTGGGCTTGACAATCAGCATCGCCGCATGTCTCAAACGCCGATACGTGATCCTTCGGATTATCATTTTCTTTATCCTGGACCATTCAGGAAGTGCTTTTCACGCAGTCTATTTTCATACAGAAATTTCCAGTAAAGATTACGGCGGAGATAGACATCTTGAGAAATAGTGGCAGATAGTGAAGCCAGAAAGACAAATACAAACACAGTCCTTATTAACAAGCTGCAAAGCTCAGAATGAGAGAGGGGGTGCCCTGGGGCTGGGGGGTGGTTTTCCCGGATTTCTCCAACGCTCTTTACAGCTGTGTGCAGTGACGTAAGCCCTCACTTCCTGGCAATTACTCATGTGCTCGTTTTTTTGTTTTTTTTTTTAACTTCAGACCACGTTACTGGAATGTTGCATCAATATGACAAGCATAAATTAATCAGCAGACGACTTAAAAAAAAAAAAGAAAAACCCCTTCGATTTGAATTTCGAAAATATGCGACCCAGACTGACAGGACAATGAAACGTTAGGACACGCAGGCCACGAGAACCTGCAAGCCAGCGGAAGGAACGTAAGGAGTGCGTATTGAAGCACATGCGAAAACACATTCCATTTGAGATTTTTTTAGCCTCTCTGTAGCTCAGGAAATGAGTTTTTCCCCCCACATTCCGCCTGGGTTCTCTATCCTGTTCACACCCATGTGTGGCATGTGTTGCCGTCAGGTGTTACGGCTGCTGGCCTCTTCGGTGGTGTGTGCCCGGCAGCATGCAGCCAATGCCAGCCCCCCGGTACCCCACTGAAGCATACTGGAAAATCTGCTGAAAGCATGTGTTTGCACCTAATCTTGTCCTCTGTGGCTATTTCTCCCAACTCTGCCAGCCGGCGTGGCGTGAACACACACACACACAAGCTTACACAAAAACGTATACACACCCACCCACCCATAGCCCATGAGGCTAAAATGAAGGGAAAATCATAAGGCAGCTTTGAACCACGAGGAGCCACAGTTTGCATTATGGGGGGGAGCCCATTTTTACTAATGCCAGCATACACAGGGTTTTGAGCACCAGGTTTACAATGCAAAATATATATATTTAATCCCACCTTAAAGTGTTGACTTGAAAGATGACTTTGTTAATATTTTACACGTATTCTTCCCCGGGATGCCCTCAGAAAGGATAAGGGAAGGTAAAACAAATTTATTAGCAGTAATGGACAATTCCCTGTGCCATTTCGAGAAGGACATAGACACCTTGCAGTAAAGAAGTTGTAACCACCGTGGTAGTCTAGATGTCAATGAATGCTTGTTTTGCTATGGCAAATATGAGGAGAGGGAATTATGAGAAAATGGATAATATAGCAGAAATATCTTGAATTTTTAACTTTGGAGATTATCTATCTATCTATCTATCTATCTATCTATCTATCTATCTATCTATCTATCTATCGTCTATATTGATGCAGATGGATGCAGTGATCTTGAACACCCACAAAAAATGTCTGATGAGTTCTGTTGGCCTAGATGGTGCCCCACACATAATTTGATGGGTGGCAAGATAAATGTTTCTTGGACCAACCAGACACTGCATAGATGAGGTTGGCAGAATTTGGGCAAGAGCAGAACGGTCATGGCGACAGAGTTCATGAGCCAACCGCATCCTGGCTTGTTCCACCGCCCAGTATGATGGACCAGCGAGAAGAAATCCATTAATTCAAAGTCCATATTAAAACATTTAATTGGCACTTCAAACGTGGCAAATGTTTTTACGATCAGAGCAAACAGAATTTAAATATTTCAACAGTGTCAACATTTCAACTCTCGGTGGTCATGGTAGCATTCGGTTACGAGGCTGCCTTTCCTTTCACTAATGCCTGGACAACTTACTAGAATCATGGGGAAGAACAGATGTAAAAATAGAAAAGCAGATGCAATTTCTTATAGAGATACTTGTGTCATTCCACTAACACCTACAACCGGAATGACAACTATTCCTTTAGCACGGGCAATGACAAAAGCGAGGAACTACATTACACCAGCTTAACGAGAAGAAAGGAAGCGTCCTTAAGCAGCCCAATCGATGTCCTGAATGAATTTGATTGAGAACCCGTGGAAAGGGCGGAAAATTGCCACCCATCGTTGACCCCAACAGGACAACAGAGCTGGAACAATTCTGTTCAGAATGAGTGGAAATTGCAGCATCCAAGTATGAAAAATAGGCAAAACGTATCAACGGACAAATGGTCAAACCTGTGTTTTTGTGTAGCAGGGGACTGTATTTCTCACTGTACGTTGCATATGTAGTTTTTATTTGTCCTCTCCGTGAGTCATTCTGCTTTCTGTATGCGAGTGTTTCAGTGTTATACAAAAGAATATAATCATTTCTAATAAACTAGCTATAATCAGACATGCATCCATGTCAAACCAAGTCTGACGGTGAGCCCGCAAAAGTTTTTTTGCGTGTTGCATGTCTGACCTGAGATTACCGTGGGTTAATTGAGATCATGTGTAACGGTTCAGAACTAAATGCTTTTTATTTATCAAGTTTCATTTATAAGCTAGCTACGGCACTTTTCGTACACAGGGACACATGGGAGAGAGCAGAAACTCCTGATTGGATTAGGAAAAAGGTCATTATACTCGCTATGTATTCATGGAGTACCTGTCATTCTTAGCAAGAAGATAAATGAGTTATTACACAGTGCATAACGAATAACTAGCTGGTTCCTTTACGATGGTGTTTGTATAAATCGGCAATTGCGTTTTTACTCATAACGTCGAAACTGAGGTCACTGTTTACGCTCTCGTTACCTGTATGTGTCTTCCTGTATTGAACTTGAATCATGATCTTTAGGGGGAGGAATTATTTACGGAGAGGAAGATCAGAAACATATATCTCAGAAAGGCCTCCAGTGAAGTCACCCTTACCTGTCTACAAGAACAGCCATGGATGTTGTAGCAAAGGGTTATTTAACCATGTCTTTATCTTTATACAGGAAGCTGGATGCTGTAAACACAGATAAATAACTCTACATAAACCCTGTAACCCCAAACATATCTCAGACGTATATTCAGTTCTGGGTTTTTATTGCAAGGTTCATTCAGGAAATCTCACGAAATCTCTATGCACAGCTTCATTTGATGGCTAGACAGAGTCCAAATTCTAAGCCGAGGTCAAGAACATCATGCTACTCAGTCTTCCATCCCATAACTCCATATTCTTTGGCGATGCATTCCATGTGCTTTGAGTAGAGGTGCTGTTTTGGTCGGCCGGCATTCATAGAGAGCTCAGCCTGGATCAAATTGCGCCTCACAGAAAGTCATTGCCAGCACGCTGCATCGTGCAACACGAATTCTGCGAGGACAACGAGAAGATGCTGAATTGGAGTACAAGTGTATATAGTTGCACAGTGAGCATTTTGTTGCAAGTAATGTTGTCATCAATTTTCATCTTTTGTTTAAACATATTAGTCTTTTGGACAAGATAGGTCATATTTCAGCAGCTTGATGAATTCTCCTTTCTCTCCTTTTCACAGAATGTGCACTTAATTAATTACACAACCTTTAATTGGACAGATTATTCCTAATGGTCACATGGTGCTAAATGTACAAACTCTACGAGGGCTCAGGAGTAATTATTTTAATGCCACTTCCACAGCAAGTTGTAATCAGTATATTTCAAATAATTAGTCAGTTTTACAGGGCATGGTGCAGATTTTCTAAAATAGACAAATTACGTGTGAATTAATGAATAGAATGATTCCCCCCCCCAGAAAAGCAGAGTCTACTTGAGTTCGAGTGAGGGATATCACGTTTCGTTTATTTACTAAAATCATACGACATGTGACTGTTTAATTAGCTCTGTAATGTTTAATGATTTACATGATTGATTTCCTGGAAGTACATCCAACTATCTGGAGCGAAGCTTTGAATTTATTAATGCCACAGTATTCAAAAGTGTTTGCTTAATTAATGTGTATTATCAAAGAGCTGCGAAAGACTCAGAGTGGCTTAGGAAGCATTTAAATGACGGCAATTTTTCAGATCCATCCCTTCACACAACAAACATAAATAGACAGCAAACAAAAAAAGTAGCAAGTAAAACAAGGAAAAAGGCAACGTTGAGTATACTCCCACAAATGTCAAGCGACAAAAGTTACCATAAATTTAAACTGTGTAAGTAATGACGTATATATTTTTCATTTTGGGTGGGTTACCGTTGTCACACAGATATTATTGAATATTGACCTCGCTGTTTCTGCGAGCTAATGCATCTATCAATATCCTAAATTAAAACCGAACGGTGTTTAAGGACAAGACAAAAAAAGAAAAAAACAAGTCTGAAAATACACCAGAAAGAAAAGCACAAAACCATATAGATTCAGAAGGCCTGGCGAAAAAAGAGTTTCTTATTTGCTATTTTATCGCATCCCTGCTCTTCTTAGTTTGGACAGGCGGCCTAGCAGAGGAGAGCAGGATCAAAGCCTCATCCCAGAAGACTGATGGTTATCATTACGGCTTCACGGCTCGCCTTTGAGATAAGCGAATAAGAGAACTAATGGGTGAGGCTGGGGCCACCGGAGAAACCTCGCCATCACATTACCAGTGGGCCTGCACGTCAACCCATTCTCATTAACTTGAATGATAATACCATCTATCAGTAACCCTAATTGGCAAAGAGGATTTCAAAGACCTACTGTAGGTATTTCCACTAACATGGAGATCTATCAGCTGAGAGCGAGAGTCTATTACACATGAAGAAATTCCACTTCCTGGGGTGATGGGGGGGGGGCAAGATTAAGATTTCACTGTATCCAATTAACCTTTACTCAGCATCTTATTTATCAACGCTCACCAAATCATGGCAAATACACATATTTGTGGACACTTTTCCTGCATGTTTACCTCCCTATCCATAAAGGGTGTATAGAAAACTGATTCCATCGATGAATTGCGACAGAGCTCTTGGCTTCCCACCCCTCCCCCTCCACCCCCCCCCCCCCACCCCCCCCCCTCCCCCCTCTCTTTTCC
>JAACJT020000086.1:16386195-16399633 GCA_009936485.2 Gymnarchus niloticus | reverse complement strand
CACCCGGCTTGTCCTTCCCATTTTATTGCTTTGTACAGCAAAGCGCCGTTGCTGATCCTTTCCAAAGCACAAACTAAAAATCTATCCCGTTGTCATTTGCCGCTCCGTGCCATCTATCATCGGGGTGCTTGGCAACATCTCCCTACGAGAGAGGAGGTGCTGGAACAGGAGGCAAAGTCAAGGACTTTCGCGCGTAACAAAAAACTTGTCACAATTATTTATGGCTCTTGCTGGGACACATAATGGGACACATCAAGCTGCTGTTTTTTTTGAGATGAGCGCCCTCACACTGCCGGCTCCCTCGCCGAAGTGGGTCACAGGCATTTCTTGCCTTACACATACAATTTCCCAGACAATGGCCGGCACTTGGGAAGTGACAGTGACAAATACAGGAGCCCCCATGGATAGCAGCGCAGGCTGTTACATGAGTGATTGCGCCAATAATCACACCGAGCCGTCACGTGTGTGGGGACGGGAGGGAGAGGGGCAGCAGGGGTGGCCGGGGGGGGCGACGAAAGCTTGGTGTTGGCTGGGGTGAGGTGGAAGGCGGCAGAGCCTGAAACGGTGGGCAGTTTGGAGAGAGGCTGGCAAATCATTTTTTATTCCCTTATCATCCATCTCCGGCTTCCTCCCTCAGATGGGCCGCGCTGCTAAATGACTGTCACTTTGGATGCCGCCGTGATATGTTCTGCCCCGTGCTGGTAATTGGGAAGGGGTCGGTGGCGCCTGATTCCGGCACGTAACCTTTCTTAAACTTGGCTATGTGGGGAATTGGCCGGATTCTCCGATTAAATTATCTCTCCCGCACCTCGGGCACCTCACCTAAAGTGTTGCTGTTTGCCTCCGGTTCAAATGGGAGGCCTTGCGTGTGTGTGTGTGTGGGGGGGGGTTGGTACTGGAGCTCCCTGTGCTAACACTTTTACAATCATGCTCATTGGGTGAGGGGAATTGGGTATGGGGGCAGGGAGTCTGGTAGGGGCACATGCCATAATGTTCCTCACTGAGCACCAAGTAAGTCTCTCTGGGTGCATGTAAGGAGCCCTCGCTCCCCCTAGCTAGTTATGATGACATTACACCCATGTTAGTCTACTTAAACATGGAGAAGATGGCTGATGGTAGCTAATCCAAGCTCAGTTGTAAAAACGCATTGTTTTACCATGCCAGTTGTCTACGAACAGATCACATCTGTGAGACTCCATAAAGTGTCAACCGTGGCTGCAACAGGTATCGAGGAGGACCCTATCGAAGACATCTCGCCAAGCCAAATCCACCCAACTTGGTGCGTGTGTGTTGGCGAAAACGCAAAACATCTTAGGAAAGTAAATGAAATAATGTCCCTGGTAAATGAAGCCAGGCCTAGTGTGCGAGCTCTTCTGGAGAAAACTTACAAATGAAAAGAGAGGCCAGGGTTGGGTTGAAGACTAGAGTTGACGAGCCTGTCCTGAGAATCGAGAGTCACTCACCCTGCAAGGGTTGGCCTGTGTTTGATCACGCTCACAGAGCGAGGTTAGTTTACACGTTCCCAAAAACGCACCAAAAACCTAAAGCATGAGATTAACAGCGAGGTCTCGGTTCTGTAAACAGCACCCAAATCCGACCCCCGTTTCACGACTCAGCTCATGAAGCCGACGCTTTGCACCATCTGGAAAAATGCAACTGTTCTGTCCTGTTGAATATCATATAATCGCCCATTGTTTTTGGTGGGCACGATGGAAGAAGAAACACTATCCAATTCATCCCCAAACATGGAGAAACGTCTAAATAGAAACGTCACATTTTGACTCGCTGTCATGCAAATTAATGGCATTTCGGGCTATAAAATAGACATTACATGAAATGAAATCATCTCGAAGACAAAAAAGTGCCCCGATCAGCTACTCATTCCCACTCGTTGAGTGCTCTTCGGAGCTAGATTACCTATTCAATTACTCTGTACCACAACCAGCAGCTATCCAGCAAGGGGCAGTAAAAATAAGGTGCTGTTTTCTTACTTCCAGACAACTGATAGCAAAAGTCGGGAACGTAATGGTCTTTAATTTGTCGCCGACTCTAATGGCGATGATAGCAATTACAGAGTCTCTACGTGTCTTCACCGTAATAGCAAAAAATATCATTACTGTTCCTTTAGTGCTCCACTCACACCCACCCGCCGCGCGGAAACCCACACCCTCATAGAGACACGTGATGGACGCCGCTCGGCAAATCCCACGCCCTTTCGGGCCGAGAGTGTCCTTACATTTGAAAATTGGAATATATCTGGGTTCGTTTGCTAATAAGCATTTATCAGAGGCTCGGCCCTTGCCAAGCAGGCATATCTCTGTCTCTGTAGGTTTAGGCCTTCTGCTCATGAATTAAGAAATAACAACTGAACTTGGGTATGACTTTCTGCTGTTTCCAGAAGGGACTTCAAGAGCTGAGCTTGTTTTCCGAAGTGCCGTCTTAATTAAACAAGAAACCCGGTGCCTGTAAACCCTCTAAAATTGGAAACATAACAGGAAATGACACGAGAGGAACAATTAAATTCAGCTGTTTTTGGATTGGGAGTCTGTGGCTAACAATCATACAGGAGGTTCTGGTACGAGGCTCTTTTCTCGGGTTACTACTGCGCTGTTCTCAAAGTTTTCCCACACATAGCGTTTTAATGTGTGTCATCAGCCAAGTGGATGAAGAATGAGGAAGGGTGTAACAGCTTTTTAGTCATGCCAGTTATGTTATGTGAAGGTTTAAACATCTCGGTCTAAGGTATTCAGTACGGCGCCTTTTATCATTGTAAATTGTTGGCTCTAGTGGCTTCTCGTGAAATTAAACCACACTGCAGGTTTGAACGGGCCTTTCTGAGAAACCCTGAACTGACTGGGTATAAATCAAAACCTCCAGGGCAACCTTTCGGCCCAGACTGGCATCTCTCACCTAAGTAACCATCCGTGGGCGCCAGATGGTTTGAATGGTGCTGTGCTCACATAATCCATCAGCTAATTATGTATGATTGCACAATAAAAATTGAGTGAAAACCTTTTCCTGCCAACTCTCTGCACATACCCATGTTGAAATCCTGGACGAATGTGACAATATATGACAGTGAGGGCATCTTTGATCATCACTCTGCTCTTTCATTGGCTCTTGTTGCTGTCCTTTAAACATCCAGCAGCAACACCTGCCCCATTCCTTCATTGGACGTTACCTGAATCGTATAAAACCTTGAGAGGGGGAGTTTGCATCCTTTCCATCTATCTCATGTGCAGATCTGTTGGCTGTGAAGAGGGCCAGCTCAAAGCTTCTAGCCAATAACAGCGTGCCGTAACACTGAATGACATGTCCGTCTTTAGTCAAATGTCAGAAGGAGGGATATTTATTTAACTCACTGCCAAAGCACGCACATTTGTCTACCTCACAGTATAGAAATGTTACCTTATTCAGTCCTAGTTCTCTTGGCAGCAATCAGAAAGTTCCCTCAAAAGTATACCGCACGTCAGAATGTCATAACAGAGATGAGGACTGCGGAACACAGAGCGTGTTTCAGCGCTCCAAACTGGAAGTTGCCGTCCACATTTTGTGGCTCGGAGCGTGGCGTCATTGTGGGTCATGTCATAACAAACACCACGACATCTGGATTTGTTGCTTCTGAACATAGTTATGTTGGTCTGCAGTGAATTTGTGTCTTCCAACCTCGTCTCCTGCTTTGAGATTTTCTTTAGCTTACAGCAAGTTATCCACTCAAGTCCCGGTCAAGAAAATAATCAATCACTTCACGATTCATTCCCAAGGCTTCTCTTAGCTGGTGGAGGGTGAATGTCTGCACTATTTTCTTGTGTCTGTTCTTTTTGGTCCTTATTCTGTTTCAGCAAAGCACCTGCATGCATACACACAGCCAATTTGTCTTAACATAGACAACCAGCTTAAGCTCGGTGATTCACCCAGGGGTCGATCGTACAGCTGTGAGATTCGGCTCTGGATACACGTGCGGTGCCAAGTTTTCATGGTTAAGGCCTCAGGCAGACGTCTCGAGACAAGAAACTCAGGCGCTGGATTCCCTGCAGATGAGTTCTGAAATATTAAAGAGGCAATGCCTGAAAGTAAATATTGGGCGGAGTATGAGGGGCATTCCATTCACCCAACATCAAGACCTAAGCTCAAAGGGAAGTTCTCAGATTATTGGAAAAGGTCTACCTTGCTATAACCGACAGGAGACCGTTCCCTAGACTTGCATTCCCACACGCTCAATTCAAGACCGCCGGGAGCTCAAGGAGTTATTTTTAGTCAAATTAAATGACGTACAGATTCCCTCAAAACAGTGACTTCTGCAGTCTAACTATAAGCCTCCATTCCGGCTAATGAGGCTCGAGGACATCAACGTTTTCAAAAGCAGCTGCCTGCATGCAGACACCTGTAACGATTCCTCGCGTCTTCACGCGCGCTCGGAATTTAATCAGAAAGTGGCAGCGACTGTGCGGTGTCACTTCAAGTGTCAGGTCGGACAACAGGACGGCTCCTACCCGCAGCCGTGTGCCCGTAATTAGATTTTGTTTAGCTGCTATCAAACTTTCCCTCCACAGTCATTAAGGAAGAGTGTGATTGTCTAAACAAAGAGAACCTAAGCTAGAACTGCTGACAAAACTCCACACAAAAATTACCTGTTTCAATGAGCCTCTCTCACTGCTATACGCCTGAAAATCAGGACACCTGTCAAATAAGGTCATCCCAGTTTCCGTGAAAACGAGAGCCTTGGTTACGCCTGGTACTTGGTACGTCCCTCCCTCCCACAGAGAATCAATGCACTCGTGACTAATTTGTTTAAATGGGCCATTCTAATTCTATTTTTTTTTTTTTACACTGCCAACGATGGCCGTTACAGATGATTGTACATAGAAATGCATTCATTATAAAGATATGTATATATAGGAAGTAGGAGAGAGAGGTGAAACACAGAGGGTACTCACACACACACACACACACACACACAGATTCATGTATGGTGGCACCTATGATTAACTAGGAGCAAAATGTACTATTTTTTACTAATGCTCGGAATGCATATATTTAATATTACAGCACCAGGATCCACACAGCAATGTGGGAGGGCAAGGCTTCCTCGCCATTTCATTAGCAATACACACTGTAGATTCCGGCAATTTCTCTTTATCACAGGAGCGCGATGGCAGAAAGTCTCCCTTGAGGACAGTGACCAGTATCTATGAGCTTCTTTTATCGTAAAAGAAAGGGATGAAAACAATTGCTGTGCACGGGGCACAAAAGCAATTTTGCTGGAAAATTGAATAATAGGCATCACATTAAGAAAGAATATCAGCCTTTACTTCTAGTTCTTCAGCATCAAAACGTATTCACAACTTACTAGGTCACTGTATAAAATAATCTCCGGCTAATCAGGAAGGGACTTTCTGAAGTGTGAGACTTTAGTCTTGTAGATTCCTGTTATTTATTTCTGAACGGTGACACGGTATATCGGAATGCATCCAATATGGAGGTACAGTCTGTTTTGAACGCCTTCTTGAAAATGGTACACCACAAACCACATAGAGCACGACGTGGGCTGGTGATGGAAACACAGGCAAACGATCAAAACAAATGCTTTGCCGGGAACGCCGATTTCGATTAGCGTTCAGATTAGGGTTCAGCGTTAGTGACAAAGAGGCAGCCACGCTGCTGCTGGAATACAGATCTCCCGCTCTCTCCTTCCGCTTTCTGAGCACAAGGAGTGAGCGGACTCACACTGAATTTGTCTGTTAGCGTCGGTGTGGGGAGACGAGGTCGCGCCAACTCTCACGCGCCGTTGCATTTCCGGCGAGTAACACCAACGGTGCCGGTGCCTCCCTGGAGGTCAGCTGATGATCCAGCAGGTCACATGGGCATTTGTCCCGGTTCTTCACCTTCCGCTAAGGCGCAATCCTCGGCTGCTAAATTGCGATTTTCGACACACAGGCTCATGCCTTAGACCACTCCTGGCCGTGTTGCTCGGATCTGGCTGTGCTTTTGAGTTTTCCGAGAACAGAAGGCCGAAGATGGGGCGGGACGACTCGGGACACTGATCGACTATCAGTGTGGCCAACACACACCACTCTTGGGTATCATATTGGGTCTAACAAGCCGACAACGATGAAAACTAACAAATAAATAAGTAAACATGTAAGTGAATTGGCTAAGCTAGAAGCTAGCTGAATGCCTCAGGCACTTAGGAAGAAGGGATAATACCACTGTTCGACCCTTAAAAACAGAGGCATGTCGATGGACACATCGGTGAGGTGATTAATGGCCTCGCTCTAGATAAATTAATCTGCAGAATGGAGGCGGGTGGGGGGGACAGAGAGGCCGAGCATTGCTAGGTGAACCCAGCTGGCAGGTACACAGATCATGAGGTGGAGGTTAGGAGTTAAAGCCCCTCCCCTGAGGAGTTCAGGGTGGAGGGTTTCAGTGGAGATCTAACCACATCCCAACCTGTGAAAACATAATCCACAAGCCTATAGTCCATTCATGCTGTTTATTCCACTTCTTTAGAAATTCCATCTATCTATCCATTCATCCATCCATCCATCCATCTGTCAATGTATTAATATTCCAGCAATTTATCCTGCATAGGGTCACCAGGAATTTAGAATTAGATTTTTATCTAATGCTATGTTAGCTTGTGCTTTCTTTTTGGCAGCTTGTAATCACCGGAAATCGATTCATTTTTTAGGCAGAAGCAAATCATTCTGGTCTTACCACCACGTTGAATGGTTGAAATCTTTTATTAATAGTTTATTTCTACCTGGTTGTTTTATCATTTATGTAGAGAACTAAAATACAACTGATCAGAGCACCTATATCTGAGTTACGTGTCATATGGTCTGCTGTATGGTCCACAGTCGTAGCATGAGTTTGTTTGTTTGTTTGTTTGTTTGTTTGTTTGTTTGCGTGTGCTGTTTGTGTTGTCCTATAGCACTGATGCTATGCCTGGAATGAATCGGATTCGAAAATGGTTTACAAATGTGGTGTCATCCATATTATACAGCAGTAAAGTTTCATTCATTAATGTCTAATAAATTTAGTCTTAACGTTTCTTCAATGGAAGGAAAAAAAAGAACATTTCAGAATGCCAGATGACAGATCTCACAACATTGTGATAGATCTAGGCACAAGATATGGATATATCTCTCTGTAATAATCAAAACATTCGTTATATAATGATATATTTTGAAGTTGTGTTGTTTTAATTTAATCCCTTAAAGCAAAAGATGACACTATTACACCATACTTGATTAGGCAGTTGTGTAAATCCTGACTTGCTTCCAACGAGGAAAACAGTTGTAGCTTTGTGAAAGGGTGTATGTCAGCTAGCCGTACGATTGGCTGTAGTAAGTAAATTTGCAGCTTGCAGATACTGCCCTGTTATTGGCTAATACGTGTCTATGCTTCTGGCCCCAGACAGTTAAACAGCTTTTACTGATTTGACAGATATTTTGACAGATTGCTGTCAAAAGTAGGCCTTTCATCTTCATTGACATCAGCCACGGGCAAAATTTAAATCTGGGCCCAGGTGCACCCGCTCCCGGTACAGGTCCTGATCATGATGTCATTTTACGTGATATCGTCAACCGCGCAGAAAAATACTGCGGAGCCGGGGAAAGCGATTATCTATAATGTCTAACCTCAACCAGATTACAGGGGATAACATAAAATCATTGCTGTGCGGGGCACCAGAATACGTGCGATTAGAGCGGGAAGGATCACGGGTAGCGGCCTTTTCCAGGAGGACGAGTCAGTTTACTGGACAATCTGGCACCGTCTCAGGGAAATTTCAGCAGAGCTGCTGGATGTTTTGGTGGCGGAGGGTAGCTGGGGACAGTAGTAGCTGCGTCTATTTGCTCCACACCCCCTCCACCCCCAGCCACCACCACCACACACGCTGACAAAGCAAGGTTCCTCCATGACACCAGCTGCAGCACAATGCCCCCCACCCCCAACATGGAGGGGAGAATATCCACGATAAATCACACCCCATGTGAGAGAGGCGTGTTAAATAGGACTTGGATACTGCGGCATGATAATTTCCTATCACAGATGCCTATAAGTATCTGTCAGTCCTTATGCTGACTTTGCAGCCTGTTACAAAATGGCAGCTGCCCTTTTATCTTACCACATGTTTCACAGCAATTGGACAATCAGCCACTGCAGTGAAAATCCATAGTATCGATCGGGCCTGTATCTTCTCTATAATTCTCCAGCAGGAAATCCCCGATGACAAATTATATCTGCGCCACACTTTGATCGGCGCTCTGATGTAAGCGATCTCCAAGGGCGGACGGGGGAGCCCGGCTGGGCTTTATTAACTAGGTCCACCCGAATTCCACCACCTCCTGCAGACGAGGTAGAGCACCTCCACAGGGAAGGAAGATCTCGCTTGTTCGCCGACGTCCTGAAGGCAGCCTTTATGAGTCAGCCTCTCGCGTGCCCACACATGGTACACACTGCAAACTCCGTCCACCCGCACCTCTCTCTCCGTGCGGGTGGTGGGTCAACAGTCAAGGTAGAGGTCTATTAGCAGCTGGAAGGATTTAAAAAAGAAATCAACAAAATTCAAATGGGGATGCGTTGCATTAGACCATGCGTCGAATTCCAGGATAGGCATGTGAGTTTTCACATCAGTGAGCCATCACTTGCTGTACAATGCGTGGTGTACTTCACAAGGCTACATTGCACAGTTGTTTATTAGTCATTACACACAGGCACAATATTTACATACGGATCAAAGTCCTAACCCTCTTTTGCCTTGAACTGCCCTGTGTTTTAGTACATTACATTATTGAGAATGCCTCCTTTGGTCTCTGTGTCATTTGCTGTCTTTATATTGCACTACGATCCGGGGGATTCTTCTGCCATTGTACACTTGTGTATGGATGACATGACAGTAAAGCCCGCTTGACATGTCTGGACTCAAGTACTTCAGCTGCCCCCACAATTTTCGACATGGCCTGCTAGCTTGCGTGGCTGCATCGGGTTTCGATCTACTGTGAAACTCCTCTCTGCGCAGGAAGACGTGCACTCACGCAGTTTCCAACACTGACTCAGTACAGCCCGTTATTTTCTCATGCTAGGCGTGACCGGCTATTTCCCGGAACATGTGGCCCTTAGCTTGTAAGCGAACGAAAAGCAACCGGCGCAATCCCCGCCTTCCTGCGGCTTTCCACCAAGGCGGCGAGCGTCTGCCCGATCTGCGGAAGGTCGCGGGGGAACGCGGCATCTACCGCAGCAGCCCACGTCTACATAGGCGCTCGCATCCGGGGATGCTCGTCTGGTGTCAGAATTAGACGGGAGTCAGGCAGAGATCACGCGTCTTGAAAACGATTCGATGTGGCAGACGTTAAAGAAGAAAGCGACTTTATTTATCAAGAGAGGATGATGCCTCCCTGAATCCCAAGTCTGACACAAAAAGAAAAGATACACACATACGTTCTCCAAAGAAAGATTCTTTCCCCAAGAAAGGCTACAATTGTCAAACAACCTTTTCACCAGCCAGTTAGCACGAAGCACAATGAAATAAATAGCACAAGTTTATAGTGCAAGTCTGTCTGTTCTGGCCTCAGATCCCTATTGCTGTGTGAGGCCCTTGTTCGCATCCTTAGACGGTGCCGTCACACATCGAGATGGGCCATATGGTCCGGGGAGCCGTCCGCCGGCCCCTCGAGCGTTGGCTGCGTGGACGTGATCGCGAGCACACAGGCGCGTGCTCTTGTCAGAAGCGAGTGTCGATCTGGCACATGCTATCAAGGGGATGCTCGGTTTAATTACCAAACTAGTTAACCTCAATACCACAAACTAAAGATGTTACATTCCCGTGTGGCAGCGTAGCAAGCGTTAATTTGAGAGCTTTTTCTTTGACATCGCAATCCATGTTGTCCTGTATCATTATTGTGCTCGATTAGTTAACCTCATTCCAGCGACTCTCAGTTCTGCAAGTACACTATTTTGACTTCCTTATTGCTTGAAACAGGCCATACGTTGTTTTGTCTCTTCCAAGGAACATTCGATATGATGAGTCTCGTAAATTCCCTCTTACAGACAGCTAGGCGGGTTTGACCTTCTGACATGATTACATCCTGGTCCCAGGGGTCAGCACTCTGATCCCAGAAATCAGGCCTGATCCTTTCTCAAGCCAAAGTTAAAGTACTGGATTATACTGTGTGTATTGAGACACACAGATATGAACTGAGGTCTCTAATAAAGATGAAAAGGATACCAAAACAATTCGTGTTTCAATTGGCACAGCAAGGCAAACCATAAACTTAACCAAGGCTGTTTCAGCATAACTACTGCCAATAACCCAGGTGTACCCAGCGATGGGCTGGCATCCCATACAGGGTGTCCCCTGGCTCGTACCCTGTTTTTCCTAGGATAGGCTCCAGCATTCATGGTTCGGTTTGACAATGGATGTATGGGTATTGCCAAAAAAGTATTCCATGATTTTGAAATCGATAGAACTTCACTGTAATATCTACGTATGCCTCAGACCCCCACACTAAGGATCTCTTGGTGCTTCTATGCAAGGCTGAAGTCCACAGTGGTCATGTGTAGTCCTACAAGTCATCATGTAGAACATATGAAAATGCCCACGGCCTGACTTTGCCAACCTCTCCACCTTCAGCCTGATGCATGATGTGGATGAGGAATGCGTTTCAGTTCGCTACTGCCTGTTGCAAAGGCAGAAAACAGAATCCACTTTCAAGTCATTCAGCAAGTTTGTATAAACTTTGAAACTTCATTCTGAAGCCCAGTGAAATAGCTGGATATTGATAACATATGGTTCAATGGTCCAACAGCATGTTGACAATTTGGACTTGTAGCCATTTACTTAAAAAGGATAGAGATCCAGTACATCACCTGCTGGGTCTCTATCCTTTTTCATTGACATAGGTATGCATACCAGTAGGATTGTCAGTTTTGAAAAGGATTATACAATACATACCTGAGGCTGACAACACACATATTCATGAGAGGTACCTGTGCCTGCTGAAATTAATATTCATCTGAGACAAGACCGTCATTTGCAGAATTTTCTGTGATTTGCTTTGAGGTGATGAGGGAAAGCCACAGACTAAAGGAAAATTAATTGACCTTAATGTCACTGAACCAATCACAACAGAGATGATACGCCACTCAAACTAAACTCTGAAAAACCAATTGTCTTTGCATTTTGTTACCGGTAATTACAATCTTTTGCCCTTTTAAACAGAAAATTTATTTACTAGGATTTTGTAAAATGTCTGAAGCGTATACTTTCAGTACTGGCATTTATAAACTTTCTTAGTATTGCATTTTTTTCTTTAAAAATTCTGAACATTTTACAGCACTGTTATGCACTTACAAGCTGTTACTGTTTATAACATAATGTCAGTATTTGGTAGTTTGTTTACAAGTGTGAATGAAACCGTATTTACTATGAGTCATCTGTTAAAAGTATATGACTGCCTAAGCGTGAGGATAACTGTCAGTCCTTGAAATCAGTGTAACAGTGGTGTTTTTTTTTTTATCTTCTGTCTTGCGGACTCGGTGTACGAGGCTTCATTATGGCACTGCAGAGAGTACGGCCTACGTTTCTGAAGCTATACATGTTGATTAAGAGGAGTCAATTTGTGAGAAACTCTTGAAATAACCATGCACATGCAGTTTTGAAACGTCACTAAAAGTCCGCCGTCACGCTCAAGGGACTGAAACCACAACCTTCAGGAGAAGTTGTAAGCTTCTGTTTTGGCTCGGTCTTCTTTGTCTTTAGTAGAGACAGCAGCTATGCCGGAACTGTCACAGCCAGGCTGCATTTAAATATGTATGCGGACATCTTAATAGAGGAAGCATTTCAACACTGACTCCGGCACACCAGCGTCTAATGGCATCTAGCGTCCGGTCACTGCAGCCAGTGACGTTAAAAAGCACCCTGGTGAAAAGTGACAGGTGTGTCCAGAGGACCAGGCCTGCCCACTGTGGGACCAAGGCGAAGGGAGTGAGGAAGACTAAAGAAAGCTCAGCGCTCCAGTGATTCCTCCATGATCAATATGCTAACTCGAGGAATGCTAAAATTGAGAGCGGCACTCGACAAAGACGGATAGATCTCCGCCGCCCGTGAAATGTCACTGATTCAGTGGAGGATGTCACCTCCGGATCGCCTGACTGTGTGATAAGGCTGACACCTCGGTCGGTGCCTTCACTTTCCCTGTCAGTGCAGACTGATGACAGCGACCACCGCCACAGCAGCCCTGTGGGACCAGCTACAGAGGAATACAATTAGAACAAAGGAGGCTCCAAAAATAATAAATAAATAAATAAATAAATAAATTCCTGCAGTAATTCGTACAGAAAGTTCCCACTGAGATCTCACTTTAACTGCCGTGACTACGTTTTCCTTTCCATGACTGAGTTTGTGAATATTGTCTCCAGCTAAAAGTTCAACACTCCCTACAGGTATGAAAAATATCAAAGGAGCTGCTAATGGTTTGTCTCTTTTGCTTTGTTTTGTTTTGTTTTTTTAGCGAAACAGCATGATGTACTTTTTTAAAAATTAAATACTTTTCATCTACGCATAAATAATTTTTAAAATCTCATGGAGATCGAACCAGTTTACTTCCAGAGGCCAGATTCTTTTCGCAAGCTTGAATAAACATTTGCATGTCAGAGGGCATGATTATGGATGAGGATGGGACTTGCCTTAGGAATGAATGAGTCATCCCTTTACTCTTGGGGATTAATGAGTCATCCCTTTATTGTTGGGGATTAATGAGTCATCCCTTTATTCTTGAAGACAAATGAGTTAACCCTTTACTCTTGGGGATGAATGAGTCCCCCCTTTACTCATGGGGATTAATGAGTCATCCCTTTATGCTTGGGGATGAATGAGTCCCCCCTTTACTCTTGGGGATTAATAGGTCATCCCTTTATTCCTAGGGTTGAATGAGTCGTCCTTTTTCTCTTGGGGTTTAATAAGTCATCTATTTAATTTAAGGCTGAACGAGTCACCCCTTTACTGTTGATGATGAATGAGTTACCCATGTAGTCTTTGGGATTAATGAGTCACCTCCTTACTCTTGGGGTTGAATGACTCACCCCTTTTTTCTTGGAGTTTAATTAGTCATCCCTTTTCCTTAAGGAATAATTGAGTCATCCTTTTACTCTTGACTCATAGCCACTCTTCTTATAGAAGTTTGTGGGGTTTAGGGAGGACCTTCCATGATTCAGGAAATGCAGCTCTGTAACTTATAGCTCTGTGCTGGTGGTGCATGATGACTTACTGTATTCACCTAGCACTCTTTCCTCTTCACACTTCTACTGTATATAGTATTTGGAGGTGGGGGGGGGGGGGGGGGCCCACTCTCTCCCCCTTTTTGTTGGGGGGGCAAAGGGAGGGGGGGGGCGGGGGCCCGCGGGGGAGAGGCCACACGAGCGCCCCGGGAAAAGG
>JAACJT020000086.1:16362534-16378243 GCA_009936485.2 Gymnarchus niloticus | reverse complement strand
CATGTACCAAACTGCCTCAGAGGACCCTGGAGAAGGTCTTCTAGGTGTGACACCACTAGGGTCAAGGTTTGCGATCATGTACCAAACTGCCTCAGAGGACCCTGGAGAAGGTCTTCTAGGTGTGACACCACTAGGGTCAAGGTTTGCGATCAGGTACCAAACTGCCTCAGAGGACCCTGGAGAAGGTCTTCTAGGTGTGACACCACTAGGGCCAAGGTTTGCAATCATGTACCAAACTGCCTCAGAGGACCCTGGAGAAGGTCTTCTAGGTGTGACACCACTAGGGCCAAGGTTTGCGATCATGTACCTAAGTGCCTCGAGGACCCTGGAGAAGGTCTTCTAGGTGTGACACCACTAGGGCCAAGGTTTGCAATCATGTACCTAAGTGCCTCGAGGACCCTGGAGACGGTCTTCTAGGTGTGACACCACTAGGGCCAAGGTTTGCGATCAGGTACCAAAGTGCCTCAGAGGACACTGGAGAAGGTCTCTTAGGTGTGACACTATGACATCACATCCTGTGAAAGTACACAGCTTTCCTGCTGCCTCTGTGTCCCCCCCCCACCACTCACATCATCATAAAAACACTGCAAGTCAATTTGGGCTTATTTTCAAAAGACAATGTTTTTGTCTCAGAAACAAACCCTTGGTATTAAAATGTATCACAGAAGTAAAAGACAATAAACTAGAGCCCTCAACTGCAGTGGGAACAAAACAGGACCGCACAGTGGGAGACAGTTTGCCACTTAAAAAGGAGGTCTAACAATGGACAGGTTCAGTGTGAAACTGAACAAATGGCATAAGATGAGATCCTTGAAAATTGGCAGCTGAGAGGCAGTTATTTCTAATATGAATCCCATTAACACTTCTGTCTGCTTACCAAGCAATTTGCCAGAACTGCTGAACTTGAACAAAAGAGAAAGTTGCCCTAAAGACTCAAATGAATTTTTGTCACTGAGTTTCATCCAGTTGCTTTTTATGGCAATGTGATCGCAAGCACTTCTCGAGGTTAGCCTCCCTAAATAGTATTGAAGGGTGATGCATAACATACCTTTGCTTACGTACCGTATAATTATCCATGGGATGAGGCTAACTGTAGGAAGAAAAACCCACCTAACAGTTTTGGCTACATTTTTGGCAAATTCTCGAGAAATGAAGCGCGACCAAATGACAAAGATTTATGTAGTCTTCCTGTACTTCCTGCTGGAGGGTGGGGAAACAGCTGGATGAGAGTCTGTGTTCGAATCCCAGACAAATTTCTTGCCTCAAAATATCATCAGTGTGATCATCATATTTATGTTGGAATCTGAGCACAGGAAGTGTTCCTGCTGTAAATTCACCTCTGGCGTGAACGCCTAACTCCTCAACATTGCCTTCAAAGCCTGAATTGACATCGACTGAGGTAACTGCCCCTCCCTCGTACTGCCACTCGCCACCCCGAAACATGAGACCTATTCTGGTCAACACTGCTGCACTAAGCAGGCTCACCATACATCTCCCCGGAAACGGCTTTGTGCACCGCGGCCGGGAAGACGGACAGCGTGGTGTGCATGATTTTTCTCATCTAAAAAGCCCCCCAGCTGCACAAGTATCACCCGCTGCCACAAATTGCAAGGGGGCTTTCCGTAACTTATGGGCCCTGTTTGACCTAAACAACACGACTCGTTCAGGTTTCTTTTCCTGAGACACGGCCATCCATAAGGCTAATGGCATTTCCGTTTGCGGAGCTGTTTTCCCAAGTCCTGCTAAAGGCTGAGTGGCGTTTTTGTGACTCCCCCCCATCGTGATGACGCATTGATGTGCAAGGTGACAATTAGTCATAAACCCCGCCTTGGGCCCTGCCCACCCTGAACTACTATACACCCCAGTGGGAAAACCCTGGAGGTCACATTCAGCAAGGCAACCCCCCGATTACCTCCGTGCACAGCAGGGCTGGACCCAAGCACCCACCTTGCTTACATAATTCCCTTTCTGGGGTGTGACAAGGGCCAGATTACCCCGCAGGCTGGGGTGGCCGAGGCACTGCGTCGGAATCTCAACGTTCCCACCCCTCCCACCAGCAGAGAGCCCGGGGTCCAACACACACGTGAGCTCACTCACCAAGATGGACTTTCACCCGCGCCTCTCCACTCCGTTCTCATTGGAGAGTGACGGTAACCTGGAGAAGACTGTGCTACATCATTTCTTTCCTTGGTCAACACTGTTATCTGTGTGGCACACGCGGATTTAAGAAGCCCTGTTATTAAGTTGAGTATCCCCTGACCAAAAAGCTAAAGTCGCAGTTTAGTACCCTAACCGATACTCCACCCAGTGGATGACAAGCAAATGGCATCTTCGTGAAATGAGGTGTTCGTTTTCACTGCTGTCTCGTTTGAGACCCCTAGCACATCACGCATGATACCTCTGAGTGGTAAAGAGAGATATGTGCATAAATAAATCAATCCCTGCTGAAAGTGGATTTCACTTAGACTCGGAACATGACTATTTGATGGCCAGCTTGTTTTCTGAGGCCCTTTATACTTTGATGGCTTTTTTTCTGGACGTGGCTCAAGGTTGGAAAGAAAGTTCGCATAAAATGAGAAGGGGTAGATAGGGGGAAAGAGAAGGAAGAAACTTTGGCATTTTGCTAAAAGATATGTGCTGTCAATCGAGAATTATGAATATTTTACAGCTGTTTTATCCATTAGTGCTTTTCTCAACATGAAAAAGGCCAAACGAATGCGTTCTATCAAAGCGAGGTGGCCGGAGCAAGGGGGAGGGCAGAGGCTTAGCGGTTGGCTGTTTTGTACCACTCTCTTCTGCCCCCCCACCTCTCCCTCCCCAGCCCCCACTTACCCTTCCCTATCTGCCTCAAAGCAGTGCCACTCGTCCATTGTAGGGCTGCCTCTGTGCAGCCCTTGAAATGACCTTTCTTTAATTAACTGCATCTTGATGAGCAGATCTACATAGAATGTGAAGGTTAATTAATGAAGTATTGCTGCTTAGTCTTAAAACCATCACCTACCGGATGACAGGCGGCCTACCACTCTCAATATCACTGCGGATCTCATTAGTGATGCCGTCTGAATGATGCCTTGGCTTTGGTCTTTGAAATAATAGCAAATTGCATTAACGACGGCCACTGATTTCCCCCTCCTTTCCGTCTTTCTTCTCTCCCATCTTTAAAAGCGAGCTCTTATAACACGGGGGCTGCTGTAACGCAGGGCAGCACGGAAAGGGCGGTTTCAAAAAGAGGCGCTCAATGCAGCCCGAGTACGACCGCCTACGTCTCTCATCCGCTGCACGTTAAATAATAAAAGTGCCAGATTCAAATTTAATTGCCCCCTCAATGTTTCCTAGTTCTTGTCTTGCTCAATTTTTGTCACAATTATACATTAATTCACCCTTAGTTATAGGAGATTAAGATTCGTGTTTTGTTCCCAAATAAAAAGAGACAGCTAAACGACAGTGTAAAAAAAAGAGGTAAATTAAACGTTGTGATATTTAGAGGCATCGGACAGGACGGCGTTCTCTGTTTGTAGCACAGCGACGCTCGTGCGGTAGAAACCGTCCTCCTTAGCTCGATCTCGTTTTGACGCGGCGCTGTTGGGTGACTCATCGGGTATGTCACGGGACTGCAAGGTTCAAATCAGTCCGCAGCCCAACGTCTACATAAGAGTATGCGTTCTTTCTATACTCCTGTGGCTTTCTCCTCCTACAGCGCCGTTCACATGAAGCCCAGACTAAGTCTCTCTGCCGGTGTACTGCTGTCCTCCCTGTGGAGTAGGAATCTCTTCCTTGTCTTACTCCAGCGATAAGTTCTAGACCATAGTGATCCATGCACGTAAGCTTAACGCATAGTTAACGCACATAAGATTTTCTTATTTTGATTGTTCTTTCACTGGAAAGTCTCCCCAGTAAAAACAAATTTAAATTTTAATCAGTTCTTCGTCAGCCGACAGTAATGTTGACATCATTTTATCGAATGATTGATGACACAAGTGGAACACCTTGTTCTTTCGGGCCAAATGTAACTAACTTTGTTGATTCCGGCTGAACCACACTCAAGCCGTTGACGGTAATGATAAAAAAAGAAAGTAATTCTGGAGGAGAGAGATGCGTACATCCAATGATCCGTTTTCTGTAAGCCAATCCTTGACGGATGGTGCTGGATAAAGCACAGCTTCCAGCCCACGTATTTAAACAGGTCTCGTTCCGATAAGACCACCACTTCAGCCCGATTTTATTTCCAGACACATTTCCAGACGACTTATCGATACGATTTAGAAACCAGATCCAGGTTCGCAAATGGATTCCAGCAATGGTGGGTTTCTCTTCCGGCACTGTGACCCATCACAGTTCAAGTGAAGCAACGATAAAAACTCCAGCATTATTGTCTAATTTTTCAGCTGTGAAGTCTGTCAGCCCAGGCCAGGCAGCCATCTTTGTTTATCCACCTGCTGGAGGGTATAAGCTCCTCCTCTTTTACATGCAAGTATGTGAGGGAGTGTTAATGAATTTGTGAGGTGGGGTCTGTCAATCCTCACAAAATGCTCCTGGTCGCATTTTGAGATTCTTTGTGCCTGCCTGTTTGGCGTCTGCCTTCCAGGTGGACTACTTTGCTCTTCTCCCCCCACGGACCCCCTGGGGCTGAGGTAGTGGTAGCCTGCAGGCGATTTTGACGGAGGCCCGGCTGCTTATGTGCTCGCAGCCCCCTGGGAGGTGGGACATGGATACCTGAGCCCTTGGTGTTTGCCCCGGTGGCTTGACAGGAGCGATGAAAAGCACACAGAGTTTTATTTACAGGCAGTAGATCCTCTTTGGTCTTCTCAGGCTCTCATCTCCAGAGTCGATTCTGAATCAAGGAGTTTTTATTGCCTGTTTGGGTGGAGGTGTCCGCACTGTCTCTTGTGTACCAGTGGCCGTGGAGAGTTTGGGCGTTGAGGTGCCTGCGGCGGGGCTCCATAACATGCATCGGCCGATGGTGTTCCTCTTGCAGTCGATGACGACATGGTCATGTGATCAGAGGTCAAGGGAGGTCACTCATGCTCACCCCCCACACCTGTACGACAGCCGTTTAGTAAACAGTGGTTTGCATGGCCTCTGCTTAGCTGTGCATTAAAATAACAAAGATTGCAGTTATGTCTTGTGAGGCACATCTAGGTCACCCTTCACTGTACTTCACTTTTTTTAAAAAAGTGCCTTTTAAAATGAAGCTTGATAGAGGCATTCTTCTCAAGATGAGCCTACTATTTAAATCATGAATGCAGACTCAGCGACTTGCAACCTATAAACTTTATTAAACATCTGAATAAAGGCAGTAAGTTTAAATACTTGAAGAAATAATTTGGGGGCTACAATCCTCTTTCAGTGACACGGTGTACAGGGCATTGTACCATTGCCTTATACCTCTAGGGTTGCGGGTTCAAATATCACCCCCATGTGTACAGTTTGGATGTTCCATGATTCCTCTGGGCATTTGAGTATTGCAATTTCCTTCTGTAGTAGTTTGGCCAACAACAAGCCGTTTTTCAAAGAGGTCATATTACATTAGGGATATGAACCTGATTATATAAATGATGATGAACTCACAGTCCAACGACTGTGCGGTGAATTACTGAAATCTGTTACTGTCACTTTAAGCCATGACCTGAACAGAAAAGCCCCAAGGCTGCATTAATTGCTCTTATTTTACACAGAACTAGGGTAACCTATAGATTATATTCCTGCATGTATTTTAAAACACTCAAAAAAAAAGGAAACAAAATTTCATATTGATGCTTTTCCCATTCCACAGTGCCCAGACAATAAATCACAATAGGATTTTAAAAGAGAAGGGAAATTCCACATTCGACCTGCGACGAGACACAAGCAGAATCTCCATTTTAATAGGTAATTATTGAGACTTCACTTTGATTTAACTTTTCTAAGGTCTTTCCTTCCGTTGGGGCTGCGTTCTTAGTCCACGTGTCGGATCAGGTGCCTTACACCCCATTGTAACAGAACTTTATCCTCATTAAGTGTGAGATCAGGGCCCACAGTCACTCCTGGTTCTGCAAGAATACTAAACGAGTTTCACCACATTGGAGTGTGGAGTACGGCACAATTAGATGGAACTATAGACTATATATTTTCCATAAGCTGCGTATACAATAACCGTAAGTCATTTTGGAGTCATGCAGCTGGCTTTGTTATCGTAATGACGTTTTGGAATGAATGTGACGACATATGCGGATTTCCTGTTGTTTAACACCAGCATGCTACGTGGGTTAGACACATGGATTGCCTACCTGGAATATTACAGGTTAAGTTTTTGAATAAATTTTTTTTTTTGGTCTAGTTCTAAATGTAAACATGATTGCTTAAATAAATACACTTACGTTGCAGTTTCATTCAGGCATTTTCATTACTGAGAATCATGTAATATTACACAACTATTGCGTAATTTTGCGTAATTTTGATGATCATAGGAAAGAAAAAAAAAAAAAAAACACATTTCCTGTAACTCATCTTGCATGTTTTCACATGCACACATACAAACCATGTGCCAGTCATGGACATTCACAAGTATACTTGTATGAGAGCAAAACACATTAAAGAACCTTTGTAATTGATTTTGTGTGTGTTTATGGTCTTTACAGTATAACCAAGTTTTACATACATCCATTACATATACTCATTAAGAGGAACGGCATTCTCCACTGTCAGTTATGATGGAATATGAATTAAGTGAGTTCAATTAGATTTGTTTTAATTTTTTCTTTGCTTTGCAAAATGATGAAATCTACAACAAACCTGATCTGTAATATTTTCCACTGCTCTTTTAATACGTTACTTTGCATATTACATAGTCCAAAAAAATCCATAAACTTTTATATGTGTACTATTTAACTAGTTTTCTCATTTTTGAGACAGTGAGGTGTTGCATAAATACTCTTGTCTTTTGTAACCTTGCTTCATGTCTCATTCCGTCCGCCTTTCGAAAATTTAGCAAACCATCCTACTTAAAATCTGTGAATGTGTTCTTTTTCATATTTTCTGCATTTAAATTGGCATATAAAACTTCTCTCAATCTGTCACAACACCTGTTCCCCTCACTTTTGTGCAGTCCAATTGAAAAGGTATTCAGAAAAATCAGAAGTCTGTTTTATTATTTTATTTTCTGACTACCCAGTTGTCAGAGGGGTCCAAAAGACCACTTTTTTTTTTTTCAATCTTTGAAGAAAAAAACCGCATCTGTGGCATTTTTATTCGATTAAAAACCTTGACACCAGGTGTTTACACCTTGGTTCTCTACTTCCTGTTTCTTTTTTTTATTATTATTTTTTTTTCCATGCGCCGCCGACTCCAGAGACAACAGGAAGTGGCAGGTCAGGTGAGATCCCTCAGGTCTTCCGCGCGCTAGGTTGGACTTTGTTATCTCCTGACACCTCATCCAATTATGAGTCCTGCTCCTATTATTTTACCACCACATGGTTTCCCTTCCGGACTTATCTAAGATGTTGTTTAACCGGCGTTCTCTCGTTCGGTTATACGCCGCTTTGTATCAAGTCGGACAACACGAACTTCTTTTCTTTTCATGCTTTTTATATGCCTGGAAAAACATGAATAAAACATCAAAATACTAAAAACACGCAAGACCAAAGCCAGCTGTTTAAGCACAAAGACTAGGCTGACTGCACGTGCGTGAAGTCCCAAAATGTCAGCCGCATTAAAACGGAACGGTGCCCACGCGGCGACGTGAACACGCGTCACTTTCCTGATCTCAGACCCCCCCTGCTGACACGTCTTATGATTGCATGTTTTAACACCCACCAACCACCTGGACATCCGGCATCAAGCCATCGACACACAATGAATTTTATTCACAGCTTTTCCTCTCTCATTTTGAGAATAGTTTGCTCCGAGAAGCAAGTACGACTGAACCGAGGTTCATTTTAAAATGGTCAATTTGACATTAGCCGTAGATTTTACTTCGTGCTTGGATGTATGGAATTACGTATGCTGATATACAACATACAATGTCCCCTGCCTCACTCTCTGTGCATTCTGGCGAAGGCTTCAGGCTCACTGTTACCCTGTACTGGATAAGTGCTTATGAAAGATGGATGGATGCTTGTATTCTTTCTCCATATGGTTAGAGGTTCTTTTACAGAGATTCTGATCTGGAGCTTAGAACATCCAATGTTGTAGATCTTGTCAGCCAAGTCAGATGAGCACTAGCAAACTTTAAAGAGCTGCAACTTAAGACAATATTTACACCACGGAGAGCCCAAAATTCCTTCTGTTGTACTTAAATCTCACTCCCCCCTCCCCCCTTCAAGTTTGACATATTATGGCTGGAGAATTTACTGTCTGCCCTGCCTGTTACTAAACTATGCAGATCTCCCCCCTTAAGGAATTCATGGCTGTCTTTGCTGTCTCTGCACCCCAGCAAGCCTCCCTTATAACGGTCCTCATTTGGCAGATGCCATAAAAGTCCTGATTTGCAAGTGTATAGGTCTGCATCTGCCTCCATGTCATATCTTTCTTTCCCCCTTTCTTTGGGTCCAAGTCTGCCTAATGTTTCCCAGACTTGCGCTGCATCTTAACTGGACTGATCATCGTACCAATCCGGCGTATAAAATAACGAGTGTGTGTAGCTTTCACAAAAACATGAATTCTGGGCTGGCTCTTATTCCTCTGCCAGGTGTCGCCGGGATAGCAAAGTTTATTTTTTTTCTTGTTTTTGCTTGAAAAGATTTAGAGGGACATTGTTGGTTGTGGACCTCTTATGTGAAAATAAAGGCGCGTTGCTGTGAAGATGACAGAGGCCTTGCATCAGTCGAGGGCTTCAGCTGGATATAAAAAAAAGCAAAACAGAAGCTATTTTGATGAGATCAGAAACTCCCTGTAGCCTTAATTATGTTCATAAGGTTTTGTTTTTGCCATTTCTGCCACAAGCCAACAAAAGTAGCAGAGAAGGGGTAGCTTGTTTCAATTCACTTGTCCCTCTATCCATTGCACTTGGTTGGGTCATTGTGCTGGATGATAGGCAGGCCCCCTGTACTCAGATACCTTGAGCTTTGCAAACATTGTGTATAAAGCCTTTTTTATTCTTAAAAAGAAAAATTGTAAAGCCAAACATCAGAATATACCTGTAATCCCCAGGCATTGAAATTGTACATATGCAGCTTTTTCTTCCAGAGGTGTAAAGCAGGCAAGGAAAGGGTGTAAGCTTCCTCATATGCAATTACCCATATCCCCACCAGGAATTTTGAAGCAGTTGGATTTGCAGAATTCTCTCTGAAGCTGGCCATATTATCTCATCCTTTGAGGATTTCCATATTCGACTTTTGTATTTCATCAGTGTTTATGCTTCATAGACGTACATGAGGCAATTATAATAGTGAAAACTCATCAAACCGACTTTGTGTAATTTTTCTGTAAATTTCTATATGCTCTTTACACCAAATTTGGTCATAGTGGAAAATTAAATTTGTCTACTGTGATAATTTGTGTTACAATTACCTGTAGAATTAGTTTGGTAAATGTGCTCGTTAAAAACTGATGAAAAAACAAATTGAATAATAAATAAAATAACTAAAATCCTTCACACTGAGAAATAAACCTTGGGGTGGCAAATCACAGCATGTAAATGTTTAATAAAAATAGCCGTGTTCCTGGTTCACAAAGGTTCTGGGTTCGGTCCTCGCCGCCGACAGGGGCCTTTCTGTGTGGAGTTTGCATGTTCTCCCCGGGCCTGCGTGGGTTTCCTCTGGGTACTCCGGTTTCCTCCCACATTCCAAAAACATGCAGGTTAGGTCAATTGGCTACTCTAGATTGCCCATAGGTGTGCCTGTGAGTGTGTGTGGGTGTTCGTCTCTGTGTTGGCCCTGCGGTGGATTGGCGACCTGCCCAGGGTGTACCCTGCCTTTCGCCTGAAGTCGGCTGGGATTGGCTCCAGCTTCCCCGTGACTCTTACGGATAAGCGGCTTAAGAAGATGGATGGATGGATGGATGGATGGATGGATGGATGGATATCTTTCATTCATATGGGTGCTGGAAGAGAAGGAGATTGGTGTTTGAGGGAAGGCGTCGTAATACTATTTTTGGATCAGGAATAGAGGAGCTGCTGTGCTGAGGCTAACTGAATTACCTATGGGTACCATTACCCATTATCTGGTCCTCCACACCACCAGGTGGTAGCAGAGCAGCTGGTGGTGGTTGGTTTTCCTCTGGTGCCCTCAGGTGGAAATGTACTATAATTGCTGTTGACAACCCACAAGTCAGTCTGCAATTAAAACGTCGCTTGTGCCACGGAGCTGCCCGCCGTTATACCTTGTGACAGCTCCTGGCCATTAAGCAGGCATAAGCAGCTGGCGCACCTCTTTAGGGGAAAATAATGTGAGAATAGTGCCATCCCCAGTGCTGCTACCCTCCTCTTTGCAGGGAGAGGAAGGACACAGCAGCCCATGGACGCATACTTTTTCACATTGCATCAACTTGCCAAAACAGGAATGATTGAGATAAACCCCAACATGGCGGCATAAGTGATCAACAAACGCTTTGTGTTTTTAGACCTAGCAACATTTTCTTTGTATGTTGCGTTAATGTATACTGTAAACACAGAACTTTCCAGTTACTGAAACGCAACGACAGGAGCAGTGCTATGAATATTTTTAACAGCTGCTCAAAAATTTAATGTCATCGATGTTAATTAGGAAGCACTTGACATGCAGAGTATTTTTATTAAGTTTTTCTCCCTTTATAAATAATTTATTATACTTGAGGAAGTACAATTGTTCACCTTATCCCCTATCATTTCAAATCATGTCTTGCCTGTCAGAACCTGGCCTGACTGTAAATTCTGGATTCCATTTGTGTCCTTATCAAATTATCGTTGAAAGTCATAAGGTTACAATGAACTTTTCACCTCAATTATCTCAAGATTTCTAGCTTTATTTCTTCAAATTTCTTTTTTTTTTTATTTAGATTTGTCATAGCTTAGACATTCAAAAAGTTTTTTTCCCTGCATCTAGGAAATTTATTAATTTGGTAGGTGAAGCAATTGCATACATTTTGATTTGTAGAGCCACAAAAAACTATATATTGGCAATGTTGGTGTATAGAAGGTATGCAGTTCACACATATGAAATGTTTGTCACTTTAAGCCTGAAACCTACATTTTGAAATCAAAATGCGTTTAATCCACTGATGAAGTGCACAGTAATGAAGAGGGAAATACAAAGTATCAATTTTTGTTTTGCCGTCTGATTCCAGATGTCTATGGTTTTAATTAAATACAATTTGGACGCACACACATAATGGTAATCGCCACCTAGAGCAGCTACAGCCTGTTCTCATTACTGACACTCATAAACCTACTATAAAAGTAACACTTTGAATGGCAAGCCTGTCCACAAGAACGCAAAAGGCTAAGGACGCTTGACTCACTCGTCATGGAACACGATGGTCATGAGTTATCGACCAGGCTAACTGGAGGACCATGCTTTTCCAGGTCAGAGATAGGAGTTGTGGGGAAGAAGTGCCGAGCGTTTGGCTTTTTGAGAACTTAAATCCCAGATTCTTTGCAAAGTCCGTAATTATACACACTGGCGCCAGATCAAAGTCGGTACTATGGAGCTGATTGTGGCTCCTGACGTTTGCACACTTCTCAGGGAGTTAACTCGAAGCAGCGAAGCTTAATTATCACGTCTGTCAAGGAGACGTCACGTGTGGCATATGCAAAAGCTGAACTTTATGATACACATTCAACAATGGGTGTTTTTAGAGGATTTATGTTCAACTGACGGAATTGCTCTTTGGTCAAGGAGGCTACTCAAATTATTATAACAGGGTTTTTTATCAGAGGGAATTAAAAGATTACATATCCCTTTTTCTGCCATGCATCCTGCAAGCTCTGTAAACATAGAAGTAAACCGCTGAGGCAGAGATGTATTTTGCAGTAAAGTTGTGTGTTTTGTTTACCTCCTAGCAATAAAACAGCACTTATAAGGAAAAACACTGAAACATTACTTTGAAAAATAATAATAAAAAAAATCTACGTATGAACCACAAAGTTATAAATAGAATGACAGTGAGAATGACTCATTTCAGATTTTTAAGAAATTGATTCAATTTCAATTCAATTTCATAATAATTCCTGCTAAACTTTTACTCGCGTTTGACATAAGTGTATGCATTTGAAAACCATAAAGCTACTTTTGAACGGTGGTATTTGATCTTCATAACACCTGCTATTTCACATGTAAGCTATACACATTGTTCAACGACAGTCACCAAGGGATCGGGTGCGTGTGAGAGGACCAGACAGCAGCAATGACAGTTATAGAAGCCAGCAAGGGTAAAGAGGAACAGGAAGAAAGCGGATGTTGGTAAAATCATGTGGGCAGACAGAGATAAACAGTGAACAATACAGAAATTTAGCTTACATCTTGTTTATATACTCATGCACAAATAAATTCCGATTTCATAACACCAGTGGCCTCTAAATCAGCAGACGGGACCCTCTGCTTTAATTCAATTTAACATGCACACAAAGTTAAGCAAAGTGTTAAGTTTCCTTTGGATGTCAAAGATTTTTGGTGGATTTTTGCTTAAGGTGATTTTTACGGAGAGCAAACAAATGCTACAAGACAGGCAGCATTAAGTAAAAGTCATCGCAGCGTGTGAACTGTCCAAACACTCAGGGAGTCCATTAACACGAACCCATCTGTGCTCCATACATCCTGGAGAAGACGCGACCACCTGGACCGACACGTCAGCGAAAGGCAGCAACGCAGGAGATCCTTGACAAGTCTGGAAGTGACGAGAACGAAAGACAGACACCTGGACGGGCTCCAGATGAATATAAGGTGGCCACTCGGTGTCAGCAGGTTGTTGGTGTGTAGCCCTCCACACGTACAGTAAATCAGTCCCGACAATCTATAATCACCAGGATTAATGAACTTGGTGAGGGCAGCGGAGTCCTAAGGTCCCCTGAATGAACTGAATTGCTGAAAATCAGAATGGAGCTCGTCATTGAAACACAACTGATTCAGATACAAAGCAAGGGAGACAAACCAGCTGCCCATCTCAGTGGGAAACTGAAGCATTTGTGCTGCACACAGAATCGAACTGTATCTCTATGGGCATTAAAGCACGTCAATTTACTTCCTAACACCGCAGAGCAGAAACAACATCAGGACATGTAAAGTGGCTTTATAGCAATATCCCAGAGAATCCCCTCTAAAATAATAGCCGTGCCATTATAAGGATATATTTCTAGTTTAGGAGCACAAAGGAATTACACTTCAGACTGTTCCTCCCAGACACCTGAAAATTAATAAAAGTATAGAATCGTTGCCTGCAGAGACGGATCATGAATAAAAAGAAAGCAGTAAGCAGAGAAAGGGACAGTGCATGAGAGACAAAGTGAGCCATACACTGAATGGCCTCTACTGGAAAAGGCTTTTGGTTTTTGAAAGCCCGCTGTTCCGACCAAGAACACCCAAATGGCACAAATCAATGACGATATTGTCTATTGAGATTATAACAAGCTGTGCTGAGAATATGATTGTGTGGTCCGAGCCATCAGTTAACTGAAACACGCCTCTCGGTGACAATTTGTGCGGAGGTTAAAACGTTCATTCAAAAAGCATCTTCGTTTGAATCGTGAAGCCGACCCACAGAAAAGCGTTTAATTTTTTTGTCCTTGATTCTGAACAATTACTATAGCCATAAATGTATGTTTTTTTTTTTTTTTGTAAAACACATAGATAGGTGAATCGGGTTTTGCAATAACTGGCAAACGACTGACCAGGTCGCCGCATTATTTATCATGCATCAGAATGTATGAAATACTATATATATATACTATATAAAATATTCATTCTGTACTTTTTAATCTGAAAGCACAGGCCGAGAGGGGGAAATAACGAGCCATGTTGCGCAGACTTCCGTGATGAACCAGTCGGTCTCGGAATCTCCGCCAAGCAACATCCGAACAGCTCCATGTGTTTTCTGCCTTCTGCTGCCTCAGCAAAGCGGTGACTGGCGGCCGAGGGGTAGCGACGTCTGTAAATCTGTTCGTCTCCAGAACCAGATGTAAAGCGGCTGCGTATCTGCTGTAAGGAATCGGGCACCACCGTCCGCCGGCGCTAGAGGGCGTGATAGTTAAAGGTCTGATTAAACCCGAGCCAGCCGCAGGACGCTAACCCCTTCATGACCGTTTAACGGAAGGTCGAATGGAGAGAGAGAGAAAAAATACAACTCTGTGGTGAAACGCGTACGCCCTGTGTTGTTTGTTTTCTACACATTAAGCATTTATTAAGTTCAGATTCTCATTGTAATTTGCATACCTTCGAGAAAGACAGAATTGCTGTATACTGCTGTCCTTGTAGCAGTCACAGCATGACCACAAGCTTCCGTCTTTTAATCCACTCGGACATACACAGGCTTGCTTTGGGGATTTTGTGAGGCTAGTTTGTATTTTCATAGCTCAAAATATTCAATCCAAAACCGCCCGATCTCTAGAGCTTAGTTTTTCGGGAAACAATATTTAAAATAGCCTGGAATTTTAAATGCATGGTGTTGATCTCAACACCGCTTTGCATTTTCTCCGATTTCTTTTTTCCAACGTAACCTTGAACAGATTCATTCAGAGAAATCTAACTTAAATGAAAGCCGACGGAATTAAGGGATGTTATTGTGTGTTGCAATGGCTCCCCCTAGAGACTGCAGGCAAAACTGCCAGCCTGCATTTCAATTCCATATATTTTATATGTAGGTATTTCTCAGTAAATTGTAGTACGAAAAGACAAATCATGCACCCATTTATCTACTCCAGAGTCTACCTCGCCGTTTTGTGCAGCGTCAAATAAAGCTGTGGGTTATTGAAATGTTTTGTTTAATCAGTTACTATTTAGTGCAGAATCAATTTGTGTCTTAGATTATAACGCATTATAGACCTACACCAAAGCAAAGCGTTTCCCCATCCCGCACATCTGTATGTTCCAAAATGCTGATTTTTTTCCCCCCACATGTAATACACACAGTTTCTATTATGTGTCGTAGGCAACCGGCAAGCCAACTCCATCTTTCCTTGTTATTATTAGTACGGTACATGTTTCATTTTTAATTTATCGATCAGTGTCCATGCAGTGCAGGCACGCCACGCGGCGTGACCTAAAGCGCACGCGGACACCCAGCTGGCATCCTGGGCTCCGTAAGCACACTGCGCATGCGTGTCTAGTAGTTTGCCGTAAAGCACCCGCCGATTGTCGCGAAGTGAGCGTGCCGCAGCGGGGACCGGGATGCCGCTTTAAGGGAGATGCATGACTAATAGCTAGTTGGCTAGCTAGCTAGCTAGAAAACAGATAGGGGCATATAAGCACTGCGTTACGGCGACAACAATGTGTTGTCGCAACGGTGGCATCCCGAATGTTGCGTAAATATTTATTTGGGCTTGTGCAAGTTGATTAAGTGGCCGCTTAATCTAGAGTACCGATAGCGTGGCTAGTTACATGGCATCGTTCAACGGAGACGGTAAGGTGAACTTCAACCAGCTGTCTTCTTTAAACCCGGTACCCGTGCGGCGTTTGAGAAGAACACGCAGCGCACTGCGCATCCGGCCGCGCGCGCAACAGTTGAAGCATATTGTTTTTTTTTTTTTTTTTTTTTTAGTATTGAGGCTGTTCTGGTAGCCTGTTTTGATTCAAGGGCCTATTTAGAGAAGTCTTCTTCTAGGAAG
>JAACJT020000086.1:16343439-16362243 GCA_009936485.2 Gymnarchus niloticus | reverse complement strand
GCAGCACGCGCCCACCCGGGCCCCGGGGCCCGCGGCCCCGAGGGGGAGGGCGTTTTTTTTTTTTTTTTTTTTGTCCCCTCCCCCCCCCCCCCCCCCCCCCCATTGAATAAAGCGGTCCGATTTTGTGCCTTGCGTGTGAACTCAAGATATAGTGCTGGTAAAGTTGCAAGCTTGAAAGGATGTCTAGTAGTGTAGATGCATTGCAACAATGTTGCGGTCAGGCGGCATCTCTTTGGTTATTGGTAAGCATTACGCAATGGCTTTGTGTCAATAGATTACTCGTGTGGGTGGGTAGATTAGTTTATCATCTTGCATCCCTCAAAATCTGGAGTCAGCACAATAGGTTAGTGTCCCTTCAGCTAGTTAAATATTTAACCATGCCCTCCTTTGGTGTGTCTGAATTGTTTGGACTTGCAGTCAGTGTTGGGTGGCCCTGAGTTGCCAAAAGATTTTGTGTCTTGAAAAATAAATAACATGGAGACTTACTTCCTGTTCCCATCTTGCCTCCAATTTCATGCCTCTTCATCACGGCAGCTATTTCTGGAGGGGGCCAGATACTGGTGGAGATCGGTCCTGATATTCACATCTGTGGTGTCTGCAAACAACAGTACAACAATTTTGAGGTGTTTCTTGCCCACAAGCAAAATGGCTGCCAGGTGCCCTCATCTGACATGTCTGCCCCATCGGCTGTGCCCACCATCGCAGGTAAGAGATAAATGAGGAGCAGTGGAACAACTGAAGCTTCGTGTTCTTACACCAATGACTGAGGTGTAGGTAACTATCAAGGGTTACACTTTAGAGCATGACCTAATGTTTCTTTTGGAGAATCTGGAAACAGCTTGCTAGCCTCTGGTTGATTGGCCCTATCCTTCTCTTTCTGTGCTTGTGGAATTAGCAGGTAGATGATAAAAGTTATGTACTCTTTGTAGGATGACTATCAGGAGTTTATGCAGGGAGGTCAAGTACCCCTTGGTGTGTGGGTAACTGAACGTAATTCATAACAGTGCACATGTGGCTGTAACTTGAGTTTATTTTTTTAATTCAGTGCTTAATATTTGAAATAACATGAGTTAATCTTAAAATGAGAGTTTAAGATTCCAAAATGCATACTTGGATCTAAAGAGTGATATTAGTAGACGTGATATTAAAGGCATGGTGAGTAGCTGGATAAACAAGCATGAATGTGTTTGCACAGCTGTCGGGATGGTCTTGCACGAGTGACCCTCAGTATTGAAATACTGCCAGTGTTGCAAAGGTGATCATTTTTGGTACTTTCAAAATATCCATGTAAAGGTTTACAAACTGCAGTTTTTTAATTAATTTTTTTTTTTTTTTCTGGAAGTTTTGTCTGATCTTACAGTTGTATACGTATTAGTTTGTTTCAGCACATTAGGAAAATGTTTCATACATGTGCTCTGGGCAACAGTGTTTGACCTGCAGGGTTCTGCAGAAGTAAACCTTGGTGTGTGTAAAACCTGTTAGGGGGAAAAAAGCTAAACTGGCGTTTCAATTGTCTTTGAAATAGAGTCCGGCACAGAGTTTGTCTTTGAAGAGACCTACCAAGCCTGCATTTCCAGGGGCGTCAAAAAGATGCAAACTAAACCAGCGAAGACACCGTCGAAAAAATTAAAACCAGCGCTGACTTCAAAGCGACGCAGCTGCTGCTTCACAGGTGGCGTCATTTCATTTCACGTCTTTTACTGCGGGGGTGCGCTTTCCTTCTGGGGGAATCGCCGAGGGGCACGTTATCTGCCTGTCGCTCACAGCCAGTCAGCTCTGTCCTGGCTTGTGTATTTTACTGTCGTTTACATTATTTGGCCAGACAGAGCCAAGTGAAGCATGAGTTATAAATCGCTACCCCTGCTTTGGTCAGATTGAAATGGCGGGAATGGTATGAAGGCGTGGTTCTGAACCCTAAAATCCACGACGTTGTTGCTTGTTGCCCCCCCCCGAGATTATGTTTTTCTTGACGTTAAATGTTTTTGAAGCACAAATCCTCCAGGCACTGAGCGGCATGGCAGGTCGTCCCCCCTCGTAGTACACGCTTTCCCTGACTGGGATTTCCTCATCCAGGTTGTTCCTTCAAAACTCAGTATGGACAGAAGGATATGGAGAGACATCTGAAGACTCACACAGGTATTAACCAACGGTTTCATTTATTTGTGGTGGAAATTTTTGCAGCTTACAATCTCCCCACTATTCAAACTGTGTGCACTTTATCCAATATTTAATGCAGCTGGGAGGAAAAAAGCACTTTGATCCCCGAATTCCACAGTGTTCTGTCAACGAAGTGTTTCAGACTCGTGATTTAAAGAGGATTTGCCAGCTGTGCATAAAGCTGTGGAGGAGCTTTTGAAAGCCACACACTGCAGCTGCTCATGTCCTCTGCAAGCTCTCTCAGTGCTCTGTCTTAGTTAGCAGTTTCCATGGCATCCGGCTGATGGGCGAAGGGACTGGGGTTGTCAGTTTAGGCGTTTGCTTTTCCTTCTGTGTCATACCATAATGACCACTAGGGGGCGCATGTTTCGGCGCTGGTCACATTTATTATTATTGTTGTTGTTGTTGTTTATTATTATTATTATTATTAAATGGCTCATTGTGTCATTGCTTCATTTCAATACGAAACATGTGACATCTTTTATGACCTGCAGTATAGACAAACTGATACTGGCTGAAAGATTAGGAAGGTCAGGGTTGCTTTAAATGTGTGGAAAATAATTGGAGCTAGCCATATGTTTTCTCTTTTTGTGTAATATGAAGTCTTATGCTTATAGTTTCTTTTACTTGTCTCTGGCTTTCCCGGCATCGTCTCGTCGATTCTGTTTCTTCGTGTGTCCGCTTTCAATTGTCTCCTCCTCCCTTTTCGGCAGGTGAGAAGCCATTCGAGTGCGAGGTGTGCCACAAGCGCTTCAGCCGGCGGGACAAGTTGAACATGCACAGCCGTTCGCACACGGGTGAGAAGCCACACAAGTGCAAGTACTGTGCCTACGCTGCCGCAGACAGCAGCAGTCTGAAGAAGCACCTGCGTATCCACTACGACGAGCGGCCCTTCAAGTGCCAGATCTGCCCCTACGCCAGCCGCAACTCCAGCCAGCTCACCGTGCACCTGCGCTCGCACACCGGTCAGTCCTCCACCGGGTCCTGGTCTGCGATGGGCCATGACTTCGCCTCTCGCTGGGAGCTTGAGTAGAGTGGGGGGCGGATTCGTGATGCTAACAGTGGATCATCTCTGGCTAGCGCTGATTTGTTTTAGTTTAAAGGAGTTCAAGGACCAGATGGTGAGCCCGGCTCAGAGAAGGCACTCAGAAGATCAGTGGTTTATGGGGTCATCATTGTAAATAATAATAATCAGTACTTTATTCATCCCCGTGGGGAAAATAGTTTTTACATTTTCCCATCTTGCTCTCCAGCTTGAGAGCCGAAGGTCAGTGTATGGGGTCATCTGGTGTCCGGCGCCCCAGGAACAGTCCAGGTTAAGGGCCTTGCTCAAGGGCGATATGGGAACTCTCGCCAGCTGCAGGACTTGAACCTGCGGCCTTCCGATTACAGGCACAGACAGCTAACCCACAGAGCCATATCCTTTTGAGTGCCTTGTGCCAGTTCTTTTTCTTTGCCCACAGGCGATGCCCCATTCCAGTGTCACCAGTGCGAGGCAAAGTTCAAGATCAATTCAGACCTGAAGAGGCATGTCCGCATCCACTCGGGCGAGAAGCCCTACCAATGCGACTTCTGCGACTACCGTTGCGCCATGAAGGGCAACCTCAAGTCCCACGTGCAGATCAAGCATGGTGCTGGCAACGCTTTCCGCTGTGCTGAGTGTGACTTCCAGTGCGGTAGCAAGATGGCGCTGCGGCAGCACTCCCGCGAGCACCAGCCCGCACAGCCCATTAAATGCCCCGAATGCAATTACTCCTGCTCCAGCAAGGGGGCCCTCAAGATCCACGAGCGGATCCACTCGGAGGAGCGACCCTTCAAGTGTGACGCGTGTGGATTTGCCACCAAGCAGCGCAGCAACCTGGTCATCCATCGCAAGAAGTTCCACTCGGACGGCATCGAGAAGGGAGGCGGCAAGCCAGCCCGGGGTGAGGAGGCCCCCAAGCCCCTCAGCTCGCGATACCGTGCCCGGCTGGATGCCACCCGGGCCTTCAGCTGTGACGTCTGTGGGGCATCCTTTGTTCGAGAGGACTCCCTGCGCAGCCACCGCAAGCAGCACCGTGACTCGCAGCTCTCCCTCCCTGGCCAGCTGACGGACTCGAGGACCCTCCAGGCCCCGCAGCTGCCCCCCGGTCAGCTGTCTGCCTACATTGTGGCCCCCCCGCTGGGCCAGGAGGGCACCTTTGTCCGGGCCGCCAGTGTACCGCCAAACAGAGGGGACCCCGTAGTGCTGAGCCCCGCCGGGCGGGATGTGGTTGTGGGGCCCGTGATCCAGCAGGTCAGCCTGCTGGCCCCCGTCCAGCACGTCCTGCCCCACGCCGAGGTGGCTGAAGCCCTGGAGCCCCAGGCGGTGCTGCTCACACACCTGGGCCCCGGACCCGGGAACCCACACCACCAGGCCGTGCTGCAGAGCACGCCCGTCGGTGCTCACGACTCGAGCAGCACCCAGGCATTCATCACGGCCTGCTCTGACCTGGACAGCCTCAACGCCTTCATCCAGGAGGGGGGTACAGAGGTGACGGTGGTGACCGAGGGGAATGCGGGTGCAGGCGTGCCGACGGCCTGCTCTGTATCCCAGGATGTGACCAAGCAGGTCCCTGGCGACTCAGCCCCTGGAGCAGATGCCGGCCTCATGGTCCCCAACCTGAGCATCAGCTCCCAGGGAGTCATCATCCACAGCCTGCCTCTGGTCGTCTCCGCCACCCAAGAGCCGTCGCTGGGCCGGGTCTCCCCACAGGGCCTGTATCCAGAGGCCCATGGTCTGGACGTTGCCATCGAGAAGTGATTGCTCAGTGTGAGCTCGGAATCATTTGCTGCGGGCTGACGACGAACTTGTATTTATTTTCAGGAGCTGCTCGCCATCCTTCAAAAGGGGAGCCGTAGGATCGCGGCATCGCCGACGCTCGCGGGCTGAAAGCATGGCACTCGAAGTACTGAAATACTGATAGGGTAGTTATTTTTTTCCACAGGTAGATGGTAGACTTTGGACTGATGCCTAGTCACAGTGTTAAACGCTCTCCAGACACGGTGACTGCCGTCGTTGAACTGGCACTTCCCATCTGCCCATAATGCTGTCCCACAGCTTGCCCCTGCAAAGCACACAAACTTTATTACCGTGACATTAGATTGTTCCTTAAGGCTTCCGTTGACACAAACCGGGTGCAGTAAACGTGGACCGTTTTCAGAAACAGAAAAGACCAATAAAGGTTTGTCCAAAAAACAAAGGTTTGTTTCTCTGGTTAATTATAGTCTTTCTGGATTTCTATTTGGTTGTTAGTGACAGCCTAATCCTAAATCAGAAGAGCCTTGAGCAGGTGTGAAGGTAAGTGAGCCTTTAGTAACTTTACCAGGCCATAGTTCTTGGTCCTTGTCACTCTGTAGGCTTGTCATGTAGTTATGTTGCCAATTCCTTGGCTTCCTCCTGGCCCTGGGGTTTTTGTGTCTTATCTGAAGCTGTAACAAATTGAGATGAGCTGTAATGAATGTGATTCTGTGTTCGTCTGCTTCCCCTCTTCCATTGCTACGTGTTTTTTCTCTCTTCTGTAATGTTATTCTCGTTTTGTTTTTCGAACCTTCAGTGACTGCATCTCTTGGTCTTTGTCCAATAGCCAGGACAGGGTCACAGATCACATGGCACCTTTCTTTTGTCAAAATTGAGAAGACAGGCTAACTCCACACAGTAGGAGCTGGGGGTGGGATTTGAACCCACAATCCATGATGTGAATGCAACAGTGCTGCCCATTTAAATATCCAACTTTTCCTAAGTAAGTATCATAATAGAGCAACATAGTAGGAAAATATAGAAAACTCTGTGTATAAGGGGGGGGATTTCCAAAACCTGCAAATTTCAGTCCTTTGTACACTGATCTACTGTAATCGCACTGCAGCTATTCCGGAATAGACTTTAGATACTGGCTTTAAAGTTGGCTGTGATAGCTGAGCAGCAGTTCTAGTACGTCTTTGGCGTTTTTCTCATTAGTGTTTTTATTCTCTTAAATTCAGTGTTGGCTTACAAAGTGCTTTGTATCACTCACAGCTATCTTTCATGTAAAAACAAAGGAACACCGTGCAAAGAGGATGTCATTGTGGCTGCTGATTGTCTTGTTTACATCTCAGAAAAGAGAAATGTCAGCTTATTTCTATCGTGGCAACCTTGTCGTGTTAGGGGTATTAATAGTGGCTGGTTAATCTTTACAGATCTAAGGAGTTTTGGTGAGATGAATTTGAATTAACATGTGGGTTTTTTTTAATATGTATGTAGCAATTTTATAACTCCCAAGGACGTATCAGTGGTGCATAATCTGTTATAAAGACTTAACTTTCATGCCGGCTTGCCCCAACTCAGACTACTACTGTTTGTTGTTTTGTTTTGTTTTTTTTTTTTGTTTTTTCGTGTGTGTGTGTGTCTGGGTAGCGTCTCCTCCACTGATACACCACCGGTACGTATGGCTGAAAGCCGCAGAAGTTGCGTGGCAGTGCACTGCGTCTAGGTAAGGTTCCCTCCCAAAAACGTGCCGTTAGGTGAACCTGAGATTCTGCCTTGATTGCAACATCTGAGTATGTGGCCTCTAATAGACGAAGATCCTGCTTAATGTGTACCCTGCGATGCACTGGCATTGTATCTATAGTGCCCTTTCATAAACTACCATCTTATCTAACGTGTGCCCTGCAATGGCCTGGCACGGGTATGTGCTACGGTACATAAGTGCTTCTGTGATGATATTTTGTTTGCTATGATCGTGTTTAATACTCCAGTACACTGGAGTGCTCTTGTGGAAACGACAGCCTGTTTCACTTGCAGTGTGCTGCATCGTCACTGGAGGGTCCCCACAGGGTTCTAAGGACTTCACTTCCTGTCGTGTGTGTGTGTGTGTGTGTGTGTGTGTGTGTGTGTGTGTGTGGGGGGGGGGTGTTTAGGTAGCCTTGCTGTGGTGATGGACAGCATGACAGGTAAGATAAAAGAGGCTGGAGCCTGGCGTGACTTCAGTTTTACGCTTCTTAATTTTATCTGTTTTGTTGTTTGCTTTCTATATCAGTTAAAGCCTGTCCATCTCAATATATGTCATGAAAGTTTCATTGACATAATTATATAGCATGTTATTATATAGTAAATGTGGTAGTGTACAAAAATATAGATAGAGAAGCCACATTAGAGGGAGAACTCTGTGTTCTGTTTTGAGGCTGGGACTTCAGAGACTACTGAAAATGACTGTAATCCTGTGACTCCACCTGCAGGACCCAGCTCATATTTTGGGGGGACATACCATCGGGAAATTTGTGTCCTGTTAAAAAATGACAGTGATGCCATTCTTTGGGTGTGATCTCAGTGGAAGAAGACGGACTAGGTTTACGATACGAACTGGTGAGGTACCCACTGTCATTAATCTGCCCCACGACAGACTCCCATATACTTATTTCCCAACTTTGCCATTCATCCGTCTTACAACCATCCTGGACAAAGTCGTAGGGGGGCAGCGTGGGGCGCGAGGCAGAGGTACACCCTGCATGGGATGGCAGTCCATCACAGGGCATATATTGCCACTCACACAACTTAGAGACCACAGTTAGCTTAACATTAGGTCTTCAGGACCAGTGACCAGGATTGTAAAGAATACTGAGAAATCCTGCTCAAGTACTAGTATTGTTACTTCCAAAAAAACTTACTCATCTCAGAGTAAAAGTACCTTTCTCAAAAACTACTTAAGTACGAGTAAAAGAGTAGTTTGTTTAAAAGTACTCAGAGTGGTGAGTATTCTGAATGAAGTCGTTTTTTTTTTTTTGTTTTTTTTTTCCCTCATGGTTAATCACAAAGTACATTGACTCACATTATAATTAATGCTCACTTTAGTGAATGTTTTGCGGAAGGAATAAAACACATTGTTAAATTTTTTAATGTTTTCTAAACATTATACAGGCTCTTCCACTAAAATATTTTCTGTATGTTTATGCAAAAAATGAACACCCGTCAAAGCCGGTCATTGCTCATTTGTATGAACTCTGGGGGGGGAATCTAAATAAATCCGCCGCGCGAGCTCCACAGCTAGAACCGCAGCGCGCTGACGATTCGGTGTCGGGCCGCAAGCTACGCAATCACGCGCGCGTTGTTATACACCTCCCCCCCGCAGCGCGGTTTGATATGATGGGCTACAGCCAGAGAACAAACTGTCCAATCAGCGATCACCATTCATGAAAAGGGAAAACGGGGGAAAAAAAAAAAATCAGCGAGCACAGGTAGAGTGTAAACAGCGAAGCCGGGGTGTTGTTACTACACCTCAAAGATGTGTAGGAGACGTACGCCAGTTCAGAACTGCTTAAAGAAGTACAGTTCCCAAAAAAAACACCACTCAATAACAATAAGGAGAGTATTTGTAGCTTGTTACCTTACACCCCTGCTGAGGACTCAGAAGAGATGGACACAGCATGGGGAGAACATGCAAACTCCACACACACACACACACACACACAATGAGGAGGTGGTATTCAAACCCCCAACCCTGGAGGTAATATTTGCTAAATGGTTAAGGACTCCATTTAAGTGGGACCTTCTGAGGAAGAATTTATAATAGATTTTTCTGCCATTAGTGGTAATAGCTTTTCTGAGCTCGATACAGCCTTTTAGATTTTAGTACATTATTGGGGTATTCTTCGCTTGCTGACGCAAATGAGCTATTTATTAGTTAAATGTATTTCAAACCAAAATAAGAATTCATTTTTGTTGCATGTAAGATTTTCCCGTTTTTATCTGACTGCACAAGTAAGTGAATTGGGTGCTTAAATGAGAAAACGTATAATATTTGGGTTTCTACATGCAGGTGATTAAATCGTTTGCTTTTGAAATATTTTTAATTTTCCATATCGTAGTCAGTTTTTATTTTGATCCACTGTGCTAGTTAGTGGACTGTTTAAAATATGCCATCCACTTAGCACTTATCGTGGTCAGGCTGGGGCCTGGGACCTGTTCCATACAGCATAGGGCACAAGGCAGGGTACTCTCTCGATGGGATGCCAGATCATCACAGGGCACATACAAGCACACATTGATGCATTATTGGCAAATTAGAGTCAGTTAACCTAACTGCCTATTGTTATTTAATTTTAAAATTGTTCAAATGTGCTTGTTGAAAAATAACTATGAGAATATTACATTTGGTAGAGAATCCTGCTTTTCCTGTCTATTTTATGTTGTAATTTTGTTGCGCTACCTCTAGGTGGCAGTAAAGGCTCAACTACTCAACTACTCGACGTTGTCACATAACCTGACCCATGCAATAGACAAATATTACAGTACCAAATTGTCTAAGAAAAGACATCTATTTGGGTACTGTTTTTTGTATTGATGTTTCAAAATTGCTTTGCATTTTTCTGTTTCCTTTTCAATTTCCAGTGACTACCCCCTCCCATTTTGCTGGCCTTGTTGATTGACGGGGGGGGGAGCTCGTAACATTCCATCATGCCCTGCGATGGACACCGTGTGGGAAGGACGGGAGGTGATTTCTGATACATCTCTTTGATCTATTATCTGTGACCTTCCAGAGCCTAATCCTGAGAACTTTTGAGGAGTGTGGGGGCTGGTTAAGGCCTGGGAGGAGGGGGGTTGTCTTCTCTCACATTCTAAATGTGATGTCACTCGTACGCCAAGTTTGTCCTACCTCAGCCAAAATGTTTACCATGGAGGATTTTTAAGGAAAAGGAAAACTGATTTCAAAACACATACTGGCCTGTGGAGAAGCAGTGGACATTGACTTAGTGATCCAAACGTGACTTTTAATTGCAGACTGAGCCAGAGTATATGCTACTGTTGGGAGAAAAATGCAGTTACTTTAATTAAAGAACCGTTAAAAAAAAAAAAAGTCTAAGACACAGTACCCCCCAATAAATACACACTTACGTACACACAAAAAGTTGTCTTACACAGAGGTGTTCCGGTCACTTTGCTTTGTTAGAAAGGTAGCAGGAAGTTTAAATAAGCCTCTGGATATGGTGTGGCACTTCTGGGGCCCTTCCTTCCTGTGTTTGGGATATCAGCCATTCAATGGGGTCATAAATGCCTTCCAAAAAAGCAATTTCCAGTCACGGTCGCTTAAAGAAATTGCAGTTGACGCACATTCTCCGGTGATGTGAAACAGTTTCAGCGTGGAAGAAAAAAAAAGGACTATTGAAGTCAGAGTGTTCTAATTAGCTATCACTGAGTGATAAAAGATGCTAGAGGACTCAGAGTGAAGCTGAATAGTGAAGCTGGCAAAATAAAATGCGAAGCAACCCACAGATGTGAAATATCCATCGATAAAGAGTGATTTAATCTAGAGGGAAGTTTTATAAATAAGTTTGTTTAGCAAGACCGACAGTTGTCATAATATTATTTTCTGGAAATTTCAACTTTATGGCATATGTTTAACATATGTTAACATATATGGTCAGTGTATGCATTATTTCTTGCCATATATAGTATAGTATGATCTCATTGTAATTAGCTAGATGAAAAGGATGTGCTCAGTTACTGTTGTCTGATAAAAGCTTGTATTTTAGCACATTAAAAGGACAGGCACCGATTTTACTGTTGTTATTTTTTTCTTTTTGCTTCTTTTTTCCCCAATATCTAAAGAATAAGGGGTCAAACTTGCTTTGTACTCAAGATATATTTAGTCGCTTCAATTTACTGAAACTCAACATCAGCAGAATAGTTGCAAGACTTGTTTACAAGTTTACAACAAAATGGAGTAAGAAGCCTCTGTCAGGAATTCCACATGTGCGGCAGTGTTGGTTGGGATGGCAGTGAGAACTTTGACAATAAATGGGGGTCTTGAGGATTAACATTCCATGGCCAGTGCTCTGTCCCGTGTGAAATAGATTTTCAGATGACCTGAACGTATGGACACGCAAGGGTGGCTGATGACACGTCCCCATCGGACGTCACCTCACAGGCGGTCAACAGGAAATGTGTATTAACGTTAATGCATTTGAGCCACATTCATTCTATGTTCTTAGAAAGGGATGGAATTTGCCCCGGATTTACTACTGTTTGCTTTTGCCATCGGTCAGTGTTCACACGTTTAGATTTCAAGCATTCGTAATGCTGCTAGTCATCCAGAAAGTCATCCCTGAAAGGTCGAGGATCCACCACTGGCCGATCCCTGGATGGGATGCCAGCGAACTCATGCAGTCGGACATACCAGACGCTAAGGGCAATGCAGTCAGTGGTCTACAGGGGAGCAAGCTGAGTTACCAGGTGGAAACATGCACAGACACAGGAAATATATGCTTCGCTACCAGAGAACTAGGGCCACAGTCACCCTGATACAAAACTCACTGCGTCACCAAAGATTCAAAAATCTTTATTGTTCTTTGTTTAGGTATGAGTGTAATGACATTGAAATAGTTTCTTGTGTACCTCCCTGCAGACTTAAACAACATATACAATTATGGAACAATATAAGTGAGAACAGACAGCAACAATAATAAATACAATATACATTCATGATACCCCATATACAATAACATTGTGTCACCTTATTTATTTCCATATCTTGTTCCCTTAACGCTAAATGCAGATTTTTCCTGACTCAAGGTACAGATTGCAGATTACAAAATGGGACAATATGAGGACCTTCTTCCAGGTACAAAATGGGACAATATGAGGACCTTTTCTAGGTACAAAATGGGACAATATGAGGACCTTCTTCCAGGGACAAAATGGGACAATATGAGAACCTTCTTCTAGGTACAAAATGGGACAATATGAGGACCTTCTTCCAGGGACAAAATGGGACAATATGAGGACCTTCTTCCAGGGACAAAATGGGACAATATGAGGACCTTCTTCTAGGTACAAAATGGGACAATATGGGACAATATGAGGACCTTCTTCCATGGACAAAATGGGACAATATGAGGACCTTCTTCTAGGTACAAAGTGGGACAATACGAAGACCTTCTTCCATGTTTAATGGGGGCCTCTCAGCCCTCATTTTTAAATTCCACTACCATTCTTGTTCTCCCAGACTTTCTGAGTTCCTTCACCCAGTCTTCCTCCTTCCTGTACTGTTGATCAGTCTCTTTCCGGCTCTGTAGGCATCTTCTACACTGTTTGACTTCTCTTGTCTGACCCGTTTGTTCTTTATTATGGCTTCTATTATATATATCTGCATAACCTCCTTGTTTCTAAAACTACTGCAAAAACTACATTTTCTGCACTATTATTACTTTGCTGTTACATGTGAAATAAAGTACTGTGCAAAAGTCTTAAAATCTTAAAAACAAAGATTTTAAAGGTTTATGTTTAAATCCTGTTCATGTCAGTGTAAAACTATGGCCTCCTGTTGGCCAAAGTGTGTCAATTTACATATCTGAAACCCTCTTTGTATCACCCCAGAATTTTGCTATGGAGAGGTTTTGTGAACTAAAGTTATGTTGTTTGACCATCCAACCAGGTGTCAGTAATATTTTGGAGAACAGAGGAAATTATTTTTACTTATTTATATATTGCTGTTTATGTGTCTATATTCTAATGGTAAATTGTGCTTTTTGTCTGAGGAAGGATTAACTAATGCCCAAATTTTAGCCATTTTTTCAGACTGCCTGAGACTTGTGCACAGTACTGTGTGTGTGTGTGTGTGTGTGTGTGTGTGTGTGTGTGTATAACCCTTAAATGCATTTCCATTTACTATTACTGCATTGAATTTTATGCTTTCCAGTGTTATCAGCTTCCATATTGTTATTTAATAGTCTGTATATATTCCTGTGTTTATCATTAGTGCTCTTGTTCCCTGTGTTGTCTCTCTTTACTTAGATCTTAGATCCAAATGCTTAAACCCATCAAGCTCATAAATAGCTGTTGTTTAAAACCTTGCAATGCATCTCAAGTGTTATAAATCTGTTGTCATTCTGGTTATTTATCACCCACCTAGTCTTCCCTCTGGTTTTCTTAATGAGTTTGCAGACCTTCTTTCACATATTGTAATTGATTTTGAATATGTTTTAATAGCTGGTGATTTTAACATTCATATAGACCTGGACACAGAGGGCCCTATTTTGTGCCAGTGGAAACCCTAGTACCCTTTTTAGCCAATCATTGGACGGTGAAGTCAGTGTTTTTCAATGGTTGCTCAAAAGAATGTAATCTTGTTGTAACCTTGTTTCTTCTGCTGTTTCATCGGCTCCTTCTCAATATTACTTAAAGCCTGGTGGTCACTTCTATTCAGCGGGCTTATTTCTTCAAGGATGATGACATGATAAATGTATTGGGTTTATGTATTGACTGGGTTCCCAGAGTCTGAGTTCTGAGAATTTCAGTTCATAACTTCTCTTACCCTCGCCCAGTCTGCCCAGTAGGCAGGCATTACTGTGATGTCCGGTTTTGACACTTGAAGGAAAAGCAACTGACGATCTGCTTTTTTCTGACGGCGGTGTGTGCAGGCGAGGGCTTGTGTGTGTTTCAGAGTGAGAGGAGGTGAGAAAAGGCTAGCCGAGTTGTCCGTTGAGTTGTTTGTTTTTGCAAACACAACACTCCCACCCCCATATTCATACAAAAGGTCTTCTCATGATCAAAGTACTGGCGTTTGTGCAGATTCGAGTTAGCAAGAGGCATGGGCCGGTCAAGCGAGCAAGAAGAAGTCAGAAAATGTTAAATATCTTGAGATTCTGTTAGGCTACCTCTGCTCAGACCTCTGGGGCTGCTTTGGCACCCCGACATCAAAGACACTGACAAACCTGAAGTGGAAAAGAACGAGTCTGCCGTTAACTGCCAAGCCTTTGAAGGAACAGTGAGGGACCGAGAGACTGCCAAAGCCTGGCCTGTTGACAGCCAGCCAGCAAAATGCACTTTACCGTTTAAAACATATCTAATTATAGGCATCTTTCTGGCTCCCTGGGTTCAAAACTCTTCTTAACATCGGTAGGTGACACTGACAATTCCTGTAAGGTGAGAGGGTTACTGCTTCACACAGAGTCAAGCTCAGTTCCATAACTGAACTTCTTTCTCCCCGAGATGTCATTGCATCGGACAGATGGTGGTGAGCAGGCTAAATATTTTCTTTTCTCGCGCAGAGCTTTATTCTCTGCAAATCCTGGAAATGTAATCTTAGCATTTGGAAAGCTCCGTCCAGTCTTCCAGACCACATCAGCATGCTTTTCACGGGCCTTCCTTTGCCGAACAGCTCTGTACGTTCATTCATCTTCTCATCTTTCACAGCCGCTTGGCTCTCGGTCCTTCCAGAGCACTGGGCTTGCCAGCTCTGGGCCAGCATTTGGTGAGGGCGGGGAAGTGGGATGAGGAGAGCATCTGGAGTAAACACTGGGATCCAGTATGAATTTGAAGGAGTGTCTGTCTAAATCCTGCTGTCGGCTCTCAGAAGTTTTGCCATCAGCTGTCAGGATGGTCCACAGTTTTCTAATCACCACTATCACTGTGTCCACAGAATCCCCGTTTGATCATCTCCTCATTTCTGGATATCACTTCAGATATCTGTATTTTTTTTGCTGAGAACTGACAACATTAAAGGAGAGGCCCTTTTAACGGCCGCCTCTCCCACCCCCTGACACCTTTCTGTCAGTAACATTTCAACTGCTCTTTCGTAAAACAAAGTGGTCCTCTCCCCCCCCGCCTCACGACCCATTATTGTGGCCGAAGTGCCGAGTGTGCGTCAAGCCATTACGATAAGTGTTTGGAGTCCAGTGAGAGGGATTTGTACCCAATGTCAGAGAATGCCCCCCTCTCTGATATTTGGCTGTGCCGCACTGGAAAGAGGAGGGATTTGATGCTGAAACCCCCACTTGATCCCCTGGGGCACATGTTTTACAAGCAGCCTCAGACACCAGAAGATCTATATTCCTTACCGGAGATCAGTAGGGGATATGTCCCACATCTCGAAGTGTGGCAGAGTCTGAGCTCCTTTGTCGTTTTGTTGTAAACAAACTGACTTCTTCAGCTGCCAGATCACTGAATGGTCTGATGTACTCTCAAAAGGGTTTCTTTCTAGTGCGAAGCTGACTTTAAATATACTGTTTTTAAAATGGTGCTTAATCGGCCACGGTACAAGTACATGGGAATTGTTTCCATAGCCCATGGAGAGACACACATAAACAGGTGGGAGAGAAGCTTGGAGTCCAGGCACAGGGGCAGCCATTCAGCTGGTATCTGTGGACTAGTTTTCGGGGGTTAGGGCCCTGCCAATTAGACATTCAAACCAGCAACCCTCTAGACACCGATTCCTAACCCACAGAGCCACAGAACTCTGCACTGGATATGTGGTTATTGGATGGATGGATGGATGGATGGATGGATGGATGGATGGACGGACGGACGGACGGACGGACGGACGGGACGGGACCGGACCGGACCGGACCGGACCGGACCCGACCGACCAGTACTAGTATATCTTTATTTGTGAGTTTATTCAACCTACAGTTAAAGTCTTAGAGCAATTCAGGTTCAACCACTTGTGGAACACAACAAGACTTTGGTTGCAAGTTCATGTCTTGTAACCTCCACGTTCTACTCCATGCTCTACTGCATTCTCTGATCTCTTCTATTCTGTGCTATTGTCTGTTACCACGTTTTTGAGAGATCTCAAACTCCCATATTCCTTAAACTCTGCTGTGTTTCTATGCTTGTTATTGAAATTTCTTGTCAAGACTACCACCTAAGCTGTCGGGCTTATCCTCTGAGCATTCAAATGTAACACTAGATAAGACATTAACTAAACATTACTTAATGATCTAACTTGATGGAGCCAGCTGTGAACGTGATGGCCTAGCTGCTGCCTGGACCCTGAAACAATGGAAGCGTCTGAGAAATCATGGGAGACGGTCTCCACATAAAGGTGTGAAAATGCATCAGACGGGAATATTGAACCTTGAGCTTCCAGTGACCTGCAGCTTACGTAGAATGCGGCCTTTCCAAGCCTGTGGTGTTGGCAATTTCTTTACACAGGAAAGCTGGGAATACTTCCAGTTTGGACTCATGAACAGTACCCCTGCCTGTGGCATACTGCGCTGTGAATCACCAGAGTTATGGAGAAGATCCCCAGTACAGGAATGAGTGTGGATCCCTGAAATCTCTGTAAACTCACAAGCAGCTCCCACCCAAAGCAAGAAAATACGCCAAACCCCACAAATACCCCACAATGCCCTTGAATAAAGCAATTGAAATGCTATATATGAGGTAACATTAGCAAGCAGGCTTTTGTCCTTTCACTGAATTGACACGATGCCCTTCTCACTCCTCCTATGACCTCTGCCTACATTTTAAACATTAGTCTGGGTGAGAATGATTCAGCTAAGTGTAAGTGTTGGACTGTAAAGCCTGTAGGGAAGACACTAGGCTCCGACCGTGTTGTCCTCAGGGAGTGTGTGGCCTTGTTTTGTTAAGCTAGCAGGAATGTGTTGAGGACTCTGGACATCTGCTTTATTAGCATATGTGTTCCATCCCCCCAACTGCTGGGTTTGTAGGTGGTCTGATGTAACCCAACCCTTTCTTTTTTATTTCCTAGAGGAAGAGACCTCCACCCCCTCTCCTGAATGCATCATCAATATTATTATTATTATTATTATTATTATTATTATTATTATTCATGTAGTAGTTCTGGTAATAAAATCCTATTAACCTTTTTGGATATGGCAACTCCAACAGTTTTGAATGTCAAATAGAAGATTCATGTATTATTGCATTTGGTTTTATGGGCTTCATCTCAGTACAATTCTTCTGGGAAAATTGCTTGGCATGCAGCTTTAAGGGCACATCACCCCCCCCCCCAGCCGGCAGCACTGTCATCCGCTCCTTGGTCTCCTATGCTAATTTCCTCCCCGTTTACAGAAAGTGCGGGGGGCTCGGCGTGAGGATTATCTGTTTGCGCTGTGACATTGGATCTGGCCTTTTAAGATGCATCCCACCCTCAGCACATAAGCCTTGCCCATTGTCCCCTTTGTTACGCAAATTGCTTTATTGTTGTTTTCAACTGATGGTGGAGTCTCCATTTTTGATTGGGGGGGGGAATGCACCCAAGTACTGGAATCAGGCAACTTTATTTTGGGTGTGGGACCTTCTTTGACAGGAATTGTTGAATATTGCAGTTTCATTAAAAAAAAATGGAATTGCCCATAATTTCACTGCAGTCAGGTGTGTATGAGCCCTGTGTATTTGGAAATAAATATGAAAATATATTTTATTCAGGTTTCAAGGCCAGGGTGTTTTTTTTTAACATGTGTTGCTAATGACCTCCCTGTGCCTATGGACAGCTGTTTACACTGCTGTCACAGACATACACCTTGTCTGGCCTGGCTAATTTTTCGGAGGGGGGTGTCATGTTTTGATGGATCTCACCTGTCGAGATGAGGCTTTGGGGTATTTCCTGTTAGCACAGTGTAATAGAATGTAGGACCAAACTCATGAGAGATGAACCATTTCTCGGGAGCTTGTATTGATAAAGATCAAATGCAGAGGTTCGGAGGGAAGCCACCCCCCAGAAATCGTCTATTAAAAAGCCCGGCGTAACCTAACACCAATAGGGGAATGCACTCAATCACGCCTATTGTTCCTGCTTACATACAGTTCCTTTTGGGGAGATAAGTATACCCTGGCTATAGAGATAACAACAATGCCTTAAAAGCATGGATAGGACTGAAGCGTCAACACCTCGGCCACGAAAATTCCTGTCCAGATTAATGCTCCAAGGTTGGAGTGCAGAGGATGTAGTCATCAATAGAAAGGAATGGAGCGCCGCGACAAGCATTGAGCAGTCATGCCACAATGAATCAATTAGATTACATTTGCTTATCCATTATGAATAATAAGAAAATAAGCACAGGGTCGCATTTAACATTCAAATGCAGGCAAAAAACGTAGACGTGAAATTGAAGTTATGAAGATCAGAGCTTTTTTTTTCAGCATTTGGCCATGTGCAGTAAAGTGGTTCGCATTCTATAAAGTACACAAGTCGAGATAAGATCTAGAAATAAAACATGTGCCCGTGGCAGCCACAATTAACGTTTAGCTGTGTATAGTAGTGTATTGTGTCTGTTCAGTTCTGAATTATTCTTTGTGTTTTTTAAACCTTCAGTTGGGATCTGACTCTAAGGAAAAGCTATGTAAGTTCATTCCTTAGTGTCCCACAAAATGTATTCTAACAGGCTCTATAAAAGATTAAGGTTATAAAAACAAAACACTTCTACTGAGCAGTGAGTAAAGATGAGGAAAGAGTTCTGAATTTTGAATGTCTTGACTGACAGATGTTTTGTTTTAATATCCACTTTGGTAATAGCTGTGATTTGTAGATATTGTTCTGTGCAGCAAAATGAAAAGTGCTTCTATAACCGTCTGTTGGTACTAAAGCAACACGTGAGCTCACCTGAAATTAGGAACAAATGGCACGTCTCTCTTAAAGTTTTTCGGCAGAGTTTTGCAGAAACATTCCTGTTCTTTGTATCCTCAGGAAATGAGAATTGAAAGTTGATTGTGTTTCATGTTCAGCCAATTTCCAGGAACTGATCAAATGGCCTACAGGGGTGAGACATTGCTAAGATACGTCCATAGATTTGCCCAAGCGCCCCCCCCCCCCCCCCCCCCCCCCCTCCCCCCTTCCCCCTCCCCACCCCCCCACGCCCCGGCCCATGCTATTAGAGGTGGGGGAAGGTTTTTGGCAAGCGGGTCTTGTCATT
>JAACJT020000086.1:16311382-16330544 GCA_009936485.2 Gymnarchus niloticus | reverse complement strand
CAGCCTTGTGCCCTCTGATGGACTGGCATCTCATCAAGGGTGTACCCCAGTTTTGTGCCCTCTGATGGACTGGCATCTCATCCAGGGTGTACCCCAGCCTTGTGCCCTCTGATGGACTGGCATCTCATCAAGGGTGTACCCCAGTTTTGTGCCCTCTGATGGACTGGCATCCCATCAAGGGTGTACCCCAGTTTTGTGCCCTGTGATGGACTGGCATCCCATGCAGGGTGTACCCCAGCCTTTTGCCCTGTGATGGACTGGCATCCCATCCAGGGTGTACCCCACCCTTGTGCCCTGTGATGGACTGACATCCCATCCAGGGTGTACCCCAGCCTTGTGCCCTGTGATGGACTGGCATCCCATCAAGGGTGTACCCCAGTTTTGTGCCCTCTGATGGACTGGCATCCCATCAAGGGTGTACCCCAGGCTTGTTCTCTATGTTTCAGGCCCCCCATGACCCTTATACTGTACTGTGTTTTGTACTTTGAACTTTTTAAATTATTGCGAATCCCCCCATTTTGGTCTCTTGCTGCCATTATGTGCCCCTGTGGTCCATATATAATTGTATAGAGATGGTATGACAATAAAACCAATAAAGTCCATTTTACCTAACAGTAACTGTTATTTACATTTGTAATGAGGTGCACAAATATTTAGCTTTAAATAATACAGCATTTTTGCTAAATGTTTGCTAATTACATGCTAGCCCATGTCACTGCACTTGGGCTGAAAGCACCTGAAAGCCACTGCTGCTTTCTCTAGGGGGGGTCTGAGTATTGGGCTGCAGGCTCAGCGGCCCCCCTCCACCCAAGCGCTCCAGCGGAGGACATCGCAGCAAGATCAAACAGTGCAGAGGCCCGCTGATCTCCACCTGCGCCACGGCACGGACCTCCGCTCAGAGGACACCCCCCTGAATGAATACCCAGGGGGAGACTCGCCTCGCAGGGGATGCGAACAATGGCTCCATCGGGGGGTGGAGGGGGCACAGTGGCTTCCTCTGGCATGCCACCAGAGTTCCATCTGTGCTCACCCCAAGCGCATCAGCCCCCCAACACCCCCGGCACCTCCACCCGCTGCCTGGTAGCCTGCATGGCCCCTCACTCCTCGTTCCATATTATTTTCAAACTAGTCTTGCACCGCAGTTCATTAGTAATCAAACACAGGGATGCCAGACTGTACGCCGCAAGATGCTGCGGCGATGCTGCATCGCTGCTGCACTGCTGCACGCCTCCAGGAGGACACATGGCCATCGAGAGATTACATGCATATGTATGACAGAGGCCGCTCGCGTGTAATTAAGCATGTCATGCCGCATGCCTTCCTGTGCATATGATCAGCTCGCACACGCCTTCTCTCAGAACCCCCCTCATCGCTCCTCGGCCGCTCGCTGACCCACCCTGCAGATGGCCGAGGATCAGGGGCTGTCAGCAAACTTAGAAAAGCCAAGAGCCTCGGGTTCCACCCGGCAGGGGGGGAGCGCTCGCATGAATGGAGGCATTTCCCCCGGCTCTATGGTCACCCACTGGGCATTTGTAAGATGATTTGTGGCAAATTTGTTTAATCAATATGGAGGGTTCCCTCTCTGTGCCTCCTGGGTCTCGTGATGCACTGCCTCAGAGGGGACAAACTTACATGCGGCACTCTCCAGTGCAAAGAAAATGTGTTTGAGCAGATCTGTGACTGTCAGGACTGGGGGGGGAGGCAAGTAGGACTGATGGACAAGTTCAGCGGGACTGCTGGTTAAACATTTTGTAACGCTCACAATGGAAGCCAGAGGTTCTTGATACCTAAGAGCATTGTCTGATGGTGGCCAGGAAAATGACGAGGTGACACTGTGTATTTGTCTTCCAGCTGAGACTCAGCCCTAGGAAGTGGTGGGTGGGGTGGGGGGGGGGGGGGGGCCACAGCAACCAAAGCTGTCTGTGTTGCAGGATGGCCAAGCGAGAAAGCAGGTATCTTTGATGCAGCTCTCAAACCGCTGTGGCAGTAGAGTCACAGGACAATGGAGAGAGACGGACAGCTTCAATCTGACCATGTATGCGTGTGTGTGTGTGTCTGTGTCTGTGTGTGTCTGTGTGCTCGTGTGTGTGCACCTTTGAAATGCACACTTCTCTCTGAAACCATGCTCCTCCAGACGCGCGTAACAAAATCCGCAGCGGTGTTCGGAGCTGACCACTCCATTTAGCGCGTGTCTCCCTCGCTCCCTTGTGGAGGCCGTGATCACCGCGGATGCAAAATGCCGCTCAAACAGGCCACATTTGCATGTATATAGACACATGAAAAGCAGATCTGCCCTTTAATGCCGTAGAAAGGAAGGCCCGAAAAAACATGTGCTGGGCATGTGATATATAATGCAGTGGTATCCATGCAAACGTGGAGAATGGTGAAAACCGAGCTATCAAACCTGTGCGACAATTTCACTGTGCTACGTTCTCATCGGTATGGAAGCTGTGATGCTGGCATCTTTCGGGCCGCTGATGGCCTTCAGCGTGAGGCACTGTCTGGGTCATCGTTCTGAATGAAGGGTTTAAATATGGCTCGACTGAATGAAGCGATAACCCTACCAGCTTTTTCGAGATTACTCAAAACTGCACGTCTCTAAACGTTTTTGTCCGACACAAGGGTATCGATGGCAAACGTGTCAAAATACTCTTGAGATGGTTCCGTTTTATGGTAACATTTTGCTTGGCTTTCAGCAAACGGGGCCGCGTTTTCGCCTTTCTGCACGTTTTGGATGATCTGCGTCATTCCAGTGGAGGACAATGTCCTGCCTCCTCCCCCAATCTGACCAGGCCCTATCTAACACAAATAAACAAGTCCGAGCCATCTCGAGAAATCCTTCCCCTTCTCCCGCCGTGTGAAAGCCGCAGCTCAGATCAGTTTTCAGATAAGATAACGACTAAAGCTCAGAAGTGAAGGCATTCTGATTTTGTTTTTTTTTTTTCCCAGCATTTGCATTTAACAAATAAAATCTGACGGCTAAGGGCCATATGTTTTCAGTCCTATATTTTCAATTTGAATAATTTTGAAACTCTTTCATCTGATATTTGTTTGGCGAAATGCCAAAGGATATAGTGCTGTTTACGGACAAACTGCTACACCACTCAAAACATAAACCAAAATTATAATCTCCAGCACTTTTTCATTGCAGATTTTAAGATTATTCTCTGTAGATTCTCAGATTATGTAAATGCACAGGTTCTAGGTTAATATCAATTCTTTTAATGTAGCAAAAAGAAAATAATTATAAAGAATTAGGTATTTATTTATTCAGTCATATTGGTGCAATAATAACCATTGCTCATATTACTAAATTACTGCCTGAAGTTTATTATTTTTTGCAGTTCCTTCAAGCATTAGTGTGAGATTTAACACTGCCTTACATCTTAGTCAGATAGAACAGTTAAAACTCTTCTGGTGTTGGCACTTTCAGAGTTTATTAAAAAATAGCAATGCTCCTCCTGATCACAACATTAATTGAAAGGAACAAACCTACCGTATGTAAGAACAGTTCACTTAAAATTCTTTCATTTCTGAAATAACTCCCCACCTTAAAAAAAAACAAAACAAAAACGGTATCCAATTTTATCTTACTTTAACTGAGCGCTCAAAAGTCATCCATCATGATTGGTAGTTTATTGTTTTCTATATCCTTTATCAACCAACAATAGCTCAGAAGATAAAAATGTCCTAAACTCCACCGTCTATCCCATGCCTTAATCACTGTGCGTATTTTGAAAATCATAAGAAACTTATGGCTGAATACATCTGAATAAGCCGAGATTAAAGTTAGCTGAAATGCAAGATTATTCACCTAATGTCTCATATGCACAAAAGGCATCTCTTTTCGCCGTATGGTTTTGCAAAGCTGCTTTCAGAGTTGCTGCGTCATATTTCCCATGACTTATTTTGCAGCACAATCAAAATGATTTTTAGGAATATAAAACTATATCTAAAACTATTACCTTGTAACTATCTTATAGCATTGCCAGCCTTGTGAGGAAGGTGCAATAATTATGTTTTGGATAAAAGTGTAAATATGGCTTCATTTCTCGATCTGCTTGAGTATATGCTTTCCTATCTCTAAATCAAATTCTCATTTTCACAGCCAGCAGTTTTCAAAGGGGTAAGCAGCATGGAAAATAACCAGCAGAACATCCCATAGTTTTGAATGGAGAGCAACAGATGTCTGACAGAAGAAAAGGCTTGCAGACCACCCCCCAAACCTCTCCGTTATGCTTTGGTAAAGAAACCATTTAGGTGGTTGCCATGGCGCTGATAAGACACTTTTATCCATTGCCCGCACTGGATGCATGCTAATGCAAGCTCATCATTCCAATCTTCAGAAATGACAGAGGCTGACTGACCCACAGCAGAGAGCTGGGGCAATTATTCTGAGGTAGCATAGCATTCTTCATAATGCTGTTGACATCATTTCCTACAATGCTGACACAATCTTTCCAGACAATCAGGCAACGCTTGTATTATTATTATTATTATTATTATTATTATTATTATTATTATTATTATTATTACTGTTGTTGTTGTTGTTTACCTTTCTCAGCTTCTTTAGCTGACCATGCTTATTGTTTTAAGCTGGATTCTCACAGTTATGTACCATCAAGCCTTTTCTCATAATGTTAGCACTGTATTAGAGATGCAAAATCATACAGATGAGTGACTTAATGTATCTCAGCAGTCCTCTGACTACTGGACCATTCAGATTCTTTTTCCTTCGATCCAAAGACTGTAAGGAAGTGAAAAACCCTGGACAAAAGCTGGTGGCTGGTTTGAAGTTTATCCCCCACATATCTCAAGGGCAACGGTAAATGAATTGGGGAGAAGACCCAGTCGCCATCATCAGAGCAGGTGTCCCAGCCTCTGGAATGGGTGGTGGGGGGGGGGGGGCAGTTGGTGCTTTTCATTGTCAAGTACCTTATGGTCTGTCTTTCAAGGGCCTTCTGTCCCTTTGAAGCCCACCCGTGGTAATGACCCCCTCTGCGATCTCACCAAGCGCTGCAGAGAGACGTGGATGGAGAGACTCTTCCAAGCAATAAACGCAGCCGTATGCATCATAATCACATCGAGAGTCCCTGGCCAGCTAGATGCATTTTCATATCCGTTCATTATCGTCAGACATGTTTTGCATGCGCTACGAGGTTTTCTTTGAATGGAGGTCAGGATATTGAAACAAGAATTGGTTTTTCAATGTACACTGTCATGTGTACTGGGGCGTGTGTCTTTATCTGTGCTGTTCTATTGTCAGACAGGTGTGGGGTTTTTATTTTTATGTGGCATTTACTCAATTATCGAGATGGGTATCGTTATTAAGAGCACCATCTCAAGGGGGGCAGTTGATATGTAATCACTGCTGATCTGATTGAATTTTTCATGGCTGACTAACGTCTAAAGAATTCCTCTCTCTCCCCCAGCACCTGCTCTCGTCCAGCAGCTGGCCCAAGGCCTGGTGGCCTCTCCTCCTGACCAAATCTCCCTCCCTACCCCACTGGCATCTCCACTGAAGTGACACCCCCCCACACCCCTCAGGCCAGTCTGCCTGTCCTCTTAAGCCTTGTTTCCATTGCATGGAACCGGCTCGACTCAACTCGACTCTGCTCGCCTTTTTTGCATTTCCATTTGGCAAGACTGAGGATAGTACCTGGTACCTGGTACTATTTTTCGATACTGTCTCTGCCGTGGTTGCGACCGAGCCGACTCGGTACTAGTACGGTCACAAGAAAACGCTGCAGGCAACTGATTGGTCAGAGAGAATCAACATATAGCCTCTTTCACAGCTTTCAAGTTTCATTATACCTGTATAAACAGGTGACCAATTTACTAAAGCTATTCGTGTATTCAGCGAGGTAGGGAAGAGGGTACAGGGGATCCACAAGTGGTGTGCTGCCTGGGACTGGCTCCAGGCTCCTCTGAGACCCTGACTAGGATCTGCATTCAGAAGATGGATGGATGGATGGATGGATGGATGGATGGATGGATGGATGGATTGATGGATGGATGGATGGACAAGCAGCAGATCCTGACTTTGGATGGAAACCTGCAGCTCCTTAACCACTACCCCATCTTCTGGCCAGTTTATCTGAGCAACAAATGAATCTGCCTTTTAACAAGAAACTGGAATTTCACTTTTCGTTCAGTCTGGTGTAAACAGCATTCAGTTTCACTTCCTCTCCTAAGCAGGTGGTGTGTTTTTTTTTCAGTTTTTTCATCGCACTGAATTTTTTCCAGTGGTGTGATTATATTTCTTTTATTGTTCAATTATTGAATTGTTTGACTGATTACACATAATGTCGACCCTTCTGAGATCTGCTACCTGCATCGTTGTTTCACTCAGTAAACCCGTTCGTTTTTCATCAGAACATGCAGTACACTACAAACATACCCTTGATGTGCACACTGTGTATTTTATCTTCAAGGCCAAGACATATCACCAAAACAACGTTAATTTTTAATTGTTAATAGGTTACATTTTAATTGCCAAACTGGAAAAAGGGTTGCAGGTGAGACTAATGAGCCGCTGTAGGGCACAGTGTGTCTCTGAGATTTACATGTAGGGGGGATGTGAACCTAAGGCAGTCGGGGTTTCTCGACGGGTCACCCGTTGGAGAAGGATGCCTTTTGCACAAATGTATAGCAAGTCAAGTAAGAATGCTGCTCCTATGAGGGATTGGGCTTTGCTAACAGGTAATGTTACCTGTGCATAGTGACACGAAGCTGGTGAAGCAAATGAAATGGTACTCCACTGAAGTTTTATAGCTCTGTGAAAGAAAAAAGAACGGAAAACACATCAGCTATCAGATAGTGATTGTTCATTCATTCATTCATTCATTCATTCATTGACTGTTAAGAAAGATCGTTATCATACGCACAATAATTTTAAAATGTGATATAGATTAGATAAATGTGATGGAACAATCATCAAGCTAAAAATGGCCTGTTAGCAGAAAACCGTGTGTGTGTGTGTGTGTGTGTTTGTGTGTGTGTATGCGCGCGAGTCACATAAATGGGTAAATGTTGATTTGTTTGGTGCCATGAAGGTAACAAACCACAAAGGCGCTTTGTGTCAGCGACAGCCCCCCAGGACCGGCTGGGCAGCAGGCTCCCCCCATGAAAGGAGCGCTTTAACGAGGTGTGCGGGGTGTGCAGGGTACCCAGCGAACTGACGGCCAGCGCTCACATAAACAGTTCAGAAATTGTCTCAGAACAACCAGCACTCTATTTCCCTTATTGCAAATGTTTCATCTAGCTAAAGCAGAAATGTTTTTATACATCATTTGGAAACGTTCCATCTATCTACCCTCAGCTTGTGAGACCATGCCCTGTGATGGAAAGGTGCTCCTTCCAGACTGGGTCTTGGGCTTCATGGGATCAGCTCCAGGATCATCAATACTCTGCACTGCATGTGTGATTTCAGAAGAAACATGTAGCTCAACTGATGCATATGAAATATGGCAAATATAAACATAACAATTACAACCATGCCTATGCCTTACACCTCTATGCCTTGATAAGGTATATTATGAAAGCACACATTAAGAGCAGCTAGGACCTAATTGTCACATCTAACCCCACACCTCGCTTACAGAGTACTGACATCTCGTTAATCCTCACAATGCTCTCAAACAATACTGACAGCCCATGAGTCCTCACTGAGGTCTCACACAGTACTGACAGCCCATGAGTCAGACAGTACTGATAACCCATGAGTCCTCACAAAGGTGCCTCACAGTACTGACAGCCCATGAGTCCTCTCTGAGGTCTCACACAGTACTGACAGCCCATGAGTCAGACAGTACTGATAACCCATGAGTCCTCACAAAGGTGTCTGACAGTACTGACAACCCATGAGTCCTTACAGAGGTGTCAGACAGTCCTGACAATGCTTGAGTCCTCACTGAGATCTTAGACAGTACTGACAGCCTATTAGTCTTCACAGAGGTTTCAGACAGTCCTGACAATCCTTGAGTCCTCATCGTGGTAATACGCAATACTGATACCAATTCCCAGTGCAGAAATATGCTTTAGATAAGTTATCTCTCGCCTTACCAAGACTATCAAATTTTAGCTCGCCTGTTTACCATTAAAAGATCACAAGATGATGATCTTGAAAACTGGCAAGACTGTGTTTTTAGTCAAAGCACAGACACATAAAGATCCAAACTTTAGAGAGCACACTGTACTAATCTGATCATGTTTTAACAAACTTAGCAGCTAACCATTACCGTAGACTTGTGCATCTTTCTACTTCATCACACTGTAGTATCAGAGTCCTCAGTGTGTGTTAAACATTCTGAACAGTAACGGTGTGGTCTACTTTCACATTATATATATATATGTATATGTTAATGCAGAAAATGTTAAACATTGCAGACATGTATGTTCTGGGATCATTATCCATTTTTACTTGGTTTGACCTCTGGCATACAGAGGGTTAAGCTGGCAGTATTATTCACAAGTTTTTCTGAGGGGTCTTACTGAAGGGAAGAAGTAAGGTGAAAAAAGGGTTAAAGAGGTGGCCAGTGGCATAAAAGTGTTTTTTTTTTTTTTTTTTTTTTGCATTTGGTGGCTGTGTGTGCCCCTGTGTGTATCGGGGATGGGCATTCGCAAGCCCCCCCCCGTTGTCAATGCTAACCAGTGTCACACTTGACCAGCCTGCCATCTGGCAACAATTACCCCATAAGATAATCAATCAATATACGTGTGTGTGTACGCAATGATGGCATAAGTCTTCTGTTCTCGTGAATCACATCTACGCCTAGGTTTGTGTTCTTCCCCCAGCCAGAGGTGCCACAGATGAACGCTGAGCGTGCACGTGGACACCAGACATTTTCAACAGCCGGCAGCTTGAAGATGGAATGATTATGAAAAATAAGAGAATTGGCAAAGCCATCAAATGATTACATCCAAGGGGTCTAATCTGTCCTAAAATTTTCAATGTGTGTTACGTGGAATGCAAGCAAAAAATAACTGTCAATGTATAATTGACGCATGAGCCACAAACAACAAAACATTTGGATATATATTATTTGTAATTTTAAGCATTTTCTTCAGTAAAGAAAAATTGCATAAAAACCCCACTGAATTACCAAAAAATGATGCTACATTACCGCTTGTGTCCAACTGCATGACAAAATATAGGTGTCCTTAGAAGTGTAGTAGGGATGCATAATCAGGTATGTTAATTTGCTGTTCCACTCTTCTACTGTTTCGCCTATTGTAATTTACCCTCAGCAGCCCCCGAATAAGAATTTGCCCTTAAAAGAAGGCATGTAAATGAGTTGTCGTTTTCCTCCTGCAGCTTCCAAAATGATTTTTGTGTGTGTGTAATTCTCACCTCCAGCGTGACTCCCGCCGCCCTGCTGGGTGCCTCACTGAGAGCAGGAACCCCATTTTTGCATTTTCAACGCAAAAAAATGCGTTAGACAAAAGCGGGGGTGATTGATTTCCAGAGTGTTTTGGTGCACCCCCCCCCCCCCCCACACACACACACACACCTTCACCCACCACTACTACCACCACCCTGACCCTCCACCCAGTCAAAAATTAGTCAGACAATTTTGTTTATTGACAAGCAAGTTTTATGAATGACGCCGATGAACCCGCATGACTAGCTTTCAGGGGTGGATTTCCGCCAATCGGGTCCTCCTTTGAGGCGGTCCAGCTGTTCACCTCACTGATTAGGGGTAGAGGCAATGATATCTGTGTTAAAAAAATGATGGAAGCTAAATACAGCTGTGAGAAACCCTCACATAACCAGCACCCCCACTACATCTCACCTAGTAGACAATTACAGCTGAGGCCACATTGCATCTCAGACTAAGAGATGCCCCCCCCCGTCACTTCACAGCTAGATGGAGACCGCTAGGCCTCTCCATCCTCATCTTCAGACGCTGGCATTGCAGCGTGCGTTTCCTTCACACCGTGTCCTCAGAGGACGGGGGCTCCTTCCAGGTGCACGCAGGAGACGACCTTGGCGTTTGGACAGCACGGCAAACTTTAAACTCTACTTTTATGTTCCGAGATCCCCAGGCAGAATTTCCTTATGATATGCGTGATGTTCACTCTCGGCCACACAAAGGAAATTTTAAGCTGACTCAATATTTGCTGGTGGAATTGTTTTCTTTTTTAACTAAATCAAAAGGTAATACGTAGCAACAATGGCCAAGTACAGGCTATGGACAGCTCTTTTATTCATTTACAATATTGAGTCTCTTACATTTTTACCATTTTACTGGCAGGCACTTTGTTTGGCCAAGTTTATTAAAGTATTCTTTTGAAAAGAGGCCCCATAAATAAATAAAAGAGACAGTAGACATAGGAAGAGAGTGAGGAACAGGCACAGCAGGGGCTCCTGCTAGCCGTGGGTCTTCGGTGCCTCTTCCATTTTATTGTTTGTTGATGCAAGCAGTTGTCATAGTTGTGTCATAATAAAAGCCCACCTATTAACATAGTTGTTCCTGCACAAGGACCCGTGAGCAATCTCTATCAAATTACAGCCACGTGTGGATCAAAGACACACACACACACACACACACACACACACACACACACTTATTCTAGCAAAAAAAAAAAAAAGAAGATAACAATTGCCAGGCCTTTGAAGTCTCGGTTAATTTCCTAAATATTAGCACAGTCATGACAGGTCATTGACCAAGTCTGATAAATTTTCTATTAAAATACAATTTTATTTTAAAACACGAATACTGATATTAATTGATTAAATGATGTTTAACGGATGATTAACTAATGAATTAAGTTAAATGAATACATTTATGGTAGATGAGGCACTTTACTTTTGATTTCCGGGCAGTACGGACAAGCAGTTCGACCCCCACAAACACACGTACACACCCACCAAAAGCGAGTTCCTGTTAAATCACCAACTTGTTTGTAAACCACCAAGGAACGTTTCCCAGACTCCCCCACACCCTCCCTCTATACTCAGCGGTACGATGCAAATAAACGTGCGGCCTGTGATCTGCGGGAGTTCACATCTCCACTTGAAGCATATGGAATCGGCATGTCCTTTGGGAAGCAGGACTGAGGCAGACCTCCTAACCCCAGTACTTTGGCCACCTCTGCCCTTAAAAGCTTCATAGCCAGGATTTCGGGCTGGTCCTATTTCTCGAACGTGAGGTGTTAATTTCACACAGTGCAGTTTTGTTTTTTTTTCAGGAATTCATCGTTATTTTATATTTTTCATCTTTTGATGCTCCATAATAATCATCAATAGTTTATTGGTGACATGCAGTAGATTCAGTCACAAATGATAACAGATGCTTGGGACACTAATAATGAACTGTGTTGCTAGGTTATGTTTTGACTTCATAGACAGATGGGTTTATAAAGAAAAAATGTTATAAATAATAACTAATCATGCTCTAATATGTTTTCTATTGTTTCGATAAGTTGTGCCCTAAACTGTGAAAATATCTTATTCAAAAATATAGTTTTTTCTTGAAATAAACATTTACTGATATATGTTCCTGAAGAAAATCTACAAACACTATATTTTGTATTTGTTAGTTTTTGTACTTTTCTCAGGTTTTAGAAATCGTGTTTTAGAAAATTTATCATGTAAAATATGATAGCCATTGCATTTTCAATCAGATATCTCAGCTTAATATTTTTGTTCTGACATCCTCACTCGTTTTGTTTCTGATGGCATTGAATTTATCAATATATCATCTTATTGAACATGGTTCTTCGTTTAAAAATGATTTTGTCATCATGCCATCATTTATCTTACACTTTTATTTTGAACATTGTCATAGATACTTGCAATAAAAAATAATGTCGCAGTTTTAATGCCATATCTGCATTGTTATATTGTTATAAAGAAAATGAGAGAAATATTTTAGCTCAGGAAAACTAAAATCATCAATAATATATCATATCAATAATGTACAGTTGTTAGAAAGTCACACAACATGCCCAATGAGATAAATATTCCTTCAATTTAAGATTAAACAATAAAATGAACGGAAATTAATGGCACGCGTAACTTTACATGGAAACAAATCTGGCAGGGATGAAAACACGTTTGATTTCCCCACATATGCAACTTTTCCAGATTCTTCTATTTGATTCACCAAGCGTCAGCTTTTCTTTGGTGGCCTTCACAATCTTTTGAAATGTACCATGCAGTCGTCATGTTCTCTTTCCCTATTTGCATCTTCTTCTGTGTTTGTCTAAGCAAAGCTGGATACCAGCTAATGTGACCTTGTTGTCGCCAGGACGTCATGTCCTTATTAATGTACGTATAAAGAAAGCGAGTCCTCTTTACCCTTCGATGGACTCTCATTTAAGTTCTACTGTCGCTGCAGATCAAAGCACAGTGGTCCCATCCCGTCTTCCGCTGAGGTGCCGGAAGTCGGAGATGAGGTGCCCAGCCCATTACTTATCCTGGATGCAGGAAAGACTTGGCAAGTTGTACTGTTCATGAGGGAGGTGGGATTTTACCAAAAGTGGATTATATGCATCTTCTCCACATAAAAGCAAGTTTTAATTAGCCCCAAAAACCTCAAACAACATCTAACAACTTGCTAACCCTCATTACCCTCTATAATATCATCCGGCAGAGTTAAATATTATGGTAACTGTAGGTGTATAGCAGGGCAGATTGTATCAGTCATATGGCATAACCATCCTTTCAGCCCCCCCCCATCCTTTTGCTTCTTTTATTTCTTTTTTTTCTTTGCTCATCCTTTTCTTCCGAATCAACTCTTGCATGAGAACTGTTGCAGCCTCCTTTGTGTGGACTTAATGGTGTTATTTATGGTGGGGGAGAGGAAGCATTCCAGCTGCATCCAGAGGTGGCAGACAAAGGAAGAAAATAATAAAATGAGATCTGGAGAAGCCCCACACTGCAGAAAATCTCAAGTTAGTGATTAATCACCCCAGCAACCATTAAAAGCGCCGCAAGACTGCTTGTAAACCTTCAAGCTAGGGGAATGAAAGCATAATTCTGTACAAATGGTCAGAAAAGAGGAGAATCCGGGATGTTTTAGTATTTTACACAAGGTCACTCTTGAGGAAAATGTGCTTTTCTTTAGCTTCAATACAATAATAAATTGCCATCTGGCAGGCAACTTTTCTCAATCAGTCGATACATATCAAAGTGTGTGAGTGCAAGGCTTGGGACAAAAGGTTCAGGGAGAGAGCCCCTGCAAACGTACTCTTGGAGAGCTAGACCGTGCAGATGACAGTGCTGGAGTCCAAGGTTACATCCCAAAATATTTATTCTCCACACATTTCAGAAATAAACTGACATTAAAGTGTGCTGCTATTGAAATAAAGAAGAGAGTTTGACTGTAAAACCTTTGAATTAAATAAAGATTGATTCCAGTCCTTGATCTCAGAAGGGGTTTTTGACCGCAATATTAATTAAACGTACACATCATTTTCTTTGATTTTCACATTTCCACAAATCACCGATGTCTGGCGTAAAATTATCAGGTGGTTAGAGTTCATTACTGTCCGGTGATTTGCACGTGGTTTATTTACAGAAAGGAATCAAAGTTCAGATGAAAGAAAATTTGGAAACGTTCAAAGCTGGCCCAGCCTATCCACTTAAAAACGATGTTGTACAACTGTGAGCCAAAGATTTCATGCCTTGTGTTGAGTTCCTGAACGACCACATCAAGTGACTGAAATTTGTGTTGGCACTGGCCGCGTTTTGGCCTGGTAACACCAGCTCAATGGCACGACATAGAAGGAGGAGGCATGTAGGACAGGCAGAAGTCAAAATGATGTTCATCATTCTCACAGCCAAAATGTGCCTTTACATTAGCCTGGACTGTTAATATGCCGTTCCTATGAATACACTTGCTTGATTGAATGTGATTGATCATTTTTTCACTCACAAAAGCTTTCAAAATACATTTTTAACTGAAACACCCAGAATAGGAGGTCTCAGGGGCCTGTACATCCTATGTTGTGTATGCATTCATGTGAAATATCACCAGCTATTTTAAACAATTGTTTCCAAAGGAAGAATAAGACACTTAAAATTGACACGTTCGCATCAAGTGTTGACTCTCATTTATGTTATTTTTCTCCAGTTTTTCACCAGATTACTAGTCATCACTCAACAGCAATGAGCAGTGTTTCCAGTTTAAAACTGCAGCAACGGGAACATAGCTATGTCTGTCCAGTTAATCATATTGTGTCAGTCTTCAAAGTGGTCTAGATTTCAGTCATGAAGAAATATGCTTACTAGGTAAACAATGACTTACATCCCCCTACAATGTAGTATAGTAGGCTGTTTAATTTAGACTTTTCCTAATTTCATTATGTCCATGACAATAAAATGTATCTTTCCTTTGACCTCTGACCTTGTTCAAAAAAAAAAAATCATTGGTCTTATCCCAGAAACAGTGATTAATCACAATGCAAGTGGTTATATCTAGTTCATCTCAGAAAATTCTCAGAAGTGCCGATGCATATTGTTTTTCTATGCAGATTTTTCTTCATCAGCAAAGACTGCACTGCTTCAGAAACTTGAGTGGCTTAGCCAGAAAGCCGACACTGACACGTATGTTTATTTTAACGGCACCAAAACCGATCGAAAGTTAAATCCGATGATAAATTAAGGACCTTTGTTTTGTCTTATCTAACCATGACACATCCTTTGCCATCTTTAAAATGATTTTATTAAGGAAGATCTTCAAAAGAATGCCAATATTAGCATGAGATAACATTTGACGGTACTCTAGTTGTAACATTTTAGGGTTGTGTTAGTTATATGAGTTTGGCGTTTTGCTGAGCTTTTTTGAAGGAACCATTCCCAGACCACTGAGGCCTTCAGCACACAGCGTGTGTTCTCCATCACTGCTGAGGTGAAGTGTTTGTCATAGAATTGCAGCCGGTGTGGAATTGCCAGTGAGTATGTATCTACGCTTTGTCCGTTATTGCGGCAATAAACCGTCTAGACAACACTCCCCTTTTTTTAAGCCCCGGTCAGGCTTTTGTTTATACAAGATATATGGAGTTCTTTTTGTGTTACAATAAACAGCATTTTTCAAATTATTTATTTTCCAATCTGTAGCAAAGCGGTACTTGAATAACAATATAAACAAAATAAAAAAAAATCGGGTGATTTTGAGACAGAATTTTGTCGGCAGGTTCTATTCAGTCTTCGGTGTGCTATAATGACCTAAGACAATGAAGAACCATGTGTAGAGTTGCTACAGCTTATGTCTGTGAACCTTCATCTAACGTGTACACCAGATATGGGCGTGGCAAAGGCATTCGGGTGCCTTCCAAACATCTTCCATCTAATCACGATCATACGCGGGGTCAGTGTGAGAACATCTCAACTGACGTTGGCATAAATTCATCCGTGCAGATGCCCTTAGAGCTGCCAAAACCCTCTCGCAATCTGAGGACCGCGTTGTGGGGGATTTCAAAATGACTTCCATCCATCATGTGACACGTGACCTTCTCAAACCTTTGTTCTGTACTTAACCGCAATCCACGTACTGCATGATTTTATGATGATGTACCCCCCCCGCCCCATGGAGTGAATGTGCACTGGTACTGACGTTGAACACAGCAGTCTGAATGAAATATCATCATTGTCATCATCTGCCTACTGCCTCTCCCATGGATGCTTGTGGTCAAATCAAACATGTTGTTATTCCTTTTTAAAGGAGCTAAGTGACTTGAGGAAGCTCTTCCGGTTTGTATGACAAAACTTGTCGCTAGAACAAATCAGGACATGTAAGTAGCTATAGATTTTTGGAAGCTCACCACTGACTAACTAAAAAGTCAGAAGTACATGAAAGTAATTTGTTGCAAATAATGCAGGCTAAAGTCTTCTTTAATGTAGACTAGTTTACAGGTAGCAGGCATCAATTCCTTCAGAAGCACGTAAAAGCAGAATTGCATTAATGCTTTTGCATAATTATAGAAAAGCCCATGGCAAGGTTGACCAATTTTTGACATTCTAGAGTTCGCAGTGGAGTAGAAATCTGAAATGTCCCCTTGCCCTACAAATGTCCTTGTTGGCCATTCACCACATGGCTTGTTTTCTCATCATAAAAAGGAGCCCCATAATATTTGAAAGCACCAATCTGCTTTCTTGTACTGCCAGGTTTACAGGGTTGAGGTTGGGGGCGGGAATGGCTGAAAATGTTATCCCCTCCTGTTCAAGCAGAGTCATAAATTCTTTGTTGCCCTTTAACACTTACCAGACCTGGCAACCTCAAAAGAAGGTACGATATTCCAGATTAAACGTCTTTAAACAATCACCCAAATTTTCCATGGAGCAATCATAGATGTGTAGTAATGCCACATATCATTAGCGTTAAAGCTTTCTGACTGAAATCTTTAAATGCTTTTAAAACTTATTTTACATATCATATGTTGAATAAATTGCAATTTATTCGTAACAGATCATTTTCTTATAAAAATATGTAACTAAAAAGTTCAAATTTGATTGAGTAGATGTGTTTTTTAAAACAACATGACATTTACCATATAGAGTAATCTCTTCCTTTTCAGGTATCACTTTGTTTTTACATTTGAATCCAGATCTCAGCTTTAAAGCCTCATAAAGGGAAGGTAACATATGGCTCTTAAAGGTACGTCATGGGTGAGTCAAGTGTAGGATTTTTTTCCTGCCATACTTATTTATCTCCAACAATCAGCCTGCTCTGAAACATTTTCAATTAATTCCTTAGAACCTGTATGAAATTGTCTCTGATGAATTGGCATCGCATCCAGGGTGTACTACATACGTGTGCACCAAGCTGCCTGGGATAGGCTCCAAGTCCCCCGTGAACCTGAATAGGATAAAGTGGTTTGGAAAATGGATGGACGGACGGACGGACGGACACAGTTCTTAAAACTCAGATCCATTTTCTGATCCAGTCAATAAAGCAAATGGCTCTCTTTTCTTTTAATGTACTCCTGATTTGGTTTTAATTGAAAATTTAATGGGAAACTCCACGGCTCTTGTACTGATGTCAAGTAACTTGCAGAAAACTTGTAGTGATTTTTAAACGTACCTTAGGGTAGCTAAACCTCAGCCATTTTTGACTGGATCTCTGGGGGATGTTAACCTGACTAAATGGAATGTAAACACTGATTGTCAACAGCAGGATTTCACAACACTGAGTCTTAATCAAAATACAATCACTGCAAAAGAGAATCTATACTGAAGACATAATTGTATGCTAATCTCTCATGCTAACGCTTGTGGGTGACGGTTACAGACACCTTACTGTGTTTTATGGGTACTCTGCCTGAGAAAGTGTTGAACACACCACACTTTAGAGTGCAATACATTGAAGATTATGGGACTGAATAAATGTCTTTTAGTAAGGGCAGTGACATGACTACAGGTCTTTCATTCTCATTTACAGGCTTGTGGTCCTGTACTGATTCATTGAAGTGTGGTTCGCGTGCCACGTCTAATTGCCTCCATCAATACACTCGAGCCTAGCCGTGTTCAGATATGTCTACACAGATTGTGACTCTCTGTACTGCTGCTTACCATACCTTACATCTTGAGCCCTTTATCCTTCTTTGATTTTACCGTAATGCCATCTGTCATGTACCAGGCATTGTCCAGTTTGACATGTGAGGACTGGGTGGGCAGAAATGATTTGCTTGTTGGTGCAAACTGCGGGATATGTGTGACAGAGAAGAGAGTTACATGCAGTGGCAGGCTCTTATGTACTATAGATCATTTTATGAACGGGATATTTCAGCAGTAGGGTAACTCAGCAGACGGTGCCAATGTCTCACACCTCCAGGGTTGTTGGTTCGATTCCTGCCTCTACTCTGCATGTGTGGAGTTTGCGTGTTCTGCCCACGTCATGCAGATTTTCTCCTGCAGTTCAAAGATAAAATTAGTCTAAATGGTGTCTTACCTGCCTGTAGTGCAGGATTGTGAGTATATACACTGAGATAGACCGGCATCTTATCCAGGGTGTCCACCAGTCTTATGACCCTGCTCCCAAGAACAGGCTTCAGACAACCTCGACCAGGGTAAAAGGTTAGAAGATGGATTGACGGGACTTTCAGAAGTGGTTCTTCTAAAAATAAAAACACTTCATTGCAGGGTAGTTAGATGGCTACTGTATGTGCATAAGACCAACAGAGATCATGGCTGATTCAGGGTCTCCTTACTACCACCCTCATAAAGAATGTTTGGCATTGTCTCAGGAGAGACGTACTTTGATTATGAGTCTGAACAGAGAAGGGACGTGTCTTTTATCGTGTGTTAATCCATGTGAGGTACACACTATAGCTTCCCAGTGTCACAGCTTTGGAGCACAGACCCCTGGTTTTCTTGTGAATTACTCAGAATGACCGGTTAAGTATCACCCTTTTAATTGGCGACGATGAAGACAATCACTTGTCTGTGATTAAAAATGAAGCATGAATATTCAGACCGACTGCTTGGATCCGACCTGACTGGAAAACCTCTCTGGCCGATGTGGTGTCATGCTTAATTGCACGCAAGACGATAATTACTGAAGGATTGAGTGAATAAGGAAATAAGGACTGAAATAAAAGGCCAGCAAACCGGGTCCTTAGGTGTTCAGCAACTACAGGCTTGGAAAGAACGGTATTGATCATTGAGAAGTGTGATGACAGCACCCATCTGTGTCCATTTCCGTTATTAATCACTTGTCCTAGTAAGGTCGCAAATGAACACGATGCAGATGTTGAGAGCATTAGGTATGGTCTTTCCAGGTTGGAGGATCCATTTTTAGATCCACTAAATCACTCATCACTTGAATTTCACTCTCATCATCAGCCATCTGTAAGGCAGCAAGACTCCACACTGTCACACCCTTTAACTGTCTGTGGATGGCGGTGTCAGACAATTAGCAGATATTATGTCTGAAAATTCAGCACCAGCTGCAATCCCAGTAACGTATAAAAAATAAATGTCCGCCACGTTCATCACCACTTTAAAGCCAAGCTAAAATGTCGTTTTCATGATCCATCCATCTTCTGAATGCTTATCCTGGTCAAGACTCCTCACACCCGGCCAATGATCTCTTCCAACTGCTGCCATCAGGCAAAAGATACAGAAGCATTAAAACAACGACAAACAGACTAAACAGCAGTTTTTACCCTGTTGCCATCAGAGCACTGAATGCCACTTAATTTTCTCCTACCTTTA
>JAACJT020000086.1:16293448-16308422 GCA_009936485.2 Gymnarchus niloticus | reverse complement strand
TCTCTCTCTCTCTCTCTCCCCCTCTCTCCCCCCCCCTCTCTCTCTCTCTCTCTCTCTCTCTCTCTCTCTCTCTCTCCCTCCCTACCTCACCGTACTCTTCCATCTCCCTCCCCCTTCTCGCACTCTGCTTTTCTCATCAATGGGTCCCATTTGAATAATCTGTAAACATTTGGACTGGAGCCAATCAGCTGTCAGAGGCCCATGATAAATCGCAATGCATTATTGATAATAATAATTACACTGACATGCGCATTTCTACTTGAAGGGCTAATTTCCCAACTCCACAAATTTGTTGTAAAGAAGGGGAAAAAAAAATATTGCAACTATTTGCTGCCGATGGTCGTAGCATGTCGAGGCGTAAGCAGGCGAAACCGCAGCACATCAACTCCGAGGAGCCCGGTCCAGCGGGAAACGGTGAGTTTGGTACCGTCTCTTACCAGCGTTTTCTGGGCTTGCCTATAAAACATAAAGTGATTATTAAAAATTAGTGTTTTTTTTTTTGTTTTTTTTTTTTTTGCTGCCCCCTGCACTTTGGCCGGGATCACGACCCTTGGAACGGACCATGCCTTTGACTAACCACATATTTTAGTTTGCCCATTCTTTGGTTTCTAAAACACTTTAAACTAAATATTGCTCGTGGTAGCCGGTCCGTTTAATCCATTAGTCCAGACCGTAATAAGACCGTAAACGGTTTAATAGTGCCGAGCCGGTGAAACCTGCACGAATTGAGTAAATGAAGGCTGTTTTGGTGATTTGTTAAGACTCTCATGGCTGAATGAGTCTTATGAAGCCGCTTTGCCTGTTTTCGGCCCCGTGTGTCGGACGTTTGTTACTTTCTGATATGTGAAACCACACGACTCGGCGTGGTCGATAAACTCACACTCGATACATTTTCAAGTGTTTTAAAGTGTAATTTGAATACGAGCACGCTGGCGGAGTCTGACCCCCCGGCTGTGGCTCTACGGTGGGCTTTGGGTGCACTTTGGTGGCTTTTTTTTTTTTTTTTTTCGGGGTTTTCACTTCATGCCAGGCTCTGTGTATTTCTAATTTATGGTCAAATGTAGCGTGTGTGGTCCATCAGTTGTAACGCAGACTTTTTTTTTTATTTTTTTAATTTTTGTCCCCCCCCAGTCGAATATATTTTTATTTTATTTTTTTTTTTATTGATGGCCGTCGCAGCCTGTGAAGTGTGAGCTGAAGATCTGAGGACCGTAAAGTTTCACAGATGAGCTGCCACATGATGTGAATCTCGGTCCGGCTTCTCTCCTGCGTGTGACCGCTGGCTTTGTGGCTGCACACCGGCTCATTTGGATGTCCGTTTTTAAACAAAAGTGTGGAGCCACTGCCATGGGCTGGTCAAAGGGAATCCAACTTTGCGTGTGTGTGTGCATAATGTCTGGGGGAGAAGACGGTGACACTGAATTTAACATTTTAAGGTGCCCGGGAATTACGTGCCTATAATTTAAAAAAAAAAAAAAAAAAAAAAAAAAAAACAAACGTTGTTGCGTTTTTAGAAAACTTTTGAGTAATCACTCTGATTCGTATAAAGCTGCTATTCGTCACTTTTATTGGCATTTTTGTAATTTACGAGTCGTGCTGTTTTTTTGTATAGTCGACGCGCATCGGTGTCGGCGTGTCTTCCGTAGCTGCCTGTGCCTGTGTTCGCGCCCTCTAGCGGTTACAAAATTGCTATGCGTGTTAAGTGCCCGGGGGGGTGGTCGGTAATGGTCCCCCCCATTTATTATTATTATTATTTTTATCCTCGTCCAGATGTAAGCGTAATAGCTTCGAGCGGGAAAATACTGTCACGTTTATGTGGCTGGAAGGTGGACACCGTGGTGAAGTCATATTAAGGAATGAGAAATGAACTCCATGTTAGCTACTCTCTTTGGACGGTTTCGCCCTAAATGCCCATTAGCATACTCATTCTCTACCTAGTTCCAGTTTCCCGACGAGCAATTAACACGTCCGACAGTTCTGGAACAAGAACGCAGACAGGTGGTCCCTGTTCTACCCCCATTCATAAGACTACATTAGCATTTAACAATGGGTCTGTTAAATGGCCATTTATAATCTCTAGCGGACAAATTAAATTTCAATGGCTTATATTCATCTTTTTAATCTGGCTTGACGTGCTTCTTGATTCTCTAGGGTGTTGGAATGGCAGGGAATGTGATTCCTTCCTCAGACAATGCAGTTTGCCTGGAATATATTATCTGAATTCCATACAATGCCACTTGATTTTGCAATGAGCCCCCACCCAGAACTGGCTGCCCAGTGCCATTGTTACATTTACACTTTGTTCAAAGTGACATAAAGCAAGGCAAATACAAGCGAAGTAGACTTGTGTTCAACCCGTTTTATGAGACCTGATACTACTTGATTTCTACATAGGAAATGACTGACTTTAGCCCATGTCTAAATCCTTTTCTCTGAGGCTTGGGCAGTGCTAAAATTCACCTCTCTGTATCTTGTCTTCCTTTGTGTACTGCTGTTGCGATTTTATACTCATAATTTGACCAAATTATGGCTACCTGTGTGATGGTCTTACAAATTGTACATTTCTAGTTGAGGGTAACTAGGTGTGAGCTCCCCCTAGTGCTCAAATAGCATTCCCACTACTGCTCTTTGAGTAGGTTTAAAACTACAGTGAATTTTTGGTGCATAGTCTCTTGCATAAATCAATACTATTTATCACAACATTCACAGACAACACTATCCATTAGCTGCTTCAGATGGTGGTTGCATATCTTATGTAATTTTACTTTTGTTTTTGGACTTTTATGCCATCTGGATGATTTTGTACTTTAAAATGTCTTGGTAATTTCCTCTGGGGGTTGGTTAAACAACCAAACTTGGCAGCTTCCTTTGAGCAAATGATCTTCACGTGGTGTCATTTAGGTGTTTGGAAACATGGTATTCCAGTTCTTAGCTTTTTTTGAAAGGCACAACATTTGGTCCAGTGGAATGTTTACCTTGCTTTTAGTCAAATTGTATTAACATGATGTTGTTTCCTCTGTTTCAGGGTCTCTTCAGGAGGGTGCAATGGAGGAGGAGGGGATGGTGATGAAAAGAAGCAGGATGGAGGAGACCAAGATATGTGACAGATGTTGTGCAGAATTCTTTGACTTGTCAGAATTTCTCGAACATCAGAAAAATTGCACTAAAAGTCAGGAGGTTGTTATCATGAAAGACTTCTCACAGGGCTCTCCTCAAAGTTTCCCAGGCGATCACAGCGTGAGCCAGTCAGGTAATGAATCGCAATCCAAGGGAAATGATTGCTCCTCTGAGAGGATGGAGGACGAGGCCAAATCAAACACTGATGAGCTAGCAAAACCAATGCAAGCAGAGGCGTCTGCTGGAAACACTAACGTTACGTTGGAATCCATGCCCGGCACCAAAGTGGCTGTTACCCAGCATTTGTCTACCTGTAAGTCTCCAGCCCCCCAGGCCAATCTGCATGCCATACCGATGATCCTGGAGCAGCTGGTGAACTTGCAGCAACAGCAACTCCAGCAGATCCAGTTGACGGAGCAGATTCGCATCCAAGTGGCGATGATGGCCCCACAGAGTTTGCAGTCGACGATTGGTGCTGCGGTTGACCCCTTGAAGGCCCTTGGTGCTCACCTATCACAGCAGCTCTCTGCAGCCGCAGCCTTGATTGGAAAAAGGACAGGAAGTCAAAGCCTGTCCCTCGAGACCCTCAAACAGGGAAAACTACCTCACTCCAACAGCATTCCGATGTCATTATCAGCAAACATGGGACCATCAAAATCAGATGTGTCAAAAGGGATTCCTGCACTGTTTCCACCATCTCCAGGTGCAATGGCTTTCCAGAGTCCTTTTTCTGCCATTTCGGTAGGCCTAGATCCCACTAAAAAAGTAAAGGGGAAGCTCCCCAATATGTCAGAACAAAAGGCTGGGTCTGGGGAGCAACTCTGTAAGCACAAGTGCACGTTCTGTGGGAAGACGTTTGGCAATGACAGTGCCCTCCAGATCCACCTGCGCTCCCACACCGGTGAGAGGCCTTACAAGTGTAATATCTGTGGGAATCGTTTTACCACAAAAGGCAACCTGAAGGTTCACTTCCAGAGGCACAAGGAAAAGTACCCCCACATCAGGATGAACCCTCATCCTGTGCCTGAGCATCTTGACCACATTCCCACCAGCAGTGGCATACCTTATGGGATGTCCATGCCCATTGAAGAGTCCAACTTCGTAGATGGCAAGCCAGTAATGGGTCTCCCTTCGACAGGTTTTCATCCTTCTGTGTTGCAGGGCCTTGGGGGTGAAATGTATTCTCAAAGGCCACCTTCGTCTGGCAGCGACGGTGCTTCAATCTCATCGAGCATGTTCAACCAAGAAATGGGACTTGACCAGAGCCATGGGTCCCCAGAAGGTCCTGGAAGTCTGCCCCAAGTAAATGGCAACAGTCTGGTTGGAGATGGCAGCTCAGGGACAGCAAAACTGCAGCAAATGGTAGACTGCTTGGAGAAGAGAACAAATGACCCCAATGAGTGCATGATCTGCCACCGGGTTCTGAGTTGCCAGAGCTCCTTGAAGATGCACTACCGCACCCACACAGGGGAGAGGCCGTACAAATGTAAGATCTGTGGCCGGGCATTCTCAACAAAGGGTAACCTCAAGGCCCATTATGGTGTCCATAGGGCAAACACACCATTAAAGATGCAGCACTCCTGCCCCATTTGTCAGAAGAAATTCACAAATGCTGTAGTGCTACAGCAGCATATCCGCATGCACATGGGTGGTCAGATCCCCAACACTCCCCTGCCGGAAAGCCCATTTGAGACCACTGAGATGGACTCCTCGCCACCTAATGAGAAGGTACTTGATGTGAATAGTTTTAACGATGAGAGCCTTGATGAGCCTGACGTGGAGTTGGATTCCCAGGAAAAGTCACTGGAGTTCTCCGAACCCCTGAGTGGGGCTTCAGCTTCAAAGGAGGATCTGGCATCTCATCCTCAGCCCATGTTTTCAGGCATCGCTGCTTTGGAGAGCCACATGAAAAGCTTGACCTCAGCCCTCAACCTGCAGCAGCAAAGTAGTACTGCATCCGAGACCGATGTTGCACCCAAAGATGCCCCACCTGCACCAGGAGAAATGACTGCAGAATACCAGAATGGCCGGAGTCCCACAGTCTCCGATTCTGTTTCTTTCCAGTCTTCATCTCCTGTAGACAGCCAGCTGGGCAGCACCCAGTCAAAGTCCCCAGATTCTGCTCTTGCTGAAGAAGGCAACAGGGCTGCTGCTAAACCTGATGTAGAATTTGGGTCTCAGGACCCAGAATCTGGAGGTGCTCTGGACCTGACTTCAGGTAGTTTTGTTCCAAAACCAATCAAAGAGGAGCCAGGGCTTTCATTGACTAATGGAGAATATGGTACGCTCCCAAATGACTAGTAACTTTCCATTGTGCTCATGCAAAAGTTTAGTGTTTTTGCTTTTAATCATGACACAATAGCATTGTGTAGGAAGTTCTTGCATATGTTAACATTGGATTTATTTTGCATTGCAAACAGGTTCTAGCCATGTCCCTTATATGCGGGTTCCCCCGAGCCTGGTCAAGCTGGAGATGCAGATCCCTCCAGAGAACCCGATGGGAGCCCACAATCTTTTTGGCACCCACATGCCCCTGAGCGCAGGGTCGCAGCCCAGCGGTTCGAGTGCACCGCGTCGCTCTGGCAAGCAGCACCTGTGCAATGCTTGTGGCAAGAACTTCTCCTCTGCCAGTGCTCTACAGATCCATGAGCGTACACACACCGGGGAGAAGCCCTTCGCTTGTACCATCTGTGGCCGAGCCTTTACCACGAAGGGCAACCTTAAGGTAATGTTGGTACTGGCAGTAACTGACTAGTTGCAGATGACAAAGCGAGTCCTCATTTTAAGGTTATGGGTTTCCCTCTCCTCCCTATGACCCTTCTAGGTGCACGTTGGCACTCACATGTGGAATAATTCTGCGCGGCGGGGACAAAGGATGTCTCTGGATAATCCCATGGCCCTGATGGCCATGGGTTCAGAACCCAAGATGGTGCCAGAGATTATGCCACCACCGAAGGATCTGGGCCCTCCTCCCATGAATTTTGATCCTTCCATGTGGAACCAGTATGCTGCAGCATTTTCCAACGGTCTGACCATGAAGACTAATGAGATCTCCGTCATCCAAAATGGAGGCATTCCCCTCCCTGGTAGCCTAGCCAGTGGCCCACTAGCAGGCTCCACTGGCGGTCTGATGAAGATGGAAGGCTCCCAGGCTAGTCTCCCCAGCACCATACCTGAAATGGAAAAAAATGGTGCAGAGAGTGTCCCAAAGTCTCAGTTTTCACACTTCATGGAAGAGAGCAAAATTGCTGTGAATTGATTTTTGAAAGGTCTCCTTTCTACCACTTGTTTCTCAAAGTTCTGTGACTAATTGACCTACTGATCATGATTTTTTTTTTTTTTTATGGTAGTTGCCATTTTTCTTGCTTGGGAATAAAGTACAATCGCCTTTTGAGCCTTGTGACCATTGCTGCAGTGCTCCCTTGCTAAAGTTGTGCAGGCTCTGAAAAGCATTAATTCTTTTTACCCAGTAACTTGAAGGGTGCACCTTCTCTCCCTTAATCTTTCTTGCCATTTTGAACAGTTTACCTGTTTAAGTGCTAGTGTTTGTTATAGAAAACTTGAACTGCTGTAGGTATTTTGGTTATATTTAGTTTGTGTGGAAGTGATGCGGGTAACTTTTTTTTTTTTTTTTCTTTCCTCTGGAAGTTGAATGTATTTCTTACTTGAAACAGCTTTAATCCAAACTTTGTCCATGTCAGGAATGTATACTAAAGGACAATGCCTAGTTAGAAATGTTTGAAGATACAGTTGGGGAACTTGTGTGTTATCCTCTTGTAGCTACTTTAATCTCGAGTTGTCTAGGAGCACCTACTATTTCACCCACCCCAAATGAAATCTGTCATTCCCCTGCAAGAGGGATGTTTTTCAGGTCTCTGGTGCATTTGTTGCAAGTGCTGCTTTTTTTTTTCTTTTTTTTTTTTGTATTGTCTAGTTTGGAAGGCACCAGGAGTCATCCTTTGTTTTACTGTGAATAGTTATTCAGTTTGCTTTCAAGGCTACATGTATATATTTACACTCGAAGTGCCTAGAATTAAACTGCTTTTGCCAGCACTGTCCACTCAACTGTAAGTCGCATTGTAATGGAGATATCTTTCTGTATGTCTGCCCAAACTCTTGTCTTCTAGAATATTTTGGATTTCTGCATATATCCCATTTTCCCCCCCAACGTCAGTAGAGCCTAGGCAACATTTTTAAAGGCTATTAAAACACCAAATGCTCTCGCCCTTGTCTGCACTTTACTCTCCTCATGTAGAGATGTCTTTCTGATCCTGTTTCTTCTGTGTGGTGTAACTGACTTGATGCCAAATGTTTTTGCCTTGTATTCTATTTGTGACAGCCAGTATGGGTTGATGCTTAAGACTGGAAACCTAGATTTTGTTCCTTTTACTTTGTTTGACACATTCCTCTCAACTTGAGTACCATTAGCATTGTAAGTACTTGTAGTTGGTAGGGGATGTTTAGGAGCCCTACAAAATGTCCATTGAATACATGTTCTGTGTCCAGGTTTTTTTTTTTTTTTTTTTTTTTTTTTGGTGGGTTTTCCCACAAACCATTATTGTATTTTTCACCTAATGCTTTAGACTTTTTCATTTGGACACTTTACACCTCTTGTTTGGAACCGCTTCCTCCTGAAATATGCATTTACCAAGTTGTGCCTTGACCTGGATTAGTAGACTTCTATAGTTCATGAAAAGAGAATTCTTGACTTTGTCAAGCCAGTTATTTTTATTTGCCGTGTTTACAGTGTAGACATTGTAAAAATGTATCTAACTTTGCTTATTCTGACATCTTGATGTTAATCATTTTCTCCCCTTTGGAAAATAAAATCAGGGTGACTTTTCCAGGTTTTGTCCATGATTAATAAAACAATATTGGAGTTTGCAGTGGGTTTTCTGTACATGGAAAAGTGATGTTTGCTTGGATTAAGGTTAAAATTAACCAGATGTAATGGTTGGCCTCCACTTTTTGAACAATGAAACAGCCCTGCAACAGTGTACTGTAGCTGGATTCTGGTTGGGTAAAGCTAATTTCCTACCACCAAAGTGTTATGTGGTTTGCTTTGATGTATCTTCCAACTGTAGCCTGGCAGAGTATGGTGTCCTTTCAGAAACACTTGCAGCCAATAACCAAATTGGCTACTCAAATGATCAATGCATAGTTTGAGATGTTTTTAAAAATATTGAAATGTCACATACTTCAGCACACAATCATAAACCTTGATACTAAATCAAGGTTGGCCATGTTGACGATAATTAAGTGGTCAGTGACTTTTTTTTTTTGTATGCTGCTGCCATCTCTGTATAATTTGGCAAGATTAAAGGTGCTTTAGGACTTGCTCACCGTAGCTCTCATTACATAACAAGTGGTGTATCTGATAGGATTACAGGTCTAGGCCTATAGAGAAACAAGGGCTTAAACTGCCCCGTCTGTCAATGTAGCTGGGTCATGTCAGACAGTCGGTGGGTTACCCATAAAGTTGGTGTGACGCTCAAACCAACCAGAATATAGCAATTGAACTTGTTTGATAGTTCAATATTTATCAAATTACACAATGAAAAGACAGTATTTGAAAAATAATCCTCAGGATGAAGAGACTTTAAAATTCATCTGGGCAAACCTTTAAGTTTCTTGGAAAAATCATGCATAGCAAGTCCATGTCATCATAGTGTGAATGTAACAGCATACTGATATCAGATAAAGACACAAAAAAACGGTAAAGTTGATGAAATCCATAGATGGTATAAATAAGGACACACATGTAGAAAGGGGAAAAGGTTACAAAAAGTTTAAAATGCTCACACTGCTGAACTGAAGACTCGTACAAAAAGACACGTCGAGACACGACAAGAGTAGAAAGTTACAATTCTAAGGTTTAGAAATACATCTTAAAGTGAACATCAGTTGGAATAAATCGAGAAACACTGAGTAAATGAACAAACTAATGCTTCTCTGACGAAAAAAAAAAAACCCAGGACGGCAATCAATGACTTAAAGAATTCACTGTATGGCCGTTTCGGGATAGCGTACCTCCTCGGCGCGGCAAACGTCCCCTTCTCTTAAAAAAGTCAGAAAAGTACTAAAATGATCAATGAAACGCTCTGGATTTGTTACCATTGTAGAGCAAAGCTGCTCTTCTGCTGTTTCTGTCAATTTATCTGTTCGCTGTCATACGCAGGTTTCTATAAAAATTGAGTGACGACCGTTCTGAAAATCGGTTGAAAGCGAATTTTAAAGAATACATTAAACGTATGATCAAACAAACGACAACGACACTCAAAAATAACAGATTAACAACGGATAAAGTACCCAGATGCTGGTTACTAGCGTCCAGAGCAGACCTTTAAAACAAAAATAAGCTTTTGAGCGAATTCTTAACAATTGGCGCGTAAATCCTCGGCGCAAAAAAATTCGACTATCGCCGACCAAAATAATATAAGCGTCACAATTTAATGACAACTGCACGCGAAAAGACCGCTTAAAATGGCCCGGTGGCTGAAAACAGGCGCGAGTCACGTGACATCTCCCGCCTAAAGGCGGTCCGCGTTTCCGGGACCGGAATGAACTATAATCGATTATTGTTCGCATTATTCCGTTCTCGTATGGTTCTCGTTGGCTAATTTTATATTTTCTTATTATTTTTGGACGTACTGAATTCGTTTTAGATGTTTTACATTCTTCCATTCTTGTATTTTGCTTTACTATTTGTAAAATATCAATTTGTGTATTTCGGCCTATTAATTGATGCGTTCTTTTGTGTGCGGTTTGGGTAACTGCTGTGTAACATTGCCAGACAGTCACCGTTCAGCTCCATTGTGCTGAGGACACGGTACATACATGTAATGTATGAAACAGTAGTAAACACATGGTAGTATACTAAAGTGACAATGGATTATGGTTTTGACCATTTTTAATTTAAAATTAAGCATATTCTATACCTTTACAGTATGGTTCGGGTCAACCTTGACCCGGCCCAAGAATCGTCTCATAACAAGTGTCTCTAACAAATTTTGAACCATAGATCAATTTTGAATGTATAAATAACCTATCTGACATCAATAAATGTCTGATTAATCCTTGATTAATGTTTCAGAGAGCAGGAAGAGTGTATTTTTTAGGTTTTACACCACTCGTTTATGGAGAAAACAAGAGAAAATAGCATCTACTTCTACACAATAACGTCTTACTTTGCTTAATATATCTGATTCTGTTACTCTCCTATTTTTCAGAGTTAATCCATTGTTACATTAATATGACACCTCTCTTGATCACAAAAATCGCCTCTTTCAAGTTGCTTTAGTTACCAGCAATGTTTAAGGGTGATTAAAATAAACGCTTCTAGATTTCCAGTAGTATGTGAGGTGTGAGCTTGTGCACTCTGCAATGGACTGACGAATGTCACAGCCTATCTAAGGCATCTTGCTGCCCTCAAGCTCTGTGTTTGTCGCAAGACTTTATGATTTGACATTTAATTAACATTTTCTTTATTTTTTTTTTTCCTCACATCTTTTGCTGTTAATGAGGAATCCATTGCGTATTTTTTGTTCACCATTGTTCATTATTATCGACTGAGTCGTGATATTTACAAAGTCTTATATTTTGGATTGTCTTGGTGATTGGTTCTGTGTGAATTTACCTGTTGCTAAAATATGTGGTCTTGTACCGCCAGGTGCTGGCCAGAGGAGGATGGGCCCTTGAATCTGGTTTCACCCATCTTTTCTTCCTCTGTTTCAGAGAGTTTTTCCCTTCCCAGTGTAGGTAGCCTCAGGCATATTCTCAGGAGACGTTGGAGTTCTATAAAGTGCTTTGTGACGATGCTCCTGGTTAAAAGTGCCATTTTAATAATATTGAATTGTTTAAATATAAATGTCTGTAGTATGTCTTAAAGATATCATATATTGCCTGAGGATGACTAATCTTTATGAGTCCCTTAAAGTTCTAACTGATTTATCTTTGTTGTTACTGTCGTATCCTTACTTTCCTGTGTGGATGAATTTGAAAGTTCCGACATTATGTCTGACACTTTATCGATGTTTTGTTTTCACCGTACATCTATCTGTTTTTATATCTCAATGTTAAGCATAGGCAACTTATTTTAGTTTGATTATGTGCTACATGCTTGTGGTTTGCCCATTTTCATTCCACAGCTACCAAGCCACACGCAACCTAGTCTCATCCAGCCACTCCAAAATACTGACACTTGTGACTCATTTGTGTTTTTTCAATATGAACTGTGTGAGGCCAGTACCTCATTGTGAAGTATTGCTTCCCCCCGACTGTAGTGAGCTGTCTTTTCTAGTTTCATTGTGATTTCTGTGCAAGACCCTTTGTTTCTGTTACTATTCTTTTGACTCCTGTCTTTGAGCTCTGGATTTGTTACCATTGTTCTGCTTACTCATGTGGATTATTGACTGTCACATTGATTTTTGGCTTATGACTTTTGTGTCTCATTTTGGATTTGGAAGCCTGTGCGGATTAGCCTATTTCTTCACCCATCTCCTTGTTTTTTGACCCATGACTGCTGTCTACACCTCTCCAATAAAACCAACTTCTGCATTTTGATCCTATCTGGTTTCGATTCATTACAACTGCTTAAATGATTCCCTTGTAAAAATATGAAAGATGATGATGTTGGCTAGTATAAATGGATTAGTGTAGTTTAAAGCATAATTGCTGCATAATCACCTTTACGTCATACATCTCATTTCACCCCCATCCCTCTCATCTTTTTTGTAATATCTCACAAAAATGTAACAGTACATAATGTCAGCAAGCCGTACCTCATGGTTGTGTTGTTGGTCTGTAGGCCATCATGGTGCAAGAGATGTTAAAGCATCCGTTCAAGGGTAGCATGATTTAGAAAGAGCTTTGATTCTCCATTCTAGTCAAAAGAAGTCTTCAGGTCTACCATGTCCACTGCAGATATCCTACACAATACTACACATCGTATTCCCCATGGCAAATGGGGCCCAACTACTCAGACATGTTCCAGAGGGTCAAAAATTCCTGCACAGGGCTCTGAATGTCTGGGTTTGTCTCAAACAGCTCCTTTTCCACCTTGGAAATGTCATCCAAGACGTAGGGAGAGTCTTTAAGATTGTAGAGGAAACCTTCGAAACTGACACTCAGCATCCTCATGGCTATGTCATCTGTCAGATCACACTTGACGTAAGTGATCATCCATCAGCAGAATTTCCAGTTTCTGACAAATAAATAGTCCAGCGGGTATTGGATTTGTTCTTCCATTTCAGCATGGGTGTAAAAATATGATTCAAAAGGTCCCTGTGAGTCACATTCAGCGTCTGTCAGATTTTTCAGTCTCTGATTCCCCACTCACCAGTTAGGAGATGCACAGCTCAGACTCAGGGTAGGTGAAGACACATTTATGGTTGTGTAAAAGAGGTTTTGATAATTGATTCAAATTTTAGTAGAGAAGCACAGCTGACAGGAAAAAATCACGAGGTCTTAGATTGATTAAAGTTTGTGAATTATACTGTTGCAAAAATAAAATTTGCAATATTACGTCTAATTTTGCATTAATTTTTACATTACAGCTGCCTTACACTGCAAAATGGATGTAGTATGAAACAGACACTTTTTCCAGCTTAAATTGTCAAGATAATACATGATTGTGTTATTTTGGTTTATTAGGAATAATAGCACTATTTGGTTAATATTTTTCCATTCAGTTGAAATGTTGACATACTCCTTTGTTTACAGTCACCACTTTGGACTGTGGGGCATGTCACTTGTTGGTAAATACTGAGAGGATTCAAACTCCAGGCAGGGGTCCTGCTGGAGCCTGAGATGAGGTGGAGGTCAGGGTGAGGTTGGGGGTGACACTGGAGGCATGTTGGTTAATTTGAAACAGGAATGTAAAAGTGTATCTTGGGAGGCTTGGATATGACAAGCTAAAGGTGGTTTGAAAACACACTGACCGCTTGTGACTCACCAGCCTGCAGCCCGCATCGCTTGCAAAGGTGACTGACTGGTAGAGGGGTGGATTCCTGTGTCTAAAGCTTAGAGAGTGATGGAGCCCTCTGCCTAAACCTGGGAGAGGGGTGGAGCCCTGTACACAAAGCTGGTAGAGGGGTGGAACCCTGTGTCCAAAGTTGGCAGAGGGGTGCAGCCCTGTGCCTAAGTTGGTAGAGGGGTGCAGCCCTGTGCCCAAAGCTGGTAGAGGGGTGGAACCCTGTGCCCAAAACTGGTAGAGGGGTGAACCCCTGTGCTTTGAGCCAGGGTTGTTTTGAGGGTGCCTGAGTGAATCTGCTACGCATGAACTTCAGGGTGGGCTCTTAATTTAACCAGCGAGTAGCATGAGTAAAGCAGGCATTTACTTATTTAATCTATCCACTGAAGTGTTAATGATCATGAAATCAAGATCATAGGTTTAGGTTAGAGAGTACCCTTTAACCGATGTATTTTCTAAGAAGAGTGACCCTTTCTAACTGTTGGTGATTCCCCTGGTCACACAAAAAACATAACTATGAGTTTAATTTGAAATACCTTTTATAAGGAAACTTCAGAGGGGTAAAGGCATGCCATTTGGGATCATAGGTTTTTATCCACAAAGGATTTTTGATCCAAGATTCTCCTGTGTAGTGTGTCACACCAGTGGGTTATTAATGTGATTTATTAATCTTAAAACAACACTGCAGTTTGAATCAATCAAAGTACAGTTAGCTGAAGCCTTGGCTTTGGGGCACAGCCATATTTTAGGGGTTGAAAATGCCAAACAATATTAATGTGCTTTAATGTCTTGCATATGCAGAAAGTCAAAGGTCATTGAAGAGGTCAATAGGTCAGTGCTCTCCTTCAGACAAAGTTGGCTTTTCATTCAGAGCTGACAGGGAAATAACTCTGAGCTCCCTCATTAACTTCAGCCTGTTGAAAAGGTCTGGTGCTTAAGGCCTCAGATTAAGATGAAAATGTAGTGGGGGGTTCCAATGGCTCGAACCTGCGGAGGTGGAACTAGCAACCTGGCGGATTGGCTCTGGTTGTAACTGGAACCACCACCTGCAGTTTAGCCCATTCTCTAGCTGTGGTAAATGGGATGGTTTAGTTAAATGGGTAAATGGTGAACTGGGGCTGCCTTACTAACTAGTTGGGTTTAGATAAAATGCTCCACTTTAGCATGGAACCAAAAAATCCTCTCAAAGTGTAACTTTTGATTGCATGTGCATGTGTGTATTTGCATGTGTGCGGGTGTGTGTATACACACATATCATTTTGGACACACAATATAATCTGTCCATCCATTTGTCGAACGGGAGTCAAGGAGAGCCTGCAGCCTGTCTTAGAAAAACCCTGATACAATACAGGGGATATCGGATTGGATACTGTGATCACACACACAGTTACAATATAGCCACCCAAAATCGCCAATAGAGACAGACCAGTTTACCAAACCGTGTGTTTTCGGAATGCGACAGGATAGCCACGCAAGCATGGGAAGAACATGTAAACGTCATACACATAAGGTGTGTTACATGAGGAGTTAGTGGAATATGTTGGCTGCAGTGACATGAGAACCACAGCTATATGACATGTATACAAAATAAAACAGACTGGCTGCGGAGGATATCGCTCAATATGAATGAAGTACCCTCATACTGAAATGGTAAAAAAGGACTGGTCAGTAATATCAGGGGGTTCATCACGCTGCCCATGAACATCGCAGTCTTCGGCATGCGTTGGGTCATTTCATGGTTTATCTGGATGCTTTCAGGGGTCCTTACAAGCACTCGCGGGATTTGTCGCGGACACCCTTCTCAGTGGTGCCTTTTCATTCCCCTTCTAGGTACGGTCAAGGTAAAGAGCAGCGCCATCCAAGTGGGAGACCTGATCATCGTCGAGA
>JAACJT020000086.1:16256581-16270335 GCA_009936485.2 Gymnarchus niloticus | reverse complement strand
GTCTGCAGGTGTCGCTGGTGCAGTGGACAGAGAGTGTGGGACTCACTTTGGTGGGCAGGGACCAGTCCTCCATGCAGCTGAGGACTCCTAGTGGACAGATTCTGAACTTCACCATCCTCCAGATTTTTCCTTTCACGTATGAGAGCAAACGAATGGGCATCATCGTGCGGGTGAGTGATGCCCGCCAGATGTGTGTACAGCAACTGTTCTGCTTTATGGGCGTGTCTGAGAAGCGGGCCGGTTCATGACCACTTTATGAAGGATTTATCTGATTTTTTTTGTTGTACTGCGTTAGAAAGATAGTTATTTTGAATTGATTAATTTCAGAAGTTTATATTGTAACTGTGGATGGAAAATAAGTGTGAGGTTATTGTTCATTTCCATTCAAAGGGGAAACCTGTCCCCTTTCTGTCCCCATCCATCAAAGACTTAGTCACAGAGGATGTGCTGGTGCTAAAAGAATTATGCAACCCGTGTCACTGGTAGGACATCGTAGAGGATCCTCTGCTCCATACCTGTTTGATCGAACCCGTGTCACTGGTAGGACATCGTAGAGGATCCTCTGCTCCATACCTGTTTGATCGAACCCGTGTCACTGGTAGGACATCGTAGAGGATCCTCTGCTCCATACCTGTTTGATCGAACCCGTGTTATCTGGGAAAGGTATAACCCACCAGTGAACCCCGATGTAAGGAAATGACTAATCCTCAAAACTCTAATGACTGGCTGTTATGATTGGCTGCCGGATGGCGGGTATCATTCAGATTGAGGAAGCCAGGGTTTACATTTCAGCTCCCATGTGACCTTCAAAAACATGTAGTTAAAAAATAAAGGAAAAGTCAGGCTTGTTTTCCCCGCCGATTTAAGAACCAATTGCCTTTGAATGTGCGTGAATCTTCCGGTTTACTCCTATATGTATGATATTCTAAAAATATCATGTCCAGTTTCTTCACCTGCCAGCTTTTCTTTAAAGCCGTTAAATGTTTCTCTTAACTTTATTGACATTTAGTACCAGAAAACGTAAACGTCCATCTGTCTCCCCCCTCCCCACTATGCAGCATAACTCATGATATCCTCCGTTGCCCTGTTTTCTCCAACGTCGTCTTGCTGCTGTCACCAGGACGAGTCTACTGGAGAGATCACCTTTTATATGAAGGGGGCAGATGTCGTCATGGCAGGAATTGTCCAGTACAACGACTGGCTAGAGGAAGAGGTACTGGCTCCCCCTACTGATGCTCTAACTGTCCTGCACCTCAGGCCAGTGCATGATACAGTGCGTGAGGAGGCAGGCTTTGCATGCTGGAAGCAGCTTGCTTTTGTACCCCTATGCTGGGTACTTTGATCAGAATTCTTTGAGGAATTCACCGTGAAACCTTGAAAACACATTTTGAGGGAGTAAATCAAAAATATTTTAAAGCATAAGACTATGCAACTGAGGCTATAGGTGCCAGAATTAACCTTCTTTTGCTCGTTCCATTACTGTCCCTAATAACCATACCGGGCTTTTTAATTGGACCCTCGGGGGCAAGTACTGACCTGATGCTGGCTGTTTTGCACTGCCAACAACCCTTGTCAAAAATCCACAACAACACCAACCCTGTATCCTCACTTCTGCCTTGTGAGGGGGTTTTGTGGCAAAAAATTACTCCCTGGGATAGACACATTTACGAAACAGTTTTGCTTTATGATCCTGCTAGTGGAACTAGGGGCTTATGAAACCATCTAGATATCTGTCGTATGTATGGGCCTTTATCATTAAGAAGTAAGGATTGTGCTTCAGTTAAATATAGGTGATCGTCTTCCGTTGCGTTAGGGTTTGGGGGTGGTCTGTAGCTCAGGCGATTATCAATCTGTATCGGGATCCGGAGGGTTATGGGTTCAAATTCTGTTGCCACGTGAGTAATAATATCACAACTGGGTTCTTGGACCTTACTTGACTCCAGAACTTGATCTCATCTGCAAATACGTGTAGGTCTGAGAAGGAATCTGTTTGTACAACTAGACCTTCAGAGGCTGTGTGCTGAGTTGTTGATTTCCCTGACTGATCCTGATTTGACAGTGTGCTTTTGCCACTTTTCCAGTGTGGGAATATGGCCCGGGAAGGCCTGAGGGTCCTGGTGGTCGCCAAGAAATCTTTAACAGAGGAGCAATACCAGGACTTTGAGGTGAGGTGGTGGGGCGTCTGTCTTTGTGTGGGCATGTGTGTGAATCACACAGAACAGGAACAACGGAGCCAGTAGCCGCTAGATTTGAGGGCTTTCGATCTGGATTCGGACACAGGAAGTCAGTCAGACTGTTTTATAAATAAATATGGCCTTGGATGTGATGAAGAAAAATTATTTGGGAATTTGTAAAAAATCAGTAGAGGGCAAGCCCGTAATTTTGTCAGAAAGCCACAGAGATGCAGGTATTGGTTGAAATGCAGCTTGTTCTGAACCATCTTCGAGGATGTTCTGATGGGTGGGGAGGAGGGACTCCTCTCAGTGCCACATCAGAGTATTCCCAGGCTTACCGGCAGTGCCTGGAGACCAACTTGGCCACAAAGCAGCTAAAACCCCCCAGCTTTTGAGCATGGGTATCCTGAATATTATCTTGGATGACTCAGGATCTCAGGACCTACTAGAGACTCTACCAATGACCACCAAGAGGCACTTAGATGCATCGACTGCTCAGTAAATGCCACTGGGCTCCAGTGGATCCAGCTTCCACGTGTCCCCAGTCAGGGACACAGCGAGCCCCCTGGCTGACCCCAGGATGTTCAGCAAGCGTGTGTGTGTGTGTGTGTGTGTGTGTGTGTGTGTGTGTGTGTGTGAGATAGTATGGGGGTGGTGGGTGGTGGTGAGTCACAGCGTGAGTCACCATGGAGTGTTCCTATGTGACTCACCCAGATTGTTTTGGCGTGATCTCAGCTTTGATTTTTTTTTTTCGTTGGCTCGCTCCTTGTCTTTGGGCTCGTCGTTCCAAGGTCTCAAACTGACTGTCCCTGGCTCTCCAATAGATCTGTACATCTATATGCCGTATCTGGGCCTGCGGCACACGGCGCTCTGCCGGCATGAGAAGCCAGCTGCCATCCAGCTGTGCCCCTCCTGACCTCAGTTCCAGCTGTTGTAATGAGCCCACCAAATGTTGCAGTCGATTCGATATTAGTTACCAGAAAGCTGCAGTTACTTATGTTAAAGTAGGCAGCTGTGACACTGACGAGGTTGAGCACCCCTTTGACAATGATGAGGTGGATCACCCTATTTCAGAGACGGCTTTGGCTGATCCCATTGGACGGCAGCATCGAGCTGCACGAAGCTCTCCGAAATCACTTTTTGACTAATGCACCAAACTCGAGCCGAGGGGAGACTCCTAGAGCAGACACGCTTGTCGTGGAAAGGCTGACGGGGTGGATATGCTCTATTTTATTTCGATTTGTTGTTTTTTATTTCTTCGCAGGCCCGGTACGTCCAAGCCAAGTTGAGCGTTCACGATCGGTCCCTGAAGGTTGCCACGGTGATCGAGAGCCTTGAGATGGAGATGGAGCTTCTGTGCCTGACGGGGGTAGAGGACCAGCTCCAGGCCGACGTACGGCCAACACTGGAGATCTTGCGCAACGCCGGCATCAAGGTGGGTGTCACTTTTTTTTTTTTTTGCCATCGATTCGATGATGAGTCAGTTGGGACTCCTGGGAGACAGTTGCTGTGACGCTGCCGTCTCTGATCCTTTCAAGGTCTGGATGCTGACCGGGGACAAGCTGGAGACAGCGACCTGCACAGCCAAGAACGCACACCTGGTGACCCGCAACCAGGACATCCACGTCTTCAGGCCCGTGAGTGCGCTGGGCCAAGACCCACACGCCTTATGTCCCACTGGTATTATTGGGAACCATTTCGCTGTATAGTGAACCCTTCAGTGGGTGGCACATCCTGTTTCTCACCCCCACCCCCTTCAACAGTCTCCAGGTCCGTAAAGATCTCTTTCTCATTTGTTTCTCGAGTTCCTACTTGGCATCCACTCTGGGCACCTTCCACTTAGCTCTGGGTGGGCAGTCGTGGGAGGTTAAACCCCACGTCCTCCAACGTGCCGCTGGTTTCTGGAAGAGGACAACAATGGCTGGCACCACATGAAACCGACACCCTCTTCCTGCGGGGGCATGGGCTTGGCCTGAGCAGCTGTAGGCGAATGTAATCCGGCTGAACTGTGGACACCCCCCCCACCCCCCCATAGCTCCTAGATGTCACACAGAGCCCTGTAGTACATCTTTCACACAACAGCTTTCCGACGATACCGTTTCCTACCAGAATACCCAAGCTGAGGATCCCACAGCTTGACTGAACTTCCAGGTCACCATTTTTTTTTAATGTTCATAGCCGAGGGTCTTAAGTCCTGTGACTGAAGCCCCCCTCCCAGCTGTGCGTCTGACTGTTATCACCTCACACAGGTGATGGTTTGGTTTCCTACAGGTAACCACACGGGGGGAGGCCCATCTGGAGCTCAACGCCTTCAGGAGGAAGCACGACTGCGCCCTGGTCATATCTGGAGACTCGTTAGAGGTGAGCTCCTCGAGGAGTCCATCTGGGGGCGGGTGGGGGTCCAACAGCAGGTGAACATTGCGATGTGGTCAGCCCCCTCTGCTGCAACGTCTCCTGCTGCAACTTTTATGTTGCACGTGTGGGCTGTGAGCGTGAGGTGGTGGTGGTGGGGGGGGGTAGACCACGTCAACGTTCTCTGTTCTGAAGAGGACACCAGGGAGGGTTAGAAGTGAAGCCTCCACCCACAGCTGGCATTCTTGATGGTCTGCAGGTCTGCCTCAAGTTCTACGAGTACGAGTTCATGGAACTGGCCTGCCAGTGTCCGGCTGTGGTCTGCTGTCGCTGTGCCCCCACCCAGAAGGCCCAGATCGTGCGACTGCTGCAGGAACGAACGGGCAAGCTGACCTGTGCTGTTGGTGAGGCCCTGCCAGGGTTCACAGAGAGGCCTCAAAACAGAGCAGAATTTTGGGGGATGTTAAACCGACGCCCTAACTGACACAGCATACGGACGCACTAAACGAAGACGCCACACACACACATGTTTGAAAGAGAAGATTTTGCACAAGCTTAAAACAAGTTTATTTTGGAGGTTGTTCGTATTTTCAAAAAAAATTGTTCTATATGATTTCTCTGGCCTGATGGTTATTAGTAATTGTGTGAGTGGCCCCACCTGTTCACAGCAGTACTGAGTGGTATTTTGATTTGTTCAAAACAATCGATTACTTTAGGTCTTGTTTGTAGTGCCGTGTACAGTAAGACCTAATGCATTGACCTGTGATCAGTAATTATGCTTATGATAAACAATAATTGTGCTGGTGAGGGCCACAAAATATCCGGTAATTTATGGTCAGCCGTTATAAATTCAAGTCCAGACATGATAAAATCGTGTCTGGACAGATGATGACTTGGATTCCTCTTAAATTAATATTTTTATAGCGTCTAGCAAACTGTTGAACTTAAAACCATTTAGTAAAGCTCAGAGATATAGGGTAGTCATCAGCTCTGACTGCAGTCCAGTGAACTCTAAGTGTGTAACTGATGTTGTACTCTGATAGGGGACGGAGGAAACGATGTCAGCATGATCCAGGTGGCGGACTGTGGTGTGGGCGTGGAGGGAAAGGTACGAGTTGGACCCACCGTCTGTGGGTCTTTCTGAGCCTTGGATTCGTCCCATTGAGGTCCCACGGTATAGGTATGTCAGTGGAAGCCCAGTTAGTGATAGCACTCAATGGTAATATTTGGTAAGAGAATGGGACACGTGTCGGCTCAGCAGGTAAGACCCTAGTCTCACACGACTAGGGCGGTGGGTTTGAATCTCACTTCCTCTTTTTGTGTGTGTGTGTGTGGGGTGCTTGTGTCATGTGCGTTTTTTTTCTAGGTACTCTGTCTTCCTCCCCCAGTCGAAAAACATAGGCTAACTGTAGGCTAACTGCTGACTCTAAATTGCCCTTTGTGTGTGTCTGTGTACGCCCTGTGATGGACTGGAACTCCATCCGAGGCATTTCCTTCCTTGCAACCTCTGTTTCCTGGGATAGGCTGTGGGTTCGCCGATTCTTCCCTGGACACGTGGTAATAAAGGGATTCTGCACTCCGTAAGGTTACTACACATTAATTTATTTAGGAGACATTTTTGTCCAATGCAACGTATCATCGACGAAAACTTGGGGCCAGAGAGGGGCCACCTAAGCATCCAGCTCCCTTGGAGGGCCAAGGGCCTCGATCTTATTACTCTGCCGGCCATTGGGTTCAAACCAACAAACTTGCACACATGGACACCTAACCTACTGAGCCACACACCAGCTCTTATAAATGGCACTCTTTAAACATAATATCTCAAAACCTGTATCCTGTAGGCAAGGCCCATTGTTATTAAGCTAAGAGGAAGTGAGTTTGAAGCCCGCTTTCCGAATGGCCTGGAAGCACACAGCAGCTGTACATGGACATTGAGCTTGGGTCTGTCTGCTCCTCTGCCTCAGAAAAGCCTGTTTCTTCATCGCAGTGCAGAGCGCTCTTTTTTTTTTTTTTTTTTTTTTTGTCTATAGCAGACTTTAAACGCTTAATTCATTAAGCTGTGGGATTTTAATGTCATTGCCTAAGCTGTCTGTGTTGTTGAGCTAAAAGCCACTAGAAACCGGAACTTTTAGAACCTTAAAAAAAAATATATACAGACAGTTTAGTTTTTTTTTTTTTTTTTACACTAATAAAGTAATGTAGTGATACTACAACCTCAGCTGTACCGTCTTGCAGTTGCAGTCCATTTCATGCAGTGTCTAAAGTAACCGCACCGTATAAAAATCCCAAGACAATGTATGGGATGTCGGATGGTAAGAGAATTAGACAAACATTCAGTCCTGAGGGTGGAGATGCAAAACTTTTCTGATTTGGGGGGGAACCTTTGAGTGACAGAAATGCAGAAAGTCAGTGATGATGGATATATAGTAAGCAAAGAAGGAAGAAGAATGTTTGGTCTAAGTATTAACGGGGCAAATAAACCAATCAGCTTCCGGCCTGACTGGTCTTGCCTCAAGCTGTCTGACCACTTCATTACAGCCTTGCCATTTGGTGAGAAAGCTGTCTTTCTATTCTCTCAAAAGAAGACCAGAATGTATGTTTGTTTGTTTATTTTATTTATTTTTTTTGGCTCCTGCCAGGAAGGAAAGCAGGCCTCCTTGGCCGCCGACTTCTCTGTGACTCAGTTCAAGCACTTGGGCAGATTGCTCATGGTCCACGGCAGGAACAGCTACAAGAGGTCGGCCGCACTCAGCCAGTTCGTCATCCACCGGAGTCTGTGCATCAGCGCCATGCAGGTAGGCGGGGAGTGTAGCTGACTCAGCACGGCCAGCCCGACAGGTCGAGTCAGTGCCAGTCAGAATGGGTCATTAGTGACTCTGCTCCCTTCTGTACTCTGGTCCGCAAAACGCGCTACTGTCTCGAGCTTCTCGTGTTCTGCCAGGGGATTGTGCATTCTAGTGGTTAGAGTCGGATCAGTTTGGACCCCGGACACCCACCCACCTCTCACCGTTTCTTCCAGAATTTTCTGAGTGCCTGTTAGCTCAGCCCAGTGTGACAGTACGTAGCTGGGGCGGCCCTTCCGACTTTTACATCTTAAGCGCTTAGCGGATGCTTTAATTCAAACGCTTGATTAAACTGACTTGTAAAACATCAGATCATTCCTTTTTAATAGATATCTGGGGTCCCTTTTGGGGACTCAAATGAGAGTCCATGTTTTTAACCGCTTCGCCACCTTCTGGCTGTCTTTGTTAACACAACGGCTGATGTGTGGCTTTCCTTGCACACACTCAGATCAAATCACTTTTTTGTGGCATTACTTGACACTTGGAGTGCCGTCGAGTGAAAATCTTGTTTGCAAAGTCCCACGGCAGCAGTGAAATGCAACAGGGCCAATACAGTAAATCATGAAATCATGGCCATGTAATAGACAGTATATTCAATAAAGTGTGCAAATAAATAGTGAGCGTGGCTTTCTCTCCTCCAGGCTGTTTTTTCTTCTGTCTTCTACTTCGCCTCAGTGCCACTCTACCAGGGATACCTCATCATTGGGTGAGCAGCAATGCTGACTAATTCTCAGAGCATTCAAGCCACGCTTGTGTGACCCATGATTTTCCTTCGCATTCTTTTTGGGTTACGATGTTGGGCCTTAGGGGCCACATTCAGAAATCGCCCAGAAGCGGCCCATTTCGCTGAATTGTCCAGAAACACTTTAAAGGCACACTGAGACGCTTTTCAAAGATAAAGTCAACGTGAGTTTGTATGAAATCGTTCAGCTATACATTTCCGTCTGTCCATCCGTTTTCCATAAGCGTTCATCCAGAACAGGGCTGCAGTGAGCCTGGAGTCTATCCCAGGAGGCATGGGGCAGAAGGCAGGGGACATCTTGAATAGGATGTCAGTCTGTCATTAGGATCATACAAGCTGTGTGTATAAATGTATTTTGTTTACAAGGGATGTACTCTATATATGAGGTCCATATAAGCATCCATCCATCTTCTATAAATGTTTGTCTTCTACAAGGTCATGATTAAATCCATTTTTAATGAGAAATGCATACAAATATTTGAATATTTCTGTGTCCCCATAACATGGGTAGCTTAAACAGTTTGATCAGTATGGTCCAGATACAGCGGTGTTTATTCTAAGGGCAAAATATCCATTTCTTGCCCATAAATGTGAGCCAGTGATAAACGTTTCCTGTAATAATGGTCAGAGTACAACGCTTGGTCTATTTTGGATCTTAATGACTGCTTTTAGGAATATAGTTATTTTGATCTGCAGTGTAACAGAGGTCTGATTTCACTGCTTGCTGTTTTTCATTAATGAGAAGTTTGCCTACAGTTTGCATCTTAAAAATCCCAACTTCAGCCTTTAAAATGGTGTCAGATCATCAGTCTGCATTAAAAGAGGAAAACCAAGTCAGGAATTGGATTGACATACCGTTGAAAGAGACGTTTCAGAGCTTGTATTAAAGGCCATGACAGACTTCAGCAAGTGTACTTTTGAAAGAACAAAAGTCTAGGGAAAAACGATGAGTCACCCATACGTCAAAAAGAAAAATCATTGGAGAAGCTATCATTGTACAATTGCACATCTGTGTAGAAACATCTGTTGGAAAGTAATTTTTCACATATTGACTTAACGTGAAACATGTGACATTTAATTTACTTCACTGTTTTGATCGAGCTCTCGGGGTACCGCAGAAACATTGGACTGATGTGGGCCTTAATGAGGTTCTGTGTTTCAGTTACTCCACCCTCTACACCATGTTCCCTGTCTTCTCTCTGGTCCTGGACAAGGATGTCAAGTCTGAAGTGGCCATGCTCTACCCTGAGCTCTATAAAGACCTCCTAAAGGTGTGTGTGTGTGTGTGTGTGTGTGTGTGTGTGTGTTTGTTTTTCTTTCGGTGTGTGTTGGCACCTGTGTTTGTTTATGGCTCTCTCTGCTGATGTTTTTGTGTTTCTGTGTCTGGACATTTGTTTTTGTGCTTACGGGGATCTACAAAATAACAGAAATGCCTCATTAAAAAGAACTCAACTTTTGAATTAACTAAATTATGGTTTTAAACGCAACTACCAAGGTAAGTCCTATGAGGTTGAATGCCAGTTACTTGTCTGCTGTAATGGACAATCAGCATTTTGATGAGTCTTGAAAGCACCTTGAAACACCTGACGGAGATCCAAAGAGACTAAAACGTTGACGTTACATTTGAAGTCAGAAAAAGGGCAGATTGGTTTTTTTTTTTTTAGGTTTAAAGTCAAATTCAAAAATGATGACGGCATATGACAAACTGCACCAGTAAAGAAGAACCAACCTGGATGGACAGACACCACAAAAGCATGGGCTCAAAAATCATTACATTTGTGACCAGATCTCGACAAAAACTGTATGCTGTGAGCTTCACAGAGCTGGAACTGGCAGGGCTGCCGTTCGGAAACCACTAATATCCAAGACTGATACACAGAGACCCATAATGTGGACCCCTGGGCAAAGGGGGCAAAAAAATTATATGGTCTGAGTCATCTTTCACTCTCTCTTTCCACTTCTCTGAAAGAACTGGAAGCTTTTCTTCTGGAAGGATTGTTCAATATCCCTCTACACACAGTTCATGACGTTTATGATGGCATTCCAAGAATGATTGAAGCCATTTTGAAGGCAACGGCTGAGCCAACTTTTTTTTTTTTATGTCCTCAATACAAAGATGTTTGGTGTTCCCCTTACCTCGTCCACATGTGTATGTGAATGCATGTGTTTCTGTGTGCGCTGTGGTGTAGTTCAGCTTAAAATTTAAAAAAAAAAAAAAAAATCTGTTTTGATTTTTAAGGGATGGATCTTATCAGTTCCACTTACACATTGCTTCACGTAAAGAGAAGTCCAGTACCTAGATGTACAGTAGCGATGCAGAGCTTAGGGAGTACATTGAACCTGAGTGTTGTGATGCCGATGTTCATATGAAATATTGCTTATCTGTTCAGGGTCGTCCTCTGTCCTTCAAGACGTTTCTCATATGGGTGTTGATAAGTATTTATCAAGGTAAGTAAAGTTTTAATTTAAAATATCAACATTTTTCCACTTAATTGTTTTGCACAAACATGGAGCTGCATAATCAGACCATTTTCTCTGCTCACTTCTGCACGTTTTAAGCAAAACCTTCCAATTCGGTCAAGTGGAGTCGGCACGCTTGCTGCGCCGTGTGAGGGCTGGGGAGGGCGGGGCGTGCTTCTGTGTCAACGCCAGCGAAGCGTGTGGAACGTGATGGCCCTCGTCATCCTGTGTTAGAAAGATCACGCCCACCTTCCCACGCATGTTTTTCATTCTTTTTTTCATCACCAACACAGCGTGTCTTTTTTTTTTTTTCCCCCCCCATGTGTTTATTGCTGATGATGTTAAAGGTGGCCAGCAAGGTGGTTTCCTGCCATTTTTAGTATCTGTGTGTTTGTGTATTGATCATTTTCTGGGATGACCTCCCTCCCATCATGCTGCTATTGGTGGATCCAGTTCAGTTGCTTCCATACTGCAGAGGTGCCGGACAGGGGAGGACCCAGTGCACATGACGGCATGCGAGCTATCGTCCATCTCGTATCCAAACGGAAAGGGACAAGATGGTCATATGACTGAAATATCCGTGGTTCAACATCAACGTTGTCCAGAGCCTCATTTCAGGCCTTTGTATTAATCTGTTGTTTTCAAACGCCGGAAGTGTGTTATGTCCCAGTTCTGAGGTCGTTAAAACAGTTACGGAAAAGCGCAAAATTATGCCGGGAGGGAGAAAGGATGCTTCTGCATTTTCCATCAGCAGGGCCTTGGGAAAAAAAAATGGCAGCTGGCCTCAAATGTCACATGTCAAGTGTGTGGGGCTGCCTTATCCCCGGGCCTGTTGGCGTGACCCCAGCTTGTTGCGTAGTTTTGACTTTCACCTCAGTAGGATTGTGGAGGAAGATACGGAAGCTTCTTCCTTCAGAATCTAGCTGTTGAGTAGGAGACCTAATGCCACCCCCCCCCCCCCACTGCAGGAAGCATCATCATGTACGGAGCACTGCTCCTCTTCGAGTCGGAGTTTGTCCACATTGTGGCCATCTCCTTCACCTCACTCATCCTCACGGAGCTCCTGATGGTGGCGCTCACGGTGCAGACGTGGCACTATCTCATGATCGTGGCCGAGCTGCTCAGCCTGGCCTGCTACGTCGCCTCGCTCGTCTTCCTGCACGAGTTCATCGGTGAGTCCCTCGCCTCATTGGTCATCTTCGACTTTGGTTTTTCTCCTCCCATTCTCTCACGCTCCTCAGTGGGAGCACAGGTCAAACGCCGATGGTGGTTTGTGCGTACATCCTGGCCGGCCTGTGGCCACTGGCTGTCTCTCGAGGCACATTGCTTTGGCTGGGCGTATGTTTTGAAACGTCCCGCGTGGGACCTCGCAGCCTCCGCCGTCCGCTTTAATAGGTCCGCCCCAGAGCACGGAGTTTTGCCCCGCAGTCCTCTGGAATGCTTGCCTTTTAGGAAGGCTCAAAGGTGAATGTCCAACCCACGTGGTGATGTCGTAGAGGAAATTCCACAGCCTTTCATTGGTTTCCTGCTGCAACTGCCGCACACGGCCAAGGTCTCTGTGTTTGTTACAGGAGTGTGTGCCCCCCCCCCCCGACACACATACTCCCCGGTCTCTTTTATTGGTCTTTTTGGATGCATTACATCCTATCGGGAGCCCTCAAACTCAAAAGATCCCCTGTCATCTGTACCCATGTCCTCTTCAGGTGCCCCAACCACTGACAGGGGAGGCTGTTAAATCTGTATGGGCTCCCCCTCCCCACCAAATGCATGTGAGATGATTTACCGGCCATAAGCGGGTCTGGCTGGTGGTTCAGTCTGGCGAACTCGCCTTTGCGTCCCAGTGAGTCAGCACTGCGATGCTCCGTTGGGCCCCGCTGTCTTCACAAAAGACCGAGTTATTTCTCGTCACTGCCCCCTCACTCACCAAACCCTGGTTCCAAAGAAAGCCCCCATTGTGGAGCCTTGTGGTCAGCACGCAGTGTCCAGGCCCAGAGGTGGCTCTGTGGAATATTTTGGTGCTAATTCAGGCTGGGGGGGCAGATTCTGGATTGATATTTGTTTCCCACAGAAAGCATCTCTACAGCAATACTCTGCTGTTCTGTGTATCTCATGTATGACCCACAATTCACCAGTCAGATGTGAACTGATAGCCATTTTTCACTCTAATTTATCCCTTCAACATTCCACACAAAGCAGTAATGCAGCCTGAACACAGACTGATGATTCCTGTATGGGTGCGGACACTCAAAGTAGATCCATAACCTTACAACCTACAGCTGAAAAGGTAGAGCAGCCAAGCAGATCCCATTCGTCTTTTGACAGCTTCAGACAGTCTGTATGTGCTTAAAAAAAAAAAAAAAAGTGGATGATCTGAAGCACTTTTGCTTGAGCTCCACGTATGTGACTGAATTTCTGACACTAAAACAGTGGAAGATTAACACTAAATTATGTGTCTGTTCTTCTGCATTGAATACTGATAATGTTCATGACGAGCATCATTTACGGCACAAAATCTATGCAAGGAGCTACCTTTGTTTAAAATTCGAACTTGTATTCTTAATTATGACCTTTTGTCACTAAAATATTGCAAGAATTTATGACTAAATTGAGCATTGAATGCATAATTCATTTAATAATGGTGAGATGAAAAAAATCCCGTTGATTGTCCCTCCAGCAGCAAGCTAAAATGGTTCACTCTGGCAGTATAGCGTTGTAAGAGTTCTGATCTCATAATAACTTTCAGTTTAGGCAGAATCAGACTTTTGGTATCTCGTTGTCTTTACTGACCTTCAGTTCATTGCTTTTCCTCTTTGATTTTTACATCTACACCAACAGGGAAAGTTGGTTTAAAGGCAAGTCGGCAAGTGTGTGTGGGTCAGAGTGGCACTCTTAAACGAAGGCCACATTTAAGTAAAGTGCGGTTGGTGATTATGGCTTTCTGGGGCAGCCGAACCAACGTGGCGACTGCGTGGATTCCAAGACCGAGCAGACTCATCCAGAGTTTCCCAAACGTTATTTTGGGCCTGAGTGGTATTTTTGGGATTACTTTTTTACTTGTGCTTTGCGAAGGCTTGTGCGAGAGTCCTCTGCCCCCCCCCCCCCCCCCCCCCCTCCCCCCCCCCCCCCCCCCCCCCCCCCCCGCGCCGCCGCCCCTCTCCGGCCCCCTGTCTCTCTCTCTTTCTT
>JAACJT020000086.1:16192233-16230013 GCA_009936485.2 Gymnarchus niloticus | reverse complement strand
GAACTGGCCACCACAGAGTCCTGACCTTAACCCCATTGAATGTCTCTGGGATGTGGTAGAGAAGACTTTATGGAGTGCTTCGACTCTCCTGTTGTCAATACAAGATTCAATGAAAAGTTAATGTGAATATAGGATGGAAAAAAATATAGAGACATTGCATAATCTCGTCCAAGCAATGCCATGACGAATGCTCCTTAATAAAAGCTAAAGATGGTCAATTAAACGACTGAAGAGTGTCTTTTATTTTTGGCCGGGCAGTGTATATCCATGAAGTATACATAGTCTTTAAAATACATTATCATTTAACAGGGAAATTAATATTTTACTGCATAAGTGTTTTAACAGATATGACAATTTCTGACCAAATATCATTTAACGATCTTCTGCATATGAATTGATCACGTTGAAATCCCTCACCAAGTCATCGAGCCAGTGTGTATGCTAACAGATATTACGTGTAGTTATTACCTGCATGAAGGCAAAACGATTCATCTCAAGATCCATGGAAAAGCGAGGAGAGGCTTTTGAATCACAGAAGAAATCATGTAGCATGATCCCGGTGTACTACTTAAAACACTGTTATTAAATATGAATATGCATCTGTTTATATAATGTGTACAGTTGCTTGTGACAATCATGTATAGATATATTCCTGTTATCCTGACCATGATAAAGGATGGATGGATGGATGGATGGATGGATGGATGGATGGAAATATACAGCACAACAAGCCAGCTATTACCATCCATGTATGATAAAGATCTCTAACTAGTGGACCAATTTTTAATTTCATACTTATCTAATTAGTCTTTCTAACATCGCCGCACAGATAATTGACAGTCTAGCAGATCAATTGTAACACGTTTAATTGTGAGACTTCTGGTAATACAAACCCATATACAATGAAAGTTTGACGGATTAAATCACCGTGGCTTTTTGGAGTATGCTTTACTCGTCCCGTTTACTATTTATGCTGTTGCTCGACACCTCGACAAGGTAAATTTGTCTGGCCTCATTGTATCATGAGAAGTCAGGTCTACAGCACAGGAGAAGCGCTAACAAGGCACAAAAAAAATCCTTCAGACGGTAATTGCAAGTGTCACAGTTTCATTACCCTTTGTCACCTGTGGCAGAGCAGGGCAGAGATGCACTCAGGGCATCAGGACGGTGTACAGATCACAGACTTTCCCGATCTTTACTTAAAGATGGAAATGTAAGCAGTACAAAAATTGTGAGGGAAGTAATTATCCTTATGACTCATTCCTGCTTGAGAGAAATTCAACAGCTGTTGCCAATGGCCAAACAAGAAACACGATTTGAAAGAGGTCCCTGTGAAGCGATTTGTACTTTTAACTGCCGATCTGGGACTTGTGTGCCTTTGTAGTTCTCAGCAGAGGCCCCACGTGGCTCATTCGGGCTGTACCCGGGCCCCACGAGTAAAGGCTCGACCACCAGGCGCTCGCCAACGAGCTTCCCCCACAAGCCTGTCTCCAGAACGGGGCCCCGGTGTCCTTGTTCTAGACGAGTTATCTGAGTTCTTGATTTTTGTCTCTCATAATGGTTATTTGTATCGCTCTTAGTCTGGCACCCCACCTGGTACCAGTTTGCCTTGGGAGACCCTACCAGGAGCAATTGCCCCACTCCTAGGATCACCAGGGCACTTAAACCCTTCCACCATAGTAAGGTGGCAATTCACGAAGGAGTACTTGCATACAAACACACTCAAATTCACAATTGCAGACTAAGGACAATTTCGAGATGCCTGGTCCCCTACTCTTTGATTTTGGAGGCAAGCCTAATACCCCGAGGAAGCCAAAATAGAGCAGGAAGGGCACACAAACTCCTCACAGGCATAACTGGGAGAGTGAATGAAAGGCTATATTCTGGAGGGGAGGGGGGTTATAATGTCCTGACCCATGTTAGCCCTTTAAGGAGAACGGTGCAGTGTGTTTCTACGAAAAGGGCCTGTGGTCTCTTGTTTGGATTGGAACCTGTGTTTAGGAAGGATGAATACTGCAGTCTTTATGTTCCTCTGTATCTGCTCTTCTGTCCTTCCTGTTTATCCCTTTCTGTTGTTCTGCAGTCTTGCTGGGAGTGTGTGGTAATTGTTGAATTATATTACTAAGTCACATGAGAAATAATTTTGGACTGTGATGTATGTTTGATGGAGGCCAGGAAAATCGGCTGCTAAGCTCTCATAGTAATCTCATTTAAGGTGTTCTAGACCCAAATGGTCCTTCTGTGAGTTTTGCAAAGATGCTTTTGAACCGAAAAATATGAAGGATTCAAGTTCCATCGTTGTGTTTTTCATGCTGGAGAAATATGAATAAAAGCTAAGATTTTAGTTTATATCCGCTGGGAAAGTGCATTATGTTATAAAGATAAATTTTGTGTAAAAAAGAAGCCTGACAACAGTAAGATATGTCCATAAAGGAGCTAATTCTAATGTGCACACGTGTGACAAACCCGGCTAGCTGTTGCCTCGGCTATCTATAGTCCATTAGCAGGGCAATTAACTATGTATAGTATTAGGTAAAACTACATTTTGTAGAGCAGCGGTTTCTTAGACAACTGCCATAGATGCACTACAGGTGCAAAACTGAGCAAATTATTTTGCTTTCCTTTTTAACCATAAAACGTGTACATTGGTCAGCATGCAGCAGGTAATGATTCATTAAAAACCTGTCTGGTTACAGCAATGCTTACATACGCTTTACTTTAAATATAGCTTTAAAGGAGCGTTCTTAATAAAGAATCATCGACAGCTACTTGCATTCTCTCAGAGGTTCACCTCTTTAAGCAACCAATAGGAACAGCTAAAGCCTCAGCATGTTAACTAGAACCGATAAACGTGTGCCGCCTGGGTGAACGAGTGTTTTACTCGAACACGTACAAGAGGGTTATAGTTCAGTTCAAATTAGATGGATACGACCGCATGCTCATTCTATTTTGATGGAAATATTCCATCAAAATACAATGGGGGGTCAAGCAGGGGTACAGCCTGGATGGAGCACCAACCCGTCGCAGGATACAGTCACACAGACACATTTGAAGGACATAAATAAGCACATATTGAGGCATATACTATTCGTTATTAAAGAGTTAAATTTGTTTTCATTTGAAATCATATAAGATGCTATTAGGCTACATGTTTATCTGAAATATCCTGCTGCCCAGGTTACTTCAGAGTCGCGCAGAGGCAGAGCCCCGATATTCCCGCCGGTGTTGTCGCAGCCGCTCCCCTATCTCTCATGTGAAAAGCGGTGACCTCTCGGGACGTGTATAACGATCCGACAGCCCAGACTTCTCAGCAGAAGCCATTTGTGATTCTAGACACGGCCGAGCCACAATTGAGCTGAGCTTCGGAGTCCAGCGGTGAGCGACCGGTGTCGCTATCGTCAAAGCACGCTTCCCGAGTCGCCTGAAGCATAGCGGGGCAGTTCTGCTCATCACCACCGCTTTTAATTAAAAAAGCAGACGTTTGTCTGCGAGAGGCAGCTTCTGTTAACCTTCGGAAATTAATATTATCTGTCTTGGAAGTTCTGATTACCTTCTGTTCCTTCTCTGAGTTAACCTGTGTCATCGTCTTAGAATTCGGTGAAAAGGTACACCAAACTGTTTTGTGCCACAGGATGTTTTATTTTACCGTAAACTCTATCCATGGGCTCTCTTGAAATGTCATCATTAAAAGCCTTTTTGTCCATTTCATTTTGGTGAATGCAGGATAGGGCGTACAAAATAGAATCCCTCTTTTACCGGAAATACACGTGAGCTTACTGAACATCACAGCTTGGTTTCCACCGGGGCCTTCATTGTGTCCGGTGTCATCATATTTTGTACGGCTTGCTTTTGACCTCGTGTGACCACAGCTTTCCCTTCAGATGCTCTAAGAAGGCTGCATGTTTCATTAATCGTCATCACTTGCATTTCTGCTTATTCTTAGGAGTCCTGGCCCTGCTGATCCATGTATAGTCGCGGTTAACGTAAAAATGGAAAATCGTTATACATCCCATTGGCATTGCTAGCACATAAACTTGAGCGGTGCAATTCCGTCGCTCCTGACCCCTTCCCCGCCGTGCAGTGTTAATGCTCACATACCCTTCGGCGTGTTTTAACGTCACCTCTATTAGGTGAGCGAAAAAGTTTCAGCCACCATCCTGTGCACCATGTGTACGTCTCACACTCTGACAGCTGTCACTATGCAAGTATCGCAGGTCAGCGCACTGCGACGTCAGTGCCACAGCCTTTGTTGTGTCACATGTTTAGCGGGGAAGGTGTTCACGCAGTACAGTATCATAAAGGACAGCAGTGGGAACTTACCGTGGTTGCAGTGTGAAACAAGGGCCCCAGGAAAAGCGAGCACAGAAAAATAGACGGAAAGACACCTAACGACAGGAATGGTTAAAGCATAACGGTTCATCACGCCAGCCAGCAAGGCTGTGTATTTTTAGATGCTGCTTGGCCTTTAACCTCCTCACTGATGCCGAAGGGGGTTACATGTAATAACGTGCTTGCGTGATTGAATCATTCTGCTGGGCGGCTCTTCTGGTTGCTGAAAGTGGAGCGACTCGGCCACCCGTGTTTTAAACGGCAGTGCCCTTCACATTCCTGCGTTGCACGAAAGCGGGCGAGGGACTGTGCTGTTCATTCATATGGTGTCTCTTGGCTTAGAATGAAAGCACATTTCGTGACGTGAGAAGCACGACCGGACAGCACGGCGTGACGATCTGCAGGGCCGTACATTACCGCCAAATGTGAGGCAGCCAATGTAGAGACTTACTACTTCCATGCAGCTGTTAGAAATTAATGGGATTTACAGTTTTAAATAAAATTAGATTTTGTGCCTCTCAAATAATGTATATGTTTTAAAGTACTGAAAATCATTTCACTCCTTGGTAGCAAGTTGGATGAATAGTTTATTAGTTCCTCCAGAGAGTCATTCCTAGCTTTCCTCATGCGTAATTTATGTGTTTTTCCTTTCATTTTTTACTCTGGCAGATCAGGATAAGTTTTTAATGTGAAGAGCTCAATGCTGTCAGAAAACATCTCCAAATGCAGCTAGAACTGTTCCTGAGTTCATTGCAGAGATGACCTTCACCGCCCCGGTGAAGCATCCTGATCCACTTAATAGATTCCAGAGCATGTATTTTTGTGTTCATTTTTTTGCGAGCCAGGGCACTGGAAAAATGGCTTAGTGAACAGTTTTGCGTACAGAAATCAACATTTTGCTTTACACATTATAACCCGCGAATCCCAGCCCCATTTTCATGTACTTCCTAATCTATAAACATGTCCTCGTGTGCTGTGGAATGGATTTCATTATAAAAGTACCGACATACATTTTCCATATCGTTTATTCTGTAAAGGGTTACATTTTAGAATCCCAGAATTCACAGGGTGGGGTACATATACCCCGGATGGGATGCCAGTCCATCTCAGGGCACAAGGCTGGGGTATACCCTAGACAAGATGCCAGTCCATCTCAGGGCACAAGGCTGGGGTATACCCTAGACAAGATGCCAGTCCATCTCAGGGCACACAATCACACACTACAGGAAATTTAGAGACTGCAATTCACGTAATTCCGTGTTCTGTTTTTGAACTGCAGGAGGAAGCTGGAGTACTTGGAGGAAATCCACATAAACACACACATAGCTGGGGGCAAGAATCAAACCCACAACCCCGGAGGTGTGATGTTCCAGTACAAATCAGTGAGGCATCAAGCTGCTGTAAGCTAAGATGAAAATGTAAGACTCCGGTTTAATTTCCCTTATATTCAGTATGATAAGGAACTCAATCCTTCATACATACATGTACTATAAAAATCAGGACAGACTTGCTATCTAGGTGCCTGCAGTGGCCCTGCATTTAGCTTGCTGTTATTTTATTTTGGTGGAAAACATCCACAGCCTAGACTGCATAATGTGACGTGTGTGTGAACACACCCACCTACCTACCTACCTACCAGCTACACATCAGTGCCCACTAGATGAATTTTAATCAGAAACTGGGGCATTTAGCACAAACATTTTATTTTAACAGTGAGGCCACTGATGGTGACTCAATTGCCGAGATTAGTTTAATTTACTCACCCAAGGTGACTCACATGAAAAATGTAAATGCCTGACCTTATCATTAAGAGCTAAGATTAATAAAAGTGTATTACTGAACAGGCTGTGATTTCCAGGACTTTGGATGGTTTGAAAAGGTTATATGTGAGTCGCACGCAGCGTAGCAGAGTTAAATGACAGCACTGCCCGTCTGTGCCAGAGTTCTACCTGAGCATCATTGCCTGAACCTTCCTGTACAGCTCCACAGAAAACGCTGCGGCAACCTGGCCCTCAGAACTTAAGGACGACTGTAAATGGCACGTTTCGGCGGTCGGAAGGGAATGCTCCTTCCCGATTCGAGAGGGAATTCTGCGCTGCCTGGCTGCCGGTTGCTATGGATTTCTCTGAAAAGCCCTTGGAATAATGGCACGTCCCACCGCTGATGTCAGAGCTGCAGCCTGTTGCTCGTGAGCATGAAGCAGCCCGTCACTTCTCCAGATGCCTGGATCCGGCACACAGATGAGGCAGCAAGGCAGTGTGGAGACGTAGGCTGCCCCGGTCTCCAGATCTCCTCCTCTTTCCTTCCACCAGCAGGTGAGGATTCCTTCCAGATCACAGTAAGTATATCATATGAGCTTTTGCATCTTTCTAATCCATTATCGTTTGAGACACACTGTGATTTCACTAAATATATGCCTTGTTTTCCTAATTTGGTTTGCTAAATTACAGTTGTCATCTGTTTTCATTGATCTGCGTAAAGATTCTCACAAATGGCTCAACTTGCATCCTAATGCGTTTTCCGATGATCGCTGCTTTTTCGGCCACTTTGAAATAAAAGTGAGACTGAGGAAAATTTACAGCACAACAGAATGAGGGAATCGACCGGACTTACAGTAGGTATTTCTCCTCTCGACCATTTTTAGTTATTTTCACCCCACAGATTCTTTCCGGCTGACACGTTTTTATCTGAGCCTTCACAATTGACTGGCGTGGCTCTAACATCTTCACAAGTTCATTTGTATGCTTGCTCACATAGAGAGAAGTGTCTTGCCATAATCTTTCCCGCAATGGCATTCTTCCTGCTCCGTGGGAATTGCATTTTAGCAGATCGGTCAGTTTGGTTTCATCCTCGTGGAGAGCTTGACTCAGATGTCGGTTTTTCCTTTTTAAAAATTCAGTTTTTCCAATGTGTAACATGAGTCAGAGTCTGAGGTAAACACTGTGATCCTGCCTCTCTGCATCCCTGTTTCTAAGTGACATTTGAGGGTGATAGGAAGAGGCTTCTTGTGAAAAAGTGCAGCACTATTTTTATGACATGTAAATGAATGAGGTGATTGTTTTGCCATAGTGGTGAAAAGTGATCTCTAATTCGGGAGTGCTGTCATTTCAGATAAACATTTGAAGCCATTATCTCTTCATGTTGGGATTTTTTTAAATCTATGTTGTCATTTATCTTGCTGGCAATCAGTTCTAATTTACACACTACCACTGGGAACGGCTGTCACAAGCAGTGCTGTAACTTCATAACCGTGCATTTGCATAAACACACATCGTCATGGTCGAGCAGTGTCCTTGAAACACGGCGTTGTACTGCTGGGGTGACAGATATCAGTTTTGCAGCTGGGCAGTATTAACAGGATCGATTGGGAACTTTTGAATGTGTAAATTAGGTATTAAAGTTATCAGATGTATTGTAATCAAACAGAAGCATCACTTGTGTTGAGACAAAATGACGTACAGTTAGATCTAGGCTTTATTCATCAGGAGCAGGCGAAAATGTACGTAGTTATGTAAATATTCACATTATTTAGTGTTACAAACTTAGTCTAGAAAAGCAAAAATGTTAATGTGCTTTTGACTGAAGGATTATTTGGTAGATTGTGTTTGTAAATGGTAATTATAATTAATAAAGCATCAGTAAATTGTAAGACATGCAAATGACTTCAAGTCCAGTGTCACAATAGCTTCAGTTCCCAAATCTGGATTTACAGATTAATACAATATCGCTGCAATAACGACGGGACATTATTTTATCGTTCAAACATTGATGTGCAACACCGCCGGAATGAACAAATGATTATACTTTGTTTTTGTCTTTTCATTATACCTCATTTCTTCAGACCTTTATGCTACATACAGATGAAGCTGAGGTTTATTGCTGAGACGAATGCTTAATAAATCTTAAACTGGCAGAAGGTGAACAAGGCTGCTGTCAGTTAGTTAGTATGTGCAGTGCGAATTTTAGTGATGATTCAGACAAAGGCCAAGCTGGACCGAATACACCCGCCCCCCACCTGTGCTGCCGCCGTTGTAGACGTTACTCATAGCCCCAGCTGCACAAAATGCAGACTTTATCTGTCAGAATGCCTCAGCAGTATGTACTGGCTGCAGAAGTACAGTTGAGACCTTGCTGCAATGTGCAAAATGGAAGAATTCACTGAAATCGTCTTGCCAGCTCTGTCACTGAGTGAAAGAGAGCCTGTACGTGTGGATGTGTGGCATTCTGGGTTTAGGGCGGGTCGGCCTTTGGTATTCTGGACGTAATACCAGATATACGAGGACACCTGCATTGAACCGATTACGAAAAATTAAACGCTTGTTCGTCTGTAGATACCAGAGATACCGCTTCTTTCATTTAACTGATATAAAAAACATTGTTAATTGTTTTATTAAATGCATCTAATTGAGAAAATAAATACTCTGGTGAACAGAATATCTGAGGGATTAAGTGGGTAAAGATTGCAGTTGTACCATAAAAAATTGCTGGTTCCACTGAATTCAGTGAAACCAGTTTAACGAACGAATAGAATGAAATGAACATATTTACGCAATGACTTTAATTTCTGTTCATAATCTTTTAGGGCAATGTAGCAAATAAAGTTATGTGTACTTCTTCTTTTTCTGATGTAATTTGAAACACCAAAATCATTAGCTTTGCGTACTTCTGGTCTAGGATGTACCAACTGTGGGTGTCTTTCATGATCAACATAGGCCTACCACTAGGGAAGCTGGAGTTTTAACAGTTGAATTTGCATATTGCTGCTGTTTCATTGTTACTCGTAATAAAAGCAGATATTTCATGTGTTACTTGATCTTTTACTGTAGGGAATCACACTTTGCGTGAAAGCACGGCGTCCACAATTGTCTTCCATTCCTTAATTATACTTAATTTTCTCGACTTGTTAATGAGCTTCAAACTGGTCAGTCACAGTCTGCCGCAGAGCAGACCCACAACATTTTGCTCATTGATTCCTTCTAATATATAACGTTAGGATCAATTTATTTGAAGGGAATTACTCAAACAGCTATCGCTGGAGCCAAGAGGACTCTGCAACCAGCGGCGTTCCGCGAAGAGATTGGGGAGCATCTGGACACCACCCACTGAGCGGTGGCTAGACGAACTGTCAAAACGCATCAGGTTATGGGTAGCAGTGACAGGAGGAAGAGATGTTTGGTGGGAGCCCTTTAGTTTCTGAGTGCTCAGAAATCCTCCTGCCAGCCAACAGCCAATCAGCAGGAAGGTCACATGCTTATTCCATCAGAATACGGTTCTACCATTTTTTGAAGTTTGTCTTGGGCTTGGCAGCAGTATGAAGATGAATTGCATGATTTTTCCCTTCCTGATCTGAGGTGCCTTCCTGTCGGCTCTTTCATCAATGGGGCAGTAATATCGTGTAGGTGTTTTAGTCGTTTCATTGCAAAGTGACACTTTGCTTCCCAAACCGTCGTCGTCGTGTTTTGTAATGTAGTTTTCCATGTGTAACAATTTGCATACTGATTCTGAAAATGTAATCATGCAAAAATCTGCAGCGATGGCCGCTCTTGTGGTATTTGTCAAGTTTCTGGTATGAAAAAATGTGCCTTCTGTGAATCTATTATTGACCGCACTATGAACAAACAAGCTAAAAGTGAAGGCAAGACACGCAAGAAATTCTAAAGAAATTGGCAAGATTCATTTCTCCATTGGTAAAAACACATTCGCACATTACAGTAAATCCATATCTACTCTGCACACATTAGTCAGCCGAGTATTCGACGTGTATTTAAATAAACGTGCAATTAGCGAAGCTGCGATTGATTTTCACATTAGTGATGTACGCCTCCTTCCCAGCAAATTCAGACACGCATTCCAATTCAAGAGAAGGCAGGAGAGGAAACCTTAGCGGTATCATCACGCAGGGAAACGCTGCTGTGCAGGGAGACGCAGGCCGAATGATACCTGTCCTTATGCCGTTAACGGGATCGCTAAATCGCAGCCAAGCAGACCGGATGCTGGCGCATGCTGCGTGTAATTCTAACTCCAGAATTCTGCAGAACTTGATTCCAATTCACTTGATTTTTATAGCGCCTTTCACAACACGGTTGCCCCAAGGCACTTAACGGGAGTGTGTGGTGATTACAGTGTACGCCAATGAGAAAGAAACTCTGTGACTCTAGTGCCTTGGAGCTTTCCAATACTAATTACAGCATTTTCTATACATCGTTTAACCGCCTCAATAGAGCTGGGAAAGCCCCTCAGCCTTTGGCAGTTAGTAAGACCCTTGGGCCTCACCAGGCCTACCTTTTGTTCAGGATCTTTTCACTCTGTTTCAACATGGGAAATAAAATGTTTCGTGTGCTGAGCTTCTTAGAAAATCTACGCCTTTAATCCTGCCCATCAAGTAAAGCAGTTTTTCCTTTTTTTGCCGTTCATTCAGGCTGCAGTCATATGGATCTATTGATGGAGTGCCGTATTTTTCACCATGAATAGCTGCAGCACCTGCTTGACTTCCCTTTGATGTCGGTGCCCTCAGAGGCTCCAAATCACAGCCTCTCTGCCCTTTATTTGAGTCGGATGCAAGGGTCTGCCTGAACGCTCTTCACCCTGTCTGTTGTGCTGACAGCCCCCACCCCCCAGCGCCCCGCAGGTTTCCCCTTACCTGCCTGAAAAGGGTGTCAGAGCTGAAGTGGTTTAATCTCCCCTCAGGGGAGTTTAGCTTTTGCCGGAAAAAAATACTGAGATACGGACAGAGCGAGAGGGCATGAGATGGTGGAGGGTACGGGCATTTCTGAGAGGAGGGGGGGGGGAGTCAGGTGATAAGCCTTTTGTTTACCTGTTGTCTGTTATTACAGATGTAAAACTACCCTCTCCTTTCCCTCTCAGCCCCAGCAGCCAGGCCACGGCAGCCTTCCCCAAGCGCCACGTCTGTGTTGTGTCCCCACCATTCTTCCCGACTGAAGAAGCCAAAACTGCCACCTTTTCATCTGTCATCTTTCACCTGTCATCCTCCAGCCCGATGTCACGTGGATCCGTTTGCCTTGCCGACAGAAGCGAATCTTACAGACGGGTAGCTGTAGTGAGTAGGTAAAGAAGTAGCTATAGCGAAGAGTCTTGAAAATATTTTCGTTTGTCAAAACGCACCGCGGGTGTTCATCAAAGATGACACGGTGACAGGGACTTTGACGCTTCTGCGGGACCTGAGGAAGTTGAAGGAATGTGGATGTTATAAACAACACCTGTCGTTGGTACGGGAAACTCGGAGGTTACTGTAAGGCAGCAGCCAGATACAGGGCAGCTTGTATGTATGTGCTTTTGACCACTCAGTTGTTTGTTAAGCGGTGGCAGAATCTGAAAATCCCCCCGAGTGAGGGTATCCGGCTAACTGCACAGGACATTCTGACTGCAGATCTGCTTTTCTGTGATCTCAAAGTGAAGTCCCCCCATGCTGTCCCTCTTTTCAGAGACAGCCCCTAATTGCTGACTGTTTGTTGGGCTTCTTCATAAAATATGTTGTGAGAGGTGATTTATTGCTTTAATGTTTTGCTGTTGTAATTTGATTTGTGGCGCCATGGCAGATGAAATCCAATAAAAATGCCAGGTGTGCAGCATGCTCGGAGGAGACCCTCAATACAAGAAGGCACCGCCAAGACGCATTTCCTCAGAAATGCGACGGTAAACGAAAACCCCCTGACTTGCAGCCAGTGCGATTTGCGTGTATGATTTGATCAAGTGGTGTTCGCTCGGGCATTCCTCTGTCGCGGCATTCCTCTGGCAGTTCTGCCCAGTCCAGCTTCTGATAAGAGGCTGATGATTCCCTGCCTTCAGAGCACAGAAGACCTGAATTCATTCCCTGCATGTTTGTCTGGAGTTGACTTAATAAGGCTGTTTTTGTTGTAACATGAGACAAACACCTGGAGACCTTCTTTTTATATGGTGACAACTTAATACCACACCTTCATAAATATACAAAGTGAAAAAACCTCAAATTGATGTTTAATTCCTAATGCTAGATCTATTCATCCAGCTTTTAACCACTTGATTACTTGGAGCCTACCCAGGGCAGTGTAGGGCGCAAGGCTGGGACACACCCTGGACGGGATGCCGGTCCATCACAGGGCACGAGGCTGGGGTACACCCTGGACGGGATGCCGGTCCATCACAGGGCACAAGGCTGGGGTACACCCTGAATGGGATGCTGGTCCATGATAATTACTTTTGAGCCTCTGAAAAACGGAGGGCCTCTGTGAAAAATGGCTGTAATTTCTGAAAGCTTAATGCAATACCTTATATAAACCCCTTAAATTAAAGATGAAAGTCTATACTTCCATCACATCTTGATTGCTTAATTTCAAAATACTTACGGACCTAATTGTATGTGTGAACAAATGAATTATTTTTCCATAGTGTCTAGTGCATTAGCATTGTTTTTCTGCTTGTATTCAAGGTCAATCCATCCATCCTTCATCCAGCTGTCAGATCTGCACAGTCTTGTCAATAGTTATAGATATTTATGACTTAATTTCTGAAAATGACCATTTTTGCCTCTGATTACCTTCCCACCTTCTTTAGTAAAACAGCGTGCCTTTAAGAGAGCATGGCTGGGCGAGGACCTGCGAGGAGGAACACGAGAGAGAGCGAGAGAATCGGGTGTATGATGACCTATGTGTAATAGCTCATGAGGAGCTACATGGGATCGGGGGGAAATAATCATTTCAGTCAGTGCTGCTAGAGGAAGCCAATTAAAGGAAGAGTAGAAACAAGGACACTGCAGGGTGAGTGTGGCAATATCAAGACCAGCCAGTGCGGGAAGACAGTGGGGTTTCTGACATCAGCAGGGAAACTATGATGGCAACAGACTGAGTAGCGATGCATACCAGTGGCATCACAGTTGTGTTTCCAACAATGGAGACTGCCAGCTGGACGGAGATGGAACTTGAGCTACTTTCAAATGGTATTTTGAATGCAGATGGTGACCCTGGTGCTCAGCATGGTACACTAACCAAAAATGCGGACGTCGTTGAGCGAATCTCGGACCCAGGAAACTACCGTGCCTGGGAAATACTGACAGGTAAAATCGTGGTTTTGGCGTCCAAAGAAAGGAAAAAGACTCGCAGGACAATACATGCTGGCAATGGGACTACAGTGAGGTAACCTCAAGGCAGGGCGAGAGACTTCTGAAGCACAGTGAAGTGCCATCAAGCATGGTGAGGGATATGAAGGCAATTACAGCCCCGGAGATGTTTCTGGCTTCAATGTATTCAGGGATTTATTAATTCCACCCACTTATGGCTAAAAAAACACTCCCGTTTTTTCTCCTCTCTAACTCTTGCTCAACTTTCTGAAAGTACAGGCCCTGCAGTGTGAGTTTAGCTCCAGGCACCTTGCCCCCGAGCACATTTCCACATGTGAAAGATCGTTTTTAATGCTGTAAATAGACGGAACTGGCGCAAATGGCAGGGGGAGATACGGCAGGAGAGACAGAATGGTGGTCCCATGAGCTTGGGGATTGGCAATGTGAACCCCCACCAGCCAGCTGAAGAAATCACTGAGGAAAACAACCTTTTCTCCTGAATAAAGAAAAATGGTGACTTGATACGTGGGAAAAGAATTTACTTAGCCATTCTGCTGTGGTATGAAAGGTCTGCCACAAAAGAGAAGTGTTAGGACAGTACCAATGGGAAAGAAAGGCTTTCAAGCTTTCTGCTAGCAGATGACAGGGGTCCTGGAGTTGTGGTGTGTGGATCTGCAGGATTAGTGACTGTGTCTGGAAGGGTGTTGGTTTAAATCCCATGGTTGGCTGAGTATTCACATTACAGTTAGTATTTTAACTGAAAAAACTGCTCCAGGGATGTTGGACGAGTGGTCCCGTTCTATGTTGTCTTCTGTACATGTGTGTGTGGTTCTGTGAAAGCTAAAGAATTCCTGTTTACACCTGTTGGTACAAATGGCACTAAAGTTCCATCAATATCATGTAGCTCTTCCTGATGCCCGGGGCTACACCAAAAATGAAATATGTTTGTGTGGGGGGAGATAAGAGCAATCCCGTTAAGGTTAGTTGGTCTGCTGTGTGGGAGGTCTGTTGTATGGTCTACAGGAGGTCTGCAGTGTGGTCTTCAGGAGGTCTGCAGTGTGGTCTGTTGCTGGTCTGCTGTGTAGTCTACAAGAAGCCTTGCTGAAAGTTGGGCTTTCACTCTCTCTCCCTTCAAATGGATTGTCTCAATACCACCAAGTTCTCCTTCAGGCACTACTTGCTCGACTTAGTAATTTCTGCGCTGTGCTCTTAGATCACATTACGTGTCCTCGATGCTTGTCTTTGGCTCTTCTGCAATGCATTTGTCCTACGGCCTGCATTAATGGAATCTGCTCTTTTTAATCCCGTGTCTCAGAAAGCTGCAGCACCATATCTCTGGAGCCATGTGCAGCGGAGTTACGGCTGTTTATCTGGTTTTGAGAAAAATCCCAGGAAATGTTGGTCCGAGGGAGAGTCTGCTGTTCGTTCAGCAGCTTTCGCGCTGCGGTATCTAGGCAAGCAATTCACCTAGCTCGAGCGGTTATTTAGAATTCCATTATTCCATCTGTTTTGAAAATTGCAGATGTGTGTTTTGGAATGATACTGTATAAATCATTGGAAGGAGATCTCAATAGAAGCCACTAAACACAATGTTCTTTAGCATCTTTTCTGGATAATCTTTTCTAATATGCAATACACATAATACACAAACAAACCCTGTGAAATCTTTATTTCGTCCTACACATATAACACACAGACATCAACAAGCCCCATGACTAATAAAGTTGTATTTTTGGGGTCATTTTTTATTTTTATTTATTTCACATCATATAGATTCTTAGATATTTCAGATGTTTTTCCTGACAAAATGGAAATTTCAGCTAATAAAACATTTAATCTTATTACAACCTTGTTCCATGTCAAATGACATATGAATATTTCTCAGTAACCAAATTGAGATCCATTCATCCAGATAAATTTGTTGTCTACGTAACATCTCTAATTTAAAAAAAAAAAACAAAACAACTATTCAATACACAATAATGATAATAATACCATTCCCCTGTGACCTTGACCAGGATAAGTGGATGGATGGATGGATGGATGGATGGCACCTCTAACAATAAATGTAGTTCATGCCCCCAAAGGAGTAACGGATTTGATTCCATTCGGTTATGGTCTTTTAGTCCTTACTGTGTATTGACCTATAATCCACTGGCTTGCACATATTTTTTTTTTATTTATAGCTATGGTGTGTTTAAACATGTGTTTCTGTGTCTGTATGTGAATGTATGTTGGTAGAAATTTATCTGTTGTTGACTTTATTCCAATCTGCTTGCAGTGTAAAGGAATGCTTTTCATGTCCCGGTCTGAATCAGCCTGGGATTTGTGGTCCTGTATCCCAAGATAGTAAATTAGTTATTGGTGCTGCTGTTGTTTACTCCTTTCAGCATTTTGTCAAGTCCTTCATCAGTCACCTTGATTCAACGTGACAGGTGCTTCTAACTAATCGTTGTGCCTTGACCTTTGAAGACCGGGAACCATTCTCCCTTTGGTCTTCACCAAACACGCAAGGCAGGGACATGTGACATCAGAGGTGATGCTGGGCGTTCCTTCCCTGCCTGTCAGACCTGGACGTACGTTGCCAAGGGCACGTACACAGAGGCGTCTAATTGCTCATCGCGGCTGGTAGGGCGAAAAGGTGCCTGTTATAGATCATTTTCAGAACAGGCAAATAAAACCTCACTGTATCATTGTACAGCTTGATATTTTTATAAAAAAAAAACAGCCTGCCAAATGTAAAAAAAAAAAAAACTACCATCAACCTTAAAACCAAATGTTTTTTTGTTATCTGGATAGTGCATTTCGCTGGAGCCCATTGCACTGCTTCACATTTGATGCAGTGGCACATAGTAACATTTTAAACATTTTAAAACCCTTTAAACTATAAACCTTTTTGATGAGGGAAAATTACTTTAATGTAGAATTCTCCCAGTGGGCTTATTTATGCATTGCAAAACAGCAGCTGCTTTTGCGAGAGAAAGCGCGTAATTTTCTCTATTTTGCTGACACCAAGGAAAACAATTCCATAAAACAGACGAGAGCATTTAGCTGATGTTATATTTACACAGGGACGCAAATTAGATTCTTCTGTACCTGTTTTTAATCTAATCTTAAAAAGCTAACACAGAACAGCCTCAAAACACTGGGAAGCATTATTTCTGTTCATATGGCTTCCATGGAAGGGATCGTAATAAACAAACAGCTGAGTGGTGCTTTCAGACTTGAGCCGAACGTTAAACTAAGAACCACGTTTCCCTTCAGCTTCATCAGTTCACGTTTTCGGTGAGGACTGTAGGCTAGGCAGACAATGACGGTTAATCTTCTCACCTCTGTCCGTAGAAAGAAAACACAGAGGTGGAGATGTCCTGTAATGGAGGGACACATTTAGCAGTTAGCATTGTCTTTACCTACATGCGACTGCTGGGCAGAAGGCCAGTTGGATTTACGGATACGCTAATGCCCAATGCACAAGCATTAACCTGTTTATCAGCCACGCGTTTACGTACAGCTCACTTCCTCAGTCTTTCTGTGGAGCTTGTGGTTATCATTTTGGAGGTATGGTAGCCATCCATCTTCCATAGCAGGGAACCTACCATAGCAGGGTCAGGGTGAGTCTGGAGCCTATCCCAGGCAGTATAGACCAAACGGCAGGGAAATGCACTGGAAGGGTCGCCAGGCCATTGCAATGCATGCACTTGCATACTAAGAGCAATTCAAAGACGGCAACTCACCTAATTCCATTGTTTAAGATCTGATCAGCTCACAATACATTGGACATACAAGTGAACTTACACAGCCCTGTTTTGTAGCCTCAGACGGACGGAGCTTAGAACTTCGTATCAAAATGGAGTCACTCGGTGCTGTCGGCAGGTCCGTATGCATGTGTGACTCACAGGCAATCTGGCATGAGAAAAGCCGAGGATGGCGCCGCGAGTGCACAGAAGTGCTCGGTGGGAGGACAGACCGCCGGGTGGTCTGCTAGGAAGCCTTTCCCGGGCTTTCCACGTCCCCCCTCCGTTGCCACGATACGGCCGTGTCTCATGGAGCTGCGGCTGAGCGTGCCAGCGTGCTTTGCAAACATCCCACAAGAGTCCGTGTTCCCGTTCTGCATGTGAAAAGGCCATCTGCTTTCATTGCAGAAGATGGAGGGAAAAGGCCCAGCACTTCTCCGTGAAAGAGGAAGGAGGACATGCCTTCTGCCACTGAAGACATGCATGGCTCAGTCATCTGTTTTTCCTTATTTACCACACTCTGGCATGGAAATTGACACGACCCGGCTTAATGGCAGGCGACACCTCAGCAACCAGAAGGACGGGGCCAAAAGTGACTTATCTTAAATGGATGAAATGATACTTTATTTGTCGTTTGTGCAAAAACACACAAAACCTTATTTTTTGCATCTGGCAGCTTGCTTGCCATGAGACAACAGGACATACAACTGAAAGAAAAGCATGGCTCAGAAGTCAGGGCCCACCACTGGAGCAGTTTTTGGGGTCAAGGATCTTACTCAAGGGCTCAACAGTGATATAGTCACTCTGCCAGCTATCGGATTCAAACCAGAAACCTTCTCGGCACGACCACAGACTCCTAATTCGCAGAGATACACACCACCTGCAGGCAATACACCAAGTACGAGTTAGGTTCCACTGTGAGGATGACTCATGCGTGGCATGCAGTGAGTTGCTAATTACTCGACGTGCTCTCCCGTGGCGTGGCAGGTGCCAGCCGCTCTTGGTGCTGGCCTGGGGCCTTGCTGCCTAAAAGTTGGTGTGAATTTGGCATGGTTCTCCAGTTCTGCTTCGCTGAATGCCGAGCTGAATTTTCAGGCCAGTCACCTGCGGTTTAACAGCGGGATAGCCAGCAATCGCTAGCCATGGACGCTCTTCTTCCAGGACTTTGAACAAAAAGAGAGAAAGGGCAGAGGTAGGTGATTAAGTAGCCGTTGTTTGTTCTGTGTAGCGTGTGAAGTCGTGGTGTGTGATGAGGTGCTTCAAGTTCTGAACTTGCAAAGGAGCCCAAGGGAAGGTTATCAAACGTGCTGGAATAACCTCATCCCTAATCATTCATTCGCAGGATTAATAACCAGCCAATCATGCGGACGCTCCAAAGGCCATCGATCGTCTTCTCTTGTCTTGATTGCCATAAGAATAAATGAAAGTCGTTAATTTCTGTGTCGCTCATCAGTCTGTCCTTAATTGCTGAAAATATTTAATTGACTTGGGCACCAACTTTGAAGTCAGACTAATGCAGAGGCACAAATGTTTTTTTTTTACAACTGTGGACTTCCCACCAGGAACACGAAAACGGTTCTGTTCCTTGTCTCTGGGCGCAGCTTTGCTTTTTAGTTGCCATGGTTTTGTCAAGCAAATACATCCATGCCTCAATGCAGAAACAAAGCTTGGGTATATAAAAAAAAACATTACAAGATTATTCACAAACTGAATATTGTTTCCATGTGTTCATTGTAGCCATTTAAGCTCAGGAAAACATGACCTCCTTTCACGAGAGTGGAAAATTGAGCACAAAAATTACAAGAGTATGATGGTATAAAATCAGCCCAGAATTCACTACTTAGCAAATAATCATTTTATCTCATGGTCAAACTAATGGACCTGCGCTGTGCCTGCCATGATCTGCTGTTCAGTTTCCTACTTTACTTGATGTCGTCTCTACCATGGGTGTGTCATTCTTGTTACTCTCGTCCGAAGCCAGCAAGGAAAACATCACAAGCACACAGTGGTGAAGTGGCCGACTTAGTTAGGAGTACAGCATAAACAGCCAATGAGGGACCAGCGACAAGTGCAAGTTAGCATTGGAAGAAAAGCTACGCAAGGCATTACAGAACATTTAAGAACTTAAGAGAAGAGCCATTTAAATCAGTAACCATGAGGACTGGCTTCCTGCTAGATAAATAATAACATGAAAAGCCTCAGAATCAGTAGTGATTTGTGGCTTGAGTTTGAGCCATCATGACTCATATCTGGTTTAAACACCAATGGGATTGTAGATTGTTTTGTGTGCGTGTGTGTGTGTGTGTGTGTGTGTGTGTGTGTGTGTGTGTGTGTGTGTGTGTGTGTGCACTTGCTGACTGAAGGAGAATTTACATATCGACTGAGAGCATGAAAGGGTGTGAAAGAGAGATTGTGTGGGGGCTGCGGTGCGTGTGTGTGGGTGGGGGGGTGAGCAGAGAGAACGTGTCCGAAATAGAAACAGTTTGAGAGAGAGTCCCAATTCCCTTCGCACACGAACCAACACCGATCTCTGTGCCACGCTCGCCAGCAGGCAGTCGCTTTGGTTATAACACGGCGTCGAACCTGTCTCCCACTCCATCGCTAAAGGAGGAAGCAAATCCTCATGACGCTTTGAAATCCTCGGGTCCAGAGCTGCAGTGTTTCACTTCAGCCCAGTTTGTCGCCAGCTGGTCCCTAGGGGTCTACTTTTGTGCCTGGTGTTCTAGGTGAAACCAAATGTTAATATATTCCTAAATGTCACTGGTTGTTCGCATCATTATGTTTAAAATTCAGGAGACATTCTCATATCACTGCTCCCAGTTTCATTTCAGGATGTGCCTATATAATCTTACATTTAAAGGACAGTAGTGATATTTTATCATCATAGTAGCGTGGTTCAAATATGGGAAATTATTTTAAAATATGTGGCTTCCTTTTTATTGCTCTGCACGAAAATATTTTGTATTCAAGTATTTGAGGCACAGCGGCCATGATATCTGCATAGGCCACATGATTTTTATGAATAAAAATGCTTTTTAAATAAAAATAAGTGTGATGAGTAGGTGTGAGCTTGTTATAATTCCACCTCTGTGTTTCCTCCAATAGGTGGCAGTGTGACAGCAAAAGGCTGGCACAGGCATGTGACAAAGGATTGACTCAAAGATGACTCTGCTTGCTGGAGATGGCTCAGACTACGACTACAGTGCTTTGAGCTGTACCTCTGAGACCTCGTTCAACCCCCCTACTCTCCTCCAGGAGAGGGAGGTCCTCAAGGGGACGTTCTACAAGCGGGCCCAATTCCTCCCGCTGGGCAAGGGTGGCGGCGAAGCCCCCTTGCCCTGTGCCCGTAAGCTCCATGCCATCATCAACGTGGGCGGCCTCCGGTACCAGCTGCCTTGGACCACGCTGGAGAACTTTCCCCTCACCCGGCTGGGCCAGTTACGAGCCTGCAACAACTTCGACGAAATCATGCGTGTGTGCGACGACTATGACGTCACCTGCAATGAGTTCTTCTTCGACCGCAACCCATGCGCCTTCCGCAGCATCCTGACCTTCCTGCGTGCCGGCAAGCTGCGCACGCTGCGCGAGACCTGCGCCCTCTCCTTCCGCGAGGAGCTCCTCTACTGGGGCATACCCGAGGAGTGCCTGGAGTGGTGCTGCCGGCGTCGTTACCTGCAGCGTATCGAGGACTGTGAGGAGCTGGACCAAGCTGAGGAAGACGAGCTGTTGGACGCCGAGGGCGGCCCTCACGAGCACCTGGCCCCAGAGTCGTGGCACGGTCTCTGCATGGGACGCCTCAGGGACATGGTGGAGAGGCCTCACTCCGGGCTGCCTGGGAAGATCTTCGCCTGCCTCTCCGTGCTCTTTGTCACCATCACTGCCATCAACCTTTCCATAAGCACCATGCCGGCCATGAGGGAGGAGGAGGAAGCCGTGAGTCTTCTCTCCCGCTGTACCAGCCTGACATGTAGTTACTCTCCCTGAGAACTACGGCATGTTATATTTAAATATTAATTAGTGACTGATGTACACTTAAAACCCAGGGTGAGATGCAGTCATTGACTTCAATCACACCATCAACTGTAAACGAGAGTGTTAACGAGAAACCGTGCAGACTTGGGAAGAGTTTCCTTTTCACACCCTTCTTTCCCAACAAATCCCCTCACACTGCAGCTTTTGAATTCTGTGAAGGTAGCAGCTGTCTATATTAAGTCAGACTAAAAAAAAACACACTTTTATCTGGATGGAATGTAGTTTCAATTAAAGCCCTCTGTTACGCATTAACAAAAGAGCTGTGTGGTGTTCTGCTTTGTGGCAGAATGGAAACACTTTGCCACAAGCTAGAGAGGCTCGATTCAAGCATGATGCACTGAATAGGCTTTTTTACAAATTGAATTTGGGTTGAACTATCAGGGCTGACATCGCTTTGTAGTGTAATTAAATTGTGAGCACTGTGTGTAATAACAGCAGGTGGAAAAACGGGAAACGGGTACGACTGTGGTCTGACCTGATGGGAAATACGTGAATTTTAAGCAGCTCATGTCGACTGAGTTTTATCTAATCCATGCAAATACGTAGCACATGAATTCTGCTGGTGCTCTATCTAGTTAACTGCTGGGGAACTCCAGCACTCCACGGGCACCGTCCTCGGCTTGATCTCGGTGTAATATGATAATGTCTCCTCGATAGAGTATCGGGCTCCTCCGGCTTCCCCAAGACGTGTCACAAGGCACAGAGGTGGATGAGGGGACTTGGGGGAGACACAGAAAGCTTAACGACTCGGTCGGCGGATCAGCCGCAGCCCACAGGATGCAATTACCCTCTGTCAAGTTGTTCTACTTTGTCAAAATTTCTTACTGGAGCGCAAATCGTTACATCGATCGATATTTGCTACTCTTTTCGAAAATGCTACCAGTGTAAAACTATACAAGGCATATTTGGGGGCACCTGTGGTCATTGTGCATTGCAGCATATTTTGACAATGTAAAGTATCATATCAGAAAAAAATACCCACAATGGGTTTTATAGCACATTTTATCAATTGTCACAATTTGCCCCTTCAAATAAATGGGCAGACTGTTATTAGAAAGTCTTACCGTTTTCATTATTGAAGACATTAATTCATATATAAGATACAAGACAAAGCATCTAACATGACAAAACATGTTTGGTGGTCTTGGAAAAGTAGCCACAAGCTGGCTTCTTATAACACAGTTAAAGAAAGAATGAACATCATGAATGAAATCAAAGTTTAAGGAACACACATACACAATAAAAACCCAGTTGCATAAATTCATAGAAGGATATAAGAATGAAACCATGATTGTGAAGCGTCTGTCATTCAGTATGGTGGTTGGAAAGCCAAGGTAGAGTGAAATAATACAAGGGCATGCCAGTTATAAGTGCCAATCTTTGTATATTTAGCTCAAGTGATGCTTCATTTTGAAGGACTGTTTTGGAAGACTTTAATAATTGAAAGAATGAAACCATGACTCAAATCAGTTAATTATGAACAGGCGCTCATTTCCTGCTATGGAGTCACGCTTAAGTTTTATTCATGGCCAACGCCTCAGAATAAAGGCTGAGAGAGGAGGCAAGAGAACGATTAGTTTGATTTGTGTTATGCTGTATCTAACATGCACACGTGTTTTCGGGTCCACATCCTCCCCTACACTAAGCAGGAAGGAAGACGCCAAATAACAAGATTCTAGTCGTTGACGTCGCCAATAGTGTAGCTCCAGTGCCCTCTAGTGTGAAACCGCAGTACTGCTAAAATCGTATTCATCGTGCCTGTCGCTCGACCTACCATTGCAATGCATTCCGTTTCTTACTCTATGTCTGTAGCTAAAATATGTGCTCTTAATTAGCAGCAGATGTTATTATTCAGACGAAGGAGAATGAAACAGCGGGAAATATGGCGGGAGTATAATTTTGGTGGGTAGGCATGTGCTCTTTGTCTACACCAGTGCCCATACACAAGTCAGAGAAATAAGCTTGGCTCTGAGCACTAAGTGCAGCTGTTTTACTGTTCGCAGGGAAAATGTTCGCAGATGTGTTACAACATCTTCATCGTGGAGACCGTGTGCGTCGCCTGGTTCTCTCTGGAGTTCACACTGCGCTTCATCCAGGACCGCAGCAAGTTGGCCTTCATTCGGCGGCCCCTAAACCTCATCGACGTGGTGGCCATCCTGCCCTATTACATCACCTTAATGGTGGACAGTACATCCGAGGGCGAGAAACGGCTGGGCTCGGGCAGCAGTTACCTGGATAAAGTGGGCCTGGTGCTGCGGGTGTTACGGGCCCTGCGCATCCTGTACGTGATGCGGCTGGCGCGACACTCGCTGGGGCTGCAGACACTGGGGCTCACGGCACGCCGGTGCACGCGCGAGTTCGGCCTGCTGCTGCTCTTCCTCTGCGTGGCCATCGCCCTCTTCTCGCCGCTGCTCTACCTGACCGAGAGCGAGGCGGCGGGTGCCCGCGAATTCAGCAGCATCCCCGCCACCTACTGGTGGGCCGTCATCACCATGACCACGGTGGGCTATGGCGACATGGTGCCGCGCAGCGTGCCCGGCCAGGTGGTGGCACTCAGCAGCATCCTGAGCGGCATCCTGCTCATGGCCTTCCCCGTCACCTCCATTTTCCATACCTTCTCACGCTCCTACGTGGAGCTCAAGCAGGAGCAGCAGCGGCTGCTCCAGAGACGGACCCACTTCCTGCTGCGCAACCGTGCCAGTGACCTCAGCAACCTCTCCTTGGAGAGCGATGTGCTCTTCCCCAGCGGCTCCTCCTCAGAGCCAAGGGACACTGATGACTGAGCTGCCTGTGTCCCTGTGGTAACTCCCATTCATGAAGTGTCACGTGCTCAGTCTGTTTGGTCCCACTCATAGGTAAGGTGATCAATCGCCTCGTGCTGTTAACAGATGCATCTTCCACTGGGAGCAGGTCATTTGACACAAAAACATGTAAAACACACAGTGGTATTGTGGATAAAGACACACACATAAATATACAGAAATGCTGAGTACGGTCATGACTTATATTTCTGGTTGGCACACGAGTGTGAAATGGCTGTGTATGGAATTAACTTATCAAAAATAGCCACATAAATGACATGATATTGATGTAACTAATGCAGATGTCCTTCTTTTTTGCTGAAACGAACGTGTTGAATTTAGGTGTGGAGTTATTTTTTAACTGTTCTACCGTATCTCAATAAACGTCCTCCTGATGAATTTTGACTTGCGTTGTCCTTTTTTCTAGTATGTGGAAAAAACGGTATTTGCATTCTAAATGTAATTAGCTATAAGCTCCTTTGCAACGCTGCACATTCATATCCAAGGCTGACAAATTATAGTGTTAAATTTCTTTTCTGGAAAAGTGTATGATCCTTCAGAATCTTGTGATTAAAAGGGGGAAGATGCTTTTAATTACTCAGTGGATCAAAGTATTATGTAATGCACATTATCCAAAGAACAATTATTTAATTGGGCGTCTCGATCAACAGCTTCTCCATGAAATTAGTGTTATTACTGACTCAACACGAAAGCAAATGTTGGAGTCGCAGCTTTGAAGGCATTAAAGAACAATGCGCTCCTGGGAGATTGTGGATTTACGCGCTTTAAAGCCTTGCTCCAAGGACCAAGAATGACTGTTTAATTAGTTGTCATAAATCTGCATTCTCTAAAACTCTTGCAGCCATGCAAATACACGGAGTAGGATTTTACACTGAAGTGTGCTTGAGCACAGAGGTTGCCCGTTGAAATATGCTCTTTACGCTAACAGCTGTGTAACAGTGTATGCAGTACATTTGACAACTGGCATGCGATTCTTAAGCAGCAAACGTACAGTTTAATTACCACTCTGTTTACATCGCTGTATACAAGGAGGCCCAAATGATGTATCCCTTCTATGGAACTGAAGGTGCTTCATGGATTCCATTTGCAGTTCTCCGTTTATTAGAATCGTAGCATGTTTAACATTCTTCAAGTACGAATAATGTAACAATGACCTTACTGATAACAAAAAACTGACCCCTCAAATGTATTATAATCGCACTGGTTAGACTCATCTCAACCTATAACCGTACATCCTAAGGGGTACTCACTTCACTTTAACTTTACAGTATCTTTCTTCCACTTTTCCCTGCATTTAATCAAATGCTTAATCAGGCCAGCTTCGTCTGCAGAAAGGTGCACAGAGTGTAATCAGGTCTACATGTCCAAAAGCTACCCAAACAGGGAGACTAATCATTACCACCCGTCAAGGTATGACTTCCACAAGAGCTATGGGGGAATTCGATGATTGGGATGGGGGAAAAGAGGAACACGCAAGAGGGGGATACAAAGCACAGGGTATTTTACTCCAGTGAAATAATCCCACTGGGGCTACAGATAATATACAACTGTAACCAGTTGCACACATTAGATTAACAACAAAAGAGACAGAAACCCAGAATCAGCACTTGAAAAGGGCAAATCGATTTTCAATTTCAGCAACTAAGCAGAAATACGGGGAAGGGTAAAAATCACGGAATAGCGTGTGAAGGACAGGCATGGAAGCTGAGGTGATTCCTCTCTCATGCAGTGGCACCTTCACAGAACAGGGAAGACAAGCGACAATCCTCATGGTGGATGGGAATAAGGAGAGGTGGAAAATCAGGAATGGGGATTCCCAGATTGTTAGTGAAATTCAGGACCACCTGGAATGGGATGCAGATGGCATGAAGGCACACACAAAACGTCCACACAGAATGGAACAACTTACCACACCGACTTGAACCCCAATAATAAAAGCATACAAACAGTTTCACAAATCCTCACAGATCAAATACAAGAATTTAAACAAGATCGAGCAATCGGCAACCACTTCATGGATAATGGTCAGAGCAGAGCTTCGGACAGTCAGTGACCAATGCATGTTACACATTCAGCTAAGGAAAACTAAAGGTCGATTATACTTGCATACTTCTAGATGGAAGAACAGCTCCTATCCCAAAGGCATCAAACTTCTTAACAATCCACAAAGCAACAGACTCAACTACCATGACCCCAGCCCAGCCATCGTTCTCCCATAAACGTACGATATGCTGTCCTTGCACAGAAATTTGGCACTCTGCACTTCGTCATCTCGACTTACTGTTACTTTTATAAATCTGCTAATCATTCATTTTTAGTCATGCAATTGGTGCTCAACTTTCATCGTAAGTTGATTTAAACTTACAACAACCCAAATTTTGAATTGTACGATTGCACCACTGCAGCTTAATTTATCCTTCCTTAAATATTTTTTTTTTGTTTTGTAGACTTGATGGAGAACGCATCCAGAATTTCATTCCACATGTGCAATGACAATAAAGACATATTCTGTGGTATACAGTATTGTGTTCCTGGCAGGATCCAGAAAGGTATTTATGGCCAGTACCTTGGTATCTAAGGGCCAATCTAAACCCTGAAGAACATTTCCCAAAAGAACAGTAGGTAACAAACCCCCTCCCAAAGCAAGCACTAGTAACTGAGTAAATTCCTTGCAACATGTTCAAAGGCTCTGCTCACATCAGAATGGACAAGCCAAAGGGAAGGCTGACATTTTCTAATATCTCCTACAATCTTATTCCTTAACCTCTACAATGTGACCAGTGCATTTTGTAAAGGAAGAGCAGTGTGGTGTATGGTAGGAGTTTATCTGGTGTGGGAAAAACAGAAATTTCTGAATAGAAAAATCTAGAGCATCAGAGGAACTTGCTATTATCTTTTTAATAGATCAGACTGTACAGAACAAATAAGATCTAGTCATCCATCCTTGGTAGATGGAACTTCTCAAACATGGGGATGGTGTTGACCATCCATTAATCTCTACCATCAAGTTTATGGAGCAAATGGCAGAATTCGAGTGCTTTCACAACAGCCTTTGTCTTTAAGGCACACAAGGAAATTGTTTCCAAAAACGAGTATCCAGAAGTGTTCATAGGTAAGAATGGCCCGGGCACATTTTAGGTAAAGTTCCAACATAATCATTTCAGTAACTTTTGACTGGTTCGTTGACTAATGGTGTAGGGTAAAACAGCCTTAAATCAATTCACGAAGCATCAGAATTAGCAATTAGAATTAGAAGCCTTATGTTGTCATTATGCCATTGTATAACAAGATTAGAAAACCGCTACCCCTTCAGATGACGCGGAAAGCAAATATTCAATCATATACACAGTCACTATAAAAAGTACTACATATAAAACCTACTAAATAAAAATGCAAAAAATACTCATTTTTAGCAAGGTAAGGTAATGCAGTTAGTAAGATAATTCGGTATTAATATTGCACAGAGAATTACTAATAAAGTAAAATATTGCACATAGAGCAAATATTGCACTTGATTGTAGTTATTACAGAAAAATACAGAGACACCGAAACAGATGGCCAGTGCATACTGAGGTTCAGCCTTGTTATGGCTCTGGGAAATCTGAGTTTGTTCATCCCTGATTTGATGGACCTGTAGCACCTACTAGAGGGCAACAGGTCAAACAGAAAAAAACCAAGACATGAGGGGTCCTAAAAAATATTTTTTGCCCTGCCGAGGCAGCAGGAAACGTACAGTAGAAGTCTTGTAGGGAGGGCAGAGGGCAGCAGACAATCTTCTGAGCTGCGTTGATGATAAACTGAAGCCCCCTCCTCTCTGCTTCAGTGCAGCTCTGGTACCACACTGTGATGCCGTATGTCGGCATGTTCTCTATGGAGGAGCAGTAAAAGGTCACCAGCAGCTTTTGACCTGAGTCGTTCTTCCTAAGCGCTCTCAGGAAGTGAAGTCACTGCTGCGCCTTATTTATAACCACTGTGGTGTTTGCGTACCAGGACATGTCAGCAGAGATGGAGGTACCCAGGAATTTGAAGGCTGGGAGCCTCTCCACACAGTCACTGTTGATGTAGAGGGGGCCCAGGTCTGTGCTGATCTTCCCGAAGTCAAAGATAATTTCCTTTGTTTTCATGGTGTTCAGTGTCAGGTTTTTAACTGAACTCCAATCTGACCATTTCAAGATCTCATCTCTGTAGGCTCATTCCCCTCTAAAATGAGTCCAACCACGGTAATACCATCAGCAAATTTGATGATGGTGTTATTGAGGTGGACTGGACTACAGTCATGGGTGCAGAGGGCAAGCAGCAGTGGACTCAACACTCAGCCTAGTGGAGAATGGTTCTGAGTAAACAAGTGGAGGAGAAGTTGGAGCCGAGTTTCACTATCGGTTGGATTGTGGACTTGAGCTGTAGGCATGGCCTGCAGTCTGCACACAGGAAGTATAATTGGAAACTGGACACAGCAATGATCTGAAGAGATGACCTCGGGTGGAGCACATGGTCTTAGCACTGGAAGTAGGCTCAGTGTAGGAATGCCTCTGCTGTCAAAGATAGCCGCTGTACTGGAGTGAGCTTTGAGGCCAACGTACAGGCTGTTCAGTTCCTGTATTCAAGCAAGTTAGTGCTTGCTATCTCCCAGGCAAGCACAAAGAGCTGTGTCTGGATTTCTTATTTTTTCCTTCAATTAACTTCAATCTAAGGTCCTATGGAGAAAGGCCCGACTGACATCTATTCTTAGCCAAAGCCCATCTTCCATTACGTCAGAGGATGCACCCAGCAACGCAACACTCATGGGATCCTCATACTCTTCAGGCAGTATTTTGTCCTCAACAAGGTTTGCATATAGCTCACTCTTAATCACAGACTTCACGGCATTAAGAGAAACTGAAAAGTAGGCAATTTGAAGGAGTTAGCCTCCACGACGGCTATTAGACTGTTGAAAAGTAGGGAGCAAAGTCAACGATTCCAGACAGACCCAAGCAATTGCTGAAGTCACTTGAAAAAAACTGTATGCGGTTGCCCTTCAAATGTGTCTCACAAAACGCAGCCATACTTCATGAAGGAGTAGGAATTCAACATGTCACCAGCTTGGGGTTTGTTCCAGGTCTCTACCTGACCCGGAAGTCTGCCTAAAAAAAAGAAGCCTGGCCTTGTCTTCAAAGGTGTAATAGGCTTCATGTCGGGGAGCTGTCTGGAGCCGGATCCAGGTGCAGTGAAGGACTGAACACTAGAGAGGCCCAAGGAATGGTTGGGAGGGAAGCAGATGGCAAGGCAGGAGAAAGCAGGCCAACGGGAACATCAGGAAGGGCAGGACGGGAATGCAGCACCAGAGGCAGGAATGACAGACATGGGATCAGGTGAACCTGCAGAGAAATTAGAACATCAGGTAGCAAGTCACTGCTAGGGCCCAGAGAAGGGTCCAGTGTCTGAACCGTGAGCCAATGGAACCAAGGTGTTTATGTAGGCTGGGTAATTAGGAGACGGGTCACAGGTGGAGGAATCAATGAGTGCTAGGAGGACCCTCTGAGGACAAAGAAAACAGCAGATCAACCGGAACCCTGGCCCTATGACTGGCTTCCAGATAGTGAAGCATGAACCACGCCAGGACCCAGGACAATTCTTCTTCACTATACCCCAGAAGGTGTGGGCAGCCCCTCTGGTGGAGGGTCAACAGCATGGCACTAGGAGTGACTTTGAACACTGCCCCAACTTAACAGCTACTGCTAATTGCGCACCCCATCCATACAATGAAAACTGGTCCCCAAAGGTAGCACTCAAACCCAGGTGGAACAATCTAATTCCCCAGAAAGCACCTAACAATAACTAGCGAACATGCCCAGATCCACTCTCCCCAAAGAATTGCATACCAACTCAAACCCTTGACAAATCCATGTCATCTACCGAGTATAAGCTCCCAGTTGTATTATGGCCTGTAGAAACTGCAAAGGCATGGGGGACATGGGGTAAAACAAAGGGCATGACAACAAAGTAACAATTCAAGAAAGGAGGTACAAAACTGCTGTGTATTTTGGAATTACAACGAGACAACAACAGAAGAGGAACGACCATATATTTAATATGTGAGACCAATTAGCTGAACCAAAAATAACACTGGAGATCAAAATCGAAACATCAGCAAACAGCTGATATCAAACAAGGGCAAATTCAGTCAGCAGAGCAGTATAAGCAAGCAAACATGACAGCTGAAGCAATCCTGTCTGCGACACCTTTACGAAATACCTGGTTTTCCTTTTCATCCCCCCAAATGCCACTTACCAGGGCCCATCGTCATTACAGCGGTATAGTTTGACGTGGGCCTGTCAGTCATGTAGGTAAAGCTGGAGCTTGTAGAGCTTGCTGTCTAACAGGTGATGTCAAACCAAACAACTTTTAACTGCAGGCAATGTGTGAAAGGATTGGAGATCCATGCGATCTTCAGACCCTAGAAACACAGAACGAGCTCGGACAAGAAGAAATCTATTGTGTTTGCCTGTTTATCCGTCCATTAAGTTGATCAGTTCGGGTTGATGGTACCGTTAAAGTGGTGACATGGTCACTAGAGCTATCAAATGGGGCTGGAAGCCGATCCCAGAAAGAACCGATTCTTCAGTTCCAGGTAACTCGGAATCAAGAGTTGATTTCAAAACCTTGGAGTCGATTCCACACAGCAAATTCATTTGGCTCAAGTGCGCCTGTCCTGCCCCGCTCTCCCCCCAGGCCTCAGCACACAGACGACTTGAGAAGAATGAGAGCAGAAATTTCAGGTCTGATTTGTTGTTGTATCAAAATGTGCATCTAATCTTTGGCAGTACTTTTCATTAGAAAAGTAGGAAAACAAAATGAAATTTAGCATTTGCCGAAAATCCCTGGCATGTAATAAAATCACATCACCAATGTTGAAACATCTAAAGGCTGTCCATCCTAAGGAGCTGAGAGAGGAAAGCCAAGTACCGGCTTAGTGCCCGTTAAACAGCTAAATTAGCTAGCTGTCCAAGTTACAATTATCCCTTTCATTTTCTGTTCCTTCATTAAACCGCACACGCATATGATATGAATTATACAGTATGTACGTATGTAATTTTAAATGGCAAGTTTACCACCAGACCATGAAGTTAACAAATTTCATTTATTTGACCCTCTTGTCATTCACACTATCATTAATGTATTGTTTTATACAAAACTTTTAAAATTGTATTTTAAGTCTTTGGAATCGACAGCTGAGAAAATCACTATCTGGAATCGACTCCAGGTATCGACACCATCAATTCCCAACAATTGCAATTAAGAATTATAGAATTATATACGGCCTTCAAAAATTATGATTGGTTAACTCGACTTTAGCAGCCTAGATACGTGCTATACCCGCAGCTGAACAAGTAAAAAAAATCACTGAAAACAGCAGAAACTTTTACAGCACTTCAGCTCCTTTAAAAGTAACCTTCGCCTAGCTTAACATAAAAATAATATCTGTTAAACGTTTTAATTATCTACTAAAGAAGATTTTTATCACTACATCCATCACCGGTCCACGCGTCAATGTAACATAAAAACGGCAGAGGGCGCTATTGCGAAGGACGTCAGTGTGTTTAATCTGGAGAAGAGACGGAAATACCGGATGGTGGTGATTTAATATCCATGTGATTTCATATCCGAGATTCGCGATCCGTCCTTGACATAAGTGTCCCTGTACCGAATAAGACCGAATAAGATGTGTTGCAAATAACACATCTTCCTCGTACAGTATGTTGTAATGTTAAATGTAGCCAGAGTAATGTTTTTTTCACCCTTTAGCTATGAGCCTATATATTATGGATGTTTTATTTTTCATTCTGAAAACTGTCTAATTAAAGTACTGCATTGCCCATCCATCCATCCATCCATCCATCCATCCATCCATCCATCCATCCATCCATCATCTTCTAACCGCTCATTCTGGTCTGGGGTACACCCTAAACTGGATGAATACTGCCTTATCCATATATATATTCCAAAATTTGTTTATGTAAATATAGTTTTCCTTTGTTCAGAGTCCAGTAGTATTTACTTTCAGTTAAATGTAACGTTAGCAGAAACACATTCCTGAGTGGTTTTGAATAAACGAAACGCTTTGTTTAATTCTTATTATTACTATATTAGCGACAAAATGCTGAACATTTAGGTAACGCAGCAGAGTTGAAAGGAGATATCTCTGTTGATCGTCCTGACCTCTTGCCCCCTGAGGTGCCGTGGCCCACCCATCTGGACGGTTTCGTGTGCCGTGGTTTCTAAAGTTATGGGTGCTTTTCTCAGCTCACCTGCACATTTGCCGTAATAATATTCTGATAAAAGTTATAGTCGAGTATGGGTCCAACAGAATGAGTTTGTGTCCCTACACAAATCCCTTTAACTTGGCTGCTGAGGGTCTAGTGCAGTGCTAGGTTTTAGGAAATGTACATGTTTTAGGAAATTTCACAAAACCAAAGTACACAATTCATTTAATAACTACACTAAGGAGCTGCCATTCCGTAAGTACAGTACATTGCAGCAGTATCTTTCCTCACGTCATTAAGCCCTTCAACACTCTTCCGCCCCAGAAACCTCGTCTGGAATCCACTGAACCGTTGAATTGATAAACTGATTTAATCCCCAGCACTTGTCACTTTATGCATCATTTGTACATGTGAATGTAAACACTGCCTTACAGTTTCAAGATACCATCTGTTAATTTTCTGTTTTGAATTTTTAATGTACAGTTACACCCACTGTACTGTTTTGCTATGTTATATTTTGCACAAGATTTTGCACAACTTGTTATTGTCATGTGTTTACTCTTGTGTTCTGTGTAGTGCCATTTAAGGTCTCAGATCAACACAATTTGCTTTCACAGTTTGCCTGCGTATATTGAAATGACAAAGTTTGACTTGACAGATTGATTATATTCCAATCCATTGTTTCTTATGTGGTGATATTAATCTGGCACTGGATTGAGGCTATGACCTCTAGGACTGCTGACAAGTATATTGTACGTTTATGGAAAATGCCTCTAAGCTGCATTTTTAGAGTCTGGTTGTTTGACACTAAATGTTGGACATTTTTGCATCCTCAGGAGATGCATGTCCTGTATTAAGCTGAAAGACACCTAAAGGTACCATGACCATGAAGATTCACGAGACACCATGGTGAAGACAAGCACCCTGCAGTGAGGTCCGTGTTGAGTCCTGTCACTGCATCTCCTGTGAGTTTGAGTATGTCATGGCCCTTTTCAGACACCCCAAGAGTAGAGAGATCTTTACCAGTCTTGGATGACATTTCTCTGCACTAAGGTTTCCTGGAGGAAATGGTTCTGCTTTGAGAGGAGGAGGGTTTCACCTGAAAGCAGTTTGTGGAACTTGAAGAATGCGCTGAAACTGCATTTTGGAAGAGTAACGAACCGAATGACATACCTCCAACGAACCGAATGACATACCTCCAATGAACCGAATGACATAGCTCTTTTCTTTATTTTTGAGGTTCACATTTTATTGCATTTAGAATTCTCGTGCATATTAATGAAATGCCTGAAAGTGACAAATGTTTAACCCGAAATAAACCTTGTATTTAATATTTGGGCTCGTTTAAGTTCTTTCTCCTTTAATTTGAGGACTTATTTTCTTGTGTTGAGTGTAACATAAAATAATTTGTTCGGGAAGCCACGGTGCAAAATTTAATCTGGGTTTTTATTGGGTTACGTTCCTGTTTTTCATTACCACTTGAGCTGGATGTAAAACAAAGAACTACCTTTCCCTTCAGCATTATCAGTTTTTATTTTCAATGATGCCTGGAGGCTAAGCTAGATAATAAATGTCAGTCCAGGTTCTTATCTCTGCCTGTGAAAAGACAACACAGCAGTGAAGATGTCCTGCAATTTTGAGAGACTGTTTGTGATTAGCCCTGTTCCTGCCTGCCAATGGATGTAAGGCAAGTCGGATCAGAACCAAAACTGGCTTTTTAATAGCTGTACGCTGCTAGTGAATCATCAACCACACTGTACATCGCTTTGTACAGCATTGATAAATGTAATTTACGGATATGTCAGTGCGTAGTACATGAGCATCAATCTGTTAATTAGCCACAAATGTTTATCTATGACCCGCTTGTTCAGTTGACTTTCTGTTAACTCTGAGAATCTTGTGTATATTATGGAGGAGGTATGGTATCCACCCATTTTCCTTAACTGCCATCCAGACTGTTAGCCTAGAGTCTATCCCAGGAATCACAGGGTACAAGGAAGGGGACATCCTGGATGCCACGCCTGTCTTCTGCAAAACACGCACTCACTGACAAAGGTGTATGGAATCATGGATATAAAATGTACTCTATAATCTTCTCCCAATATATATATGTATACAGAGACTCACTGGCCACTTTATTAGGAACACCATTCGAATGCTGGCAGGACCACCCTTGCTTGAACAGCCTGATTTTTTTGGGGGCATGGACTCAACAAGGTACTGGAAACATTCCTTAGATATTCTGGTCCATGTTGATGTGATTGCATCGTGTAACTGCTGCAGATTTGTTGGGTTCATATTGATGCTATGAATCTCCTGTTTCACCACATCCCAGAGGAGCTCTACTGGCTTCAGATCTGGTGATTGGGGAGGCCATTGAGGTACACTAAACTCATTGTCCATGTTCATGGAACCAGTCTGGGATAAGCTGGTGCTTTATCCTACTGGAGGTAGCCATTCGGAGATGGGTACATTGTGGCCATTAAAGGATGCACATGATCAGCAGCAGTACTCTGATAGGCTGTGCCATTTAAATGATGTTTGCCTGGTATTAGGGGGTCTAAGTTAACACCCTGAAAACATTCCCTACATCATTACACCACCAGAAGCAGCCTGAACCCTGGCATGTTGGGTCCACAGATTCATGCTCTTTGCTCCAAATTCTGACCATACCATCTGCATGCTGCAGCAGAAATTTAGACTCATCAGACCGGGTGACGCTTTTCCAGTCTGCAACTGTCCGGTTTTGTTGAGCCTCTGTCCACCGCAGCCTCAGTTTTCTCTCGTTAATCTGATGTGGTCTTCTGCTTCTGTAGCCCATCCAAATCAATCTACATATTGTGCATTCAGAGATGTTCTTCTGCTCACCACTGTTGTGAAGAGTTGTTATTTGAGTTACTGTAGCCTTCTTGTCTGCTTGTCTGCTGGTATGGTCTTTTTCCTTTGACCTCTGTTATCAACACAGCATTTCTGCCCACATAACTGCCACTCGCTGGATGTTTTTTGTTTTTCTGCAGCATTCAGTGTAAACTCTAGAGACTGCTGTGCGTGAAAATCCTAGGAGATCAGCAGTTTCTGAAATACTCAAATCACCCTGTCTGACACCAATATCCATGCCCTGATCAGAGTCACTTAGATAAAAATTTTTTCCCTAGAAATAAAAACCTAAATCAATATTTGGTGTGACCACCCTTTGCCTTTAATGCACCATCACTTCTCCGAGGTACATATGCATATAGTCTAAGGAACTCAGACGGTGGGTTGTTCCAAACATCTTGGAGGGCTAACTACTGATCTTCTGTAGATTTAGGCTGTCTCAGTTGCTTCTGTCTCTTCATGTAATCCCAGACTGACTCAGTGATGTTGAGATCAGGTCTCTGTGAAGGCCATACCATCTCTTCATGTAATGCCACACTGACTCAATGATGTTAAAATCAGGTCTCTGTGAAGGCCATACCATCTCTTCATGTAATGCCACACTGACTCGATGTTAAAATCAGGGCTCTGTGAAGGCCGTACCATCTCTTCATGTGATGCCACACTGACTCGATGTTAAAATCAGGGCTCTGTGAAGGCCGTACCATCTCTTCATGTAATGCCACACTGACTCAATGATGTTAAAATCAGGGCTCTGTGAAGGCCGTACCATCTCTTCATGTGATGTCACACTGACTCAATGATGTTAAAATCAGGGCTCTGCGAAGGCCATACCATCTCTGCCAGGACTCCATGTCCTCCTCTTCTTTTCACTGAAGATAGCTCTTAATGACTTTGGCTGTATGTTTGGGGTCATTGTCATGCTGCAGAATGAATCTGGGACTGATCAGATACCTCCCTGATGGTACTGTATGATGGATAAGTATCTGCCTGTACTTCTCAGCATTGAGACTTTTAATTCTGACCAGATCCCAATTTCCATTTGCATAAACGCAGCCCCAAACCTGAAAGGCACCTCCACCAGACTTCACTGTTGCCTGCAGACACTCACCCTTGTTCCGCTCTCCAGCCCTTTGGCAAACAAACTGCCTTCTATTACAGCCAAATATTCCAAATTTTGACTCATCATCCACAGCAGCTGCTGCCATTTTTCTGCACCCTACTTGTGTTTTCGAGTCACTTGGCATTTGTTTCCAAGTCAGAGGTATTGCATTTTGGCCATAGGTCTTCCATGAAGACCACTTCTGACCAGACTTCTCCAGACTGTTGATGGCTGCACCAGGGTCCCACTGGTTTCTGCTAGGTCTAATCTGATGCCGCTGTAGGACATCTTCTGATTGCAAAGGGAAGTCAGCATGACATGTCTGATTTCCTTGGACAACCACAGCATTTTCATCCCTCAACATTGCCTGCCTGTTCTTGTCCTTTTGCAAAAGAGCTTGGACAGCACATCTGGAAACACCTGTCTGCCTTGAAATTTCTGCCTGTAAGAGACCTTGCTGATACAGAAAGACCAGAAAGACCACTGCGTGTTTCGTTGCAATGCTAGCCTTGCCATGGTACGAGATCTTTTATTTTCCCATTTAATCATGCACTGGACTACGTCTGCAAAATCCTTAACTGTGTACCTAGGAGAATGAAAACCATTCATGGGATCATTTTTGAAAGCACAGTGCATTAAACTTTTGCACGGCATATTCACTATCGATTATAGCTGCTTGCGAACTTAAGATACCTACTTCAGCTGAGCTATGGAAGCCGCTTCCAGATGTTTCACGTACGGCTGATTGACACATCAGCTGAGTCGCTATCGGCCCTGCCTGGCCTTTTTGCTACGGTTTTGCAGTCAAGTGGCGTTTCAGGTTTTGTGAGTGAGATGAGAAAGCGGGAAGGAAGTCTTAATAACAAGTTCCTATCGCGGTGGTAAGCGGCAAAACTCGACATGACTGCGAAATCAGTGAAGATAAGGAAATTAATTTTTCGTGTGTTTTTCCCCCTTACGGGTATGAACATCAACTCATCATAATCAAGTGTATAAGAAATAAAATGAAAACGTCATCACTGTTGCCAAAAACCGACTAGATTAAGGAATTAAGGGCCACTTTTAATTTGATTTGACTGTTTTAAAACGTAAAGCAAGCAAAGGTTTGTTGTTGCATTATTTTACATGAAAATTTAAAAAATGTTCAGCATGTGTTATATTTGTATTAAATATATTACAGATATAGTTTATATTTTACTGTTGTTGTTAGGAATTACTATTGCCTATTTACTACTGTAAGAGAAAAATTGAAATTTAAGAATACATATAAATTTTGGAATCAAAGCTCAGTTACTGTTCGCTATCTGCAAATGAGCTGCATAAGCATTTGTGTACGGGATAGAATTATTCAATGTCAGAGGCCATATATCCCCATACGAGCATAAAAATACTGCACTGTGAAAAAAAGCTTGGCTTAAATAGGCAATCAGGCTCAGGCTACGTGTGCCTTAAAGGGCTCGGCTTAAACAGGCGATCAGGATGTGTGCCTTAAAGGGCTCGGCTTAAATAGGCGAGCAGGATGTGTGCCTTAAAGGGCTCGGCTTAAATAGGCGATCAGGCTCAGGCTATGTGTGCCTTAAAGGGCTCGGCTT